>CM043115.1:45318625-45856471 GCA_023701765.1 Hylyphantes graminicola | reverse complement strand
AGATCAAGGAATTTTGTGTAAGGTGTCAATTTTCAGGAAATAGCGTGAGGAATTGAGTACTGGCAAACAAAAATTGTAATAGGGGTCGTCTACATATTGAAATGAGTACCAACTTTGAAAATTCCAAAGGCAACACCAATTTTTTTTTTTACATAGAAATGTTCAGCAACCTTCAAAATACCCCATATATAAAAAAGAATTATTTATACTGCATTATTTGCTGAGATATAAGTATTCAAAGTTGAACGCCCATAATGTTGAAAAAGTTTCACAAACTTTTATTCATAACCTCTACAAATAAAAATGAATTAAACAAAGATTTTTTTTTTTTCATTATATACTTCTTAATTTTCCACAAACAAATCACACATGTTTTTTCGTCAATTTTTCATTTTTAATAATTTTTTATTTAAATTTAAATAAGAAAAAATAAAACATGAATAGCAACCCCAATTTTTTTTTTACATAAATCGATAAAGTAGATCAAGTAGAACCAAAATCCCGGAATTTTTTAATTCAATAACAATTATTTGCCGAGTTATTGTAAAAAAACTGAAAAAGACGAATTTTAGGGACCGTGTAAAAAATTACTCGGCAAATTTGATCCTAAATTGCATTATCGTTTAGTGATTAAAAAGCGTTTAATGGTAAATGTTTATTCAAATTATCGATTTCTGTCAAATGTCTAAAAATCTTTTCTTATTTCAAGTGCATACAATGTATTTTTTTGTATAATTAACATTAAATGATATCGGTTACTATATTTTTAAATGTATGTTATTTCCAATACAATTTCAAAAGTGTGTTTAGTATTAAAAATTAAATACCCTAGAATATTACTAGAATTCGGTTTTAAATACATTTGATTGTTACCACATTAATTTTTTTAAATGATTAGTGCCAACTGCGTTGGTTAAAAATCTTTACCATATCATTCTGAATATTTTTATTTTGCTTTCCTTAAATATCGTGTTAAGGTCGTTTCCCTCAATTTGCAACACGGGGTTTACCGATAAAAACTAGAACTCCTCGGCCCAACAGCCCATTAGTGGACATGGGAATGCTGTGCCCATTTCAGCTTCCGGGATACAAGGGCTCTGGGGTGCAAGGCATATGTCCCGGTAATGTGGAAAGCCTCACGCGGAACCCCCAGCATTTAGTTCCCCAAGCATGCTTGGTCCCCAATTTATCGACCCACTTAAGGGATGAAAGGATGGGTCAACCTCGCCCAATCCGATATTCGATCCCCGGACCTGTGGCGTGACAATGCGAAATAAGCACTACCATCAAGCCACTGGGCCGATATAACCGATAGAGTGCGACGAATTTTAAACAAAATTTCTGCAACAATGTTTGCGAATGAAACAAAAAATTGCATAAAAAGTTTAAAGTATAAGTGTAATAATCATGTTTTTCAATCTGATTGTAACTAATAGCATTTGAAAATCTGTTCGTTATAAATAACCGTATATGCGACTTAATTTAAAATTAAAACCTTTCATCTTCTAGCCTTTATTTTATTTCTGAATTTTAAAATCCAAAATTTAAAAAAAAAAAAAAAAAACATTCGAAAAATCCCAATATTACTGAAGAAAGTTAAATTCTAGCATCCGTTGGCGAGATTATGCTAACCCTTTTTTAGCTTGTCGTTTTGAAAAGACACAACCAAAATATTACCTTTTTTCACTTAGGAGATTTGCCCCTAACCGAGTTCAAAATTAAGGCTTTAATATCTCAGCAAATAATGCAAAATAAATAATTCTTTTTTATACAAGGGGTATTTTGAGGGTGTTGAACATTTTTATGTAAAAAAAATTGGGTGTTGCCATTGGAATTTTCAAAGTTGGTACTCATTTTAATATGTTGACGACCCCTATAACAATTTTTGTTGCCAGTTCCCAATTCCTCACGCTGTTTCCTGAAAATTGACACCTTACACAAAACTCCTTGATCAATACCAGCCGAGAAACGAGGGGTGATTCGTTTTTTTCCCCCAGCTGTACACCACTTACCCCTATATTAATTAAATATAGTAAACTATACCAAAAAAAGTATCAATTTTTATTGCTAGTTTTGTTTTATATTTGACAGCCAGGATATCTAATTTCGTTTTCATTTTTCATTTCTACAGATATGTTTGTTTATAAATGTATACCTGTCCTGTATATCTAAATGTCGATTATTACATTTTATCTAATGCACAGTATTTGTCTCTAAACGTCAATAACATTTTTTATTAAATTTTGTATTGATAAATAGCATAATATTTTTACTAGGTTTATTTTCTTCACATGTCTTGTTAAATTTGCTAATTAAAATTGTTAAACTTACTGTTATAGCGTAGTAAATAAATATAGTCAACAAACTGCACTGAAAAAAATCAATATATTTATTAGTTTTTATTTACCTTTTACAGCCAGGATATCTAAAGCCGTTTGTAGATTCGATGTATAACTGTATGTCTAAATGTTTGCCTTTAGATTACATAACTGTCTTTCTGCATGTGACTCCCTCTGTACGTATGGTAATATATCTATACATTAACAACGTTACATACGTAAAGTTATTAATTGTTCTACCTTTTTTATATAGCATAGTTCATGTTAATATTTTTTGTAATATAAAGTTTTAAAAACTATGAGAAAATTAGTAAAAACAGTCAAATTAACTGTTTAAGATGTAATGCACATGTTAATTGCAAACTAAACTAACATTTAACATACATAAAAAACGTGATTTATATACTTATTCACAATTACATTCAAAAACTAAAATGTAATGTACAAATATTTAAATTGGGGTTATAGGAAAATATATATATTTCAAAAAGCTCGAAATTTGTTTTGTAAATAGTGATTTATTGAAACATAAAAAATATCTGAGTGTTTCTTTAAAAATAATATCCAAAAATTACCAACATTATTTTAAACTTAACAATACATTAAATCATGTTTTAGATACGCAATTCAAGACAAAACATATGCTTGGAAAAACGAAAATATTTCTTTCCAAACTACGATCAATTCTTTTAAACATACCACGACATAAATCTCAAAATTACAGGTCCACGACAAACCATACCGACACAAATGAAGAGCTTAGTGGAAGAACGTGCTAAGTGACATTTTTGAAAAAATTGTGAATTTTGTGTCACTGAACATGTTACTTCGTTTTTTAAAGATATCAAGATTCTCCCATTTCTTAAACTTTAAATTAAGTACATATTTTACAGCTTTTAAGTGCCGTTTTTAACGATTTTAAGTGCAGACGAAAACTTTAAAGCCCATTTTCTCGTTTTCACTTTTTTGTCACTTAGCACGCTCTTACACTAAGCTCTTCAAATCACAATGAAAACGCACGAAAGAACAAAATGCATGCCAACATACTTATACGAATGGCAATTTGCGTGTACTCGGCACGCAATATCAATCTGAAAAATAAGACCAATTGCACATTCGTAGCTCATGCATCATACTCCGGGCAAAGAGACATAGAATACGTCTTTCATGTGTCAAATCTGCAGACAAGATCATACTTCTTTGAGTGTGGGCAATTTATACAGAATAAAGGATGAGACAGACATAAAAATGATAAAGATGGGTTTGCACTCTTGGCCTATATTTGAAAATAAATGATTTGATGTATGAGAATTCATTGAACAACTATTTTTAAAGGACATTGAAATCTAGTTCATTAATATAAAAGTAAAAATTATGTGTATTAAAATTTGGTTTTAATTGATTATGCAAATTGGTGCATGAACATAGAAATTTATCAGTATCCTCGCCTGTTATTTGGGTGACACTGAGTTCTACTTCGGTCCGGGGGTGGCAGCATTTTGTTTTCTTTACAATCTTTACAAAGTCTAGTTTAGAAAATGGATTTTTCATTAAAATTTAAAATTATTCGTACAAAATAAACAGTTTTTATCTGGAAGCTATAAGGAATCTTTAAACCCTGCTTATTGCTGGTAAATAGTTTGCACCAATCAATCAATAAATAAAACATTTTACACAGTAAATTATCATAAATTGAAACAGAACAAAGCTTCTACAGAATATTGACGCATAAACCAGTCATTAGATTGTCTGGTTATGGTATGGTATGGTGCATATATATTCCAGCTTGTGTGCTTGTTCAGAGAACCGCTTATAAGCTTTCGTCAAGTGGGACAGACACAGAAAGAATTTTTACAGTCACAAAGAAATGAATAACACATAGACAAATAACAGCATTTATTGACGGTCACAAACATCCATGCCTGACCGGGATTCGAACCCTAGCCCAGCAGCGCCAAAGACCATAGTCCTAACGATTGCGCCACCGGGGTGCCTATTGTCAGGTTTTCCAGCAAACATACAAAATTTAAAAATTAAAATTTCACTGAAATTTGAAGCTAAAGTATGTAAAAAGTAACTCAAATCATATGCCACAAAAGTACAAATTAAAAATTTCTCGAAATTGAATACAATTTTTTAAAAAAAAAATACATTTAATATAATACTGTGAAAACAAATTTTCACTTCAGTTAATTTGCGTATCGCTTTAAGAGCTGAAACTGGTGAATATCCTATTTTTTTCTTATCCTGAATCTACTGCTCTTTGAGTTTATCCATACATCATAAGCAAAGCCAAAAATATACTTTCAGCATCTGTCAGACCTGTAGACAAACTCATACTTCTTCGAATCCTTGCAATTTATACAGCATACGGGATGAGACAGAATAATAAAAAAGCATTAAAGATATATTCCTTGTTTATGTTCCACTTTCACTGGAAATAAATGCTTTTCATGACTTTTATTACACTAACTCGGATTCCCCGCGTTTGTGACTTTTCTAAGGCGGAAAGTTAATGTTGTGTTTTATGAGATTCTAAGTCGTTTTTTAGTATTCAGAAGGAGGACCTAATGTTTTGTGAATCTAAACTCTTGTATTTGTGATTCGGTTTCAAATGTTACGTCGACATTTATGTTTAGATTGGGCATGTTTATTTGTCGAGTTATATATTGGGTTTGATTCGTTTATTTGGCATTTGGGGCAAGGAAATTCACTTATAAGAAGTGGGGTTTTTTTTCGTTTGATTTCCTGTTAGTTTTGTTTGACAAACTTTGCGTTTGACAAATAAGATAAAAAAGTAACTTTATTTGGAATTTATTTGAGTATATTCATACAAAGAATTGAGCTAATCTCTGGGTTTTATATGTTATAAATTTTAAAAATAAGGAAATATCCTGTATCACAAATTGAATAATACCCTTACCAGAGTTTGAATTTGTCATTTACTTTATAAATATTAAAATAAAAAGTACTATTATTTTATGCTTATTAGCACTCGTTATTCAAACGGGTGTCCAAACTTTTCAGAGCTATAACATTCGACACATTAACATTTGCAAGCCAAAATTAAAAGAAATGTTGAATATCAATCAAGGAATAAATGTTCACCTTCATGTACTTTAAAACATTTCAATATTTATCGGTTAAATTCCCTAAAACATTACTTAGTAATAACTCTTAAAATACACTATTACAATTGGAATTAAAAAAGGTTTTTAATTTTTTTTGGTTTTGAAAAATTTGTTTTAAAAGTTCGTCTAAATTTTTGGTTATAAATCATAAGTAATATAGTTATTTTAATATTTCAACCAACAACAAACATGCATTTTCAGTAATCTTTATCTACTTTTAATAAAAAAATAGTTAAATAAATTTTATCATGTTTTTTGTAAGCTAGTTATGAATAGTCAATTAAAAATTTCAATATAAACTTCCAATACATTTCAGAAATTAATATTTATTTAAAATATATATAGATTTTACTTCACGATAAATTCATAATTGTCATTAGTCGTTAATCATTCAACTTAAAATTTTAAAAAAAATCTCTCAAAGAACAAGGTTTTAAGAAATCACTTATCAAAGACACTTTCATCTCATCCAGCTTATTAATTTCTCACATAAAACATCACATACTTCACTTCACCACTCAAATCCAATAACTTCAATCAACAACTTGACGTTAAGGATGTAAGAGCAAAAATTATATTTTATTTCTAGCTTGTTTTTACTAGAATATATTGTTATCTGCTCGTGAAAATAATAATATTATACAAAGTTCCTGTGTGCGACTAGATTATTCCTTGCTTGCAAATTTTTAACAAATATTTTATTTCAAATTTAAGGTTATTTGAAATTTTCATTTTTAAATTTTAAGATCAAAAGTAAGCCTTAAAATGTGTTGGATAAGGTTATTATCCGATCTCCATGCATTAAAATGCTGTGGCTCTTAGACAAATTTGAATAACATAGAAAGTACCTTTTTTTAAATAATTAAGTATTTTTACTTAATAATAACAACTTGATAATAACAATTAAATTAATTTACTTAATAATAACAATTATACAATTAATAACAACTCTCGATGTTTGTCCTTGAGTGGAGAGTTTTATCTGAATTGGGTCCCTTTATACGTAAGTCATTTTTGAAACAAGCTTGACAGAAATTTTCAATAGGCTTCGTCAATCTACTTCTAATACATAATTAAGGTCTACAATTTTTCTTAGTATCTTACAAAAATTGCTAATTTATATTCTAATTATATATTTATCTCAAAAATAAAACAAAATTGGTACATGGAAAAATATACAAACCCTTTTAATAGCAATTGGTACCGTGTATTGGTGAGTGGCAACAGAAATGCCGAATGAAAACATATTATTCATCTAAGCTTGAGAGAAAAATCAATGTCATTTTAGGAATATAGCACCAATCTAAAAACCGAAAGTAAAAATATCAAAAAGACACTGGAAGAAATTTCGTCCAATGAAACAACCCATTTGTAGAAATTGCAATTTATTTTAATGTTATCGAAAGTGCTGTTGCAATATACACTGAACATCAGATGTAAAAGGTTTAGAAATAAAAATATCACAATATTAAAACCGCAAACTGAAACTCAATTTGAGGAGTAACAAAATCCGGGTATGACATTTATTCTGAAAGAACATAAATACTTCGTTCCGACGCATTCTACAAATTAATTAAGGCCTTCAAAGACAATAACTGCAAAAACCCTCCACTTTCTAAATTCCGCTGAAAACACTAAAGCGTCAAGGGAAGTTTGACTTGAAAGAAAAAAGGCAGAAGGAAGATTGACCGTTACTTCCTTTACGGGCATTTTGCCTAATGAATGAACCTGAAAGATGGTTATTAGGTGATAATTACGCTTTTCGTGATGTAATTTTCGGCGAAGCTGTTTAAAATTATGGTGTGTTTGAAAAACCCCGTAATGGAACATTAGGCGAAATAGAAGGCAAAATTGGTGGCTTAATATTTTTAATTGTTGGTTACTTGTGGAAAAATGTGAGGAATGTGCATAAAATGTTTTATTTATTAAAGAAAAAATTACGCACGCAGCTGAATTTTGAATTATAAATAGTTGAATATGTATTAGTTTACATGAATCGTATAATATAAATATAAAAATGAACAATTTTAATTTTTTTACTATAATAAATTTTGGATAGTCTTATCGTAGCTTAACATTATTTTCAAAAGTTGTATATTTATCTTTAGAGTTCTATGGTTATAGTTCTATAGTGATTAAAATAAAGCCAACCAATGTTTTCGTAAGTAAAGTAAAATGAATGGTTAAACTAAATATTAAAATAATACAGTAAACTCCCGATTATCCGCGGATGGATTATCCGCTTTGCGGTTTATCCGCGGGCCACTATTCCCTCATTTTCCTTTTTTCAGTGCAAATATAAAAATTTCATAAAACGCGGATAAAATAAGTTTATTTGTTTCAAAACTTTTTAGAAGAATACATTCCAAGAACAACGAATTCCTTTCTAGAACGACGAACACATTCAAAGAACAACGAGTACATTTGACAAAAAGAACAACAAATGCATTAAAATAATCAAGTGACTGGTGTGTGCCAAAATGTGTTCAGCCAGGTGCACATCACGAACAAATTTTTGTCAAAAATCGTCATTAGTATAATAAATTGCCCACTATTTTAATTGAACTGCTTTACCTGATTTTGATAGTAGCGAAATGCGTGACAAATGAAAAAAAAAAATGTTTTGACAATTCAAGACCAACTACAACTCATTAGAAAGATGAAAAAAGGTCCTCTAAGAATCAAATGTGTTTGCAGTATAGCATAAGAGAGACGACAGTAAGAGACATTTTGAAGCAAGTAAATTTGTACAAACTATACGATTACTGTAATTTACTTTTATAACACCCAGAAGGAATTTTGTGGACTTGTATTTTCCTCACTCTTGCGGTTTATCCGCGAATTCGCTTATCCGCGGATGTCGCGCCACCCAATTCCGCGGATAATCGGGAGTTTACTGTATTAATGTTATTCAAAACAAGGATTAGAATATCTTGCATCTCTTGAAAAATACATTTATCATTAATTTGGGTCATGTGTGGTAGGCTTTATCATTTCTAAAATTACTTTACAACTAAAGTATTTAGGAGAATCTATAAATTATTCATGTTTCAAATAATAGCATCAATAGAGATAGCGAACAAAATTTATTTTACAAACGAAAATATAAAGGAATTAAAATGACATATTTTGTAATCATAGATAATTGCAGTAAAATTTAAATTGCTTGTATATGCATGTAGTTATTATAATTTCTTAAAATAATAATGAACAGGAAAAATGAATCAACTTCTCTGAATTTGGAGAAATACTTATTTTATATACGTTAAAGTGGGAAATACAGCAAAAAAAATTTTTTAGCTGGAAGAACTGTAACAATCTTATGAAAACATTTCTTATGTTTTATATTATTATTTTAACTAAATTGCATTTTAAATATATTAAATAACGATTTTTTAAAGCACTTTTAATTGTGATAGTGAGCTGGCAAATATTTTAAATTCCTTTTTTTTTTAAATTTAACTAACGTAAGTAAAATTTAACTAAATTGTGGTCCCTAAATTGTGTTTGTCTTAAACTAATATAACATACTTTTCCTATTTTATTTTTTAAAATAAAATTAATTTTTTCTCGATTTTGGAAATAAAAAAATGCATTTAAAAAAGGGAATATGCAACATCATACAAAAAAGTACTTATTCTAAGAAATAACTTTCTTACTTATAAATTTTGAATAAAATAAATTAAGAATCTGATATCAGATCTAATATAAATGTTAATTATGAAGTAATTTTTTTTTTCAAGGTCCCTTTAGAATTTCAAGTCTATTAAGTATTATAACACACTCTTCTATGCATTACTTGAATTTAAAATAATAAAAAAAGACCTATCAAAGTATACTTAATTTATTTTATTATGGTTGAAAATGTTAACTCCAAAAAACCAACGTCAAGTATAAGGTTAAGAACATATGTCAAGGAAATTGACTATCCATAAAAAGAGGTCGCATAAAAGTCAGATTTACTTGTCACCTGAGGCAGTAGGGATAACTTGTCCGGCTTAGGACCTGTCAATTTTTGTATTTTTCCAAACGACTTCTTTAGGGACAACAACAAAAAAACTTTTGACTTGATTTTTTTTATTCCTAGAAATATTTTAAGACCCTGGAAAACTAAATCTCATGAAAAAAGAGCAAAATCGTGTTTTTTGAATAAATTATTCACGGTATTTTTTTTTTCAAAAATGTAAAGGTAATTGGGCTTAGTTGAGATTTTTTTAAAAGTAATGTGTGTAAGGTGATTTGCAATAATTAAAAAAACAGCACCAGAGGTATGTATTTCTTAAATTAGTATTTTTAATCACACTCTTAAAAAAACTTCTCTTCAGTATTGAATAATTTATTGTAATTTAATATAGATGTAAATAACATGCATGTCACATATTTTTTTAAAGGATAATCTTTCTTTATTGAACTTAAAAATTTCTGTTATAACTTTATACAGTATAAACATTTGAAACAAGGTTTCGGAAGTAAATATGTCGGGGAATACAATAAGATGTACAAATCTTTGTAAATATGAGAGAAATATCAAACGATTATTTTGTTTTGGCCAAAAACTTTTTATAAATGAATTTCATGTCACAAACATATTTGAATAAGTCGTAATTAAGTCATTTTTATAAATTAAAAATTCCCAACTCACCTAATCACTAAATCTTACTCCTCTGTTCTATAAATAAAAATTAATTCAAAGATAGATACATTTTATAAAAGATTTATACACAGAATCACAACAAAATGCTGCACAAATAGAATCTTCAATTATTACGTCACTTGACTGTGGTTCTAAATTACGACGCCCGTCACTAATAGCTCTCGTCGAAATTTTTTGCGACGATAATTCAAAACTAAACTACACTAAGATTCAATTCTAAGTTATAGTTTTAATTTTTTTTTAAATTTTACATTAAATATAATCTCTAACACCAGATGATATAATTTACTCAGCTAATAAAAAAATCCATTATTACCCTAAAAAGCATCCAAAATTGATGATCTTTATTTTCATCCATAAAACATTTTTCTTTCTTTAATTTTCCACAAAGTATCTCAATCACCAGAGTTGCCGGTGACGAAAATTATCCGACAAAAGTGTAATTACGTTCTAATCGCCATCCTTCAACCTCCTTTCATTAGGTGAAATTTACATAAAGAATGAGGCTTCCAATCTTCGAGACGCTTTTAAAATGGAGAGATAGGTTAATATTTTACCGGTGGAAAAGTTTGCTGAGGAGAGGATGATAAATTTCAGTTTATAGGGCCAACTTTATATGAAAATCTTAATTAGTGATAGAAACATCTTTACGGTGGGCTGGTAGAAATGTAACTGTCTTCTGAAACATTTGAATAAAAAATGGGTTTTAATTTAAAAACTTTAATGAACTATTGGGTATATAGATGTATAAAAAATAACGTGATTAGATTTGCAATTGCATAGAGCTTCTGTATGTCTGCATTTGGAAAATTACGATTCAACTGCAAACAGTGCATAAATCTACACCAATGATCAAGCACACAAGACGAAATATATATAGGTACCCACCCTACCCCCCTACTCTACACCAAGCAAAAGTATTGCTAGTATACGGCCACAATGTTAATTTACCGCAATATTGCTTTCAATCCCACAGAAACGTTGGATATGTGCTTGTTTGAGAAAAAATTATCTTTTAAAAAACGTAGACAAACAGTGATCAGTCTGCACATTTTCCACCCATGGTTTACTTTCAATCAAACGCTAGTTGATATGATGAAACAACTTTGAATAACATTAAAAAATATTGAACATAAATTTAGGTAAATTGCATAGTGAGACATATTTGATGGTTTTAGTACAGATATATGTATTACACTCGATAATAATCGTGCATACCAGTTAAGATAGACTAGCTTCCTCCCTTAAGTAAGATACTTCAACAAAGTTTATATAATTCAACTTCTAACAACTAGAGAATATAGCCAAATGTGATCAACTATTTTTATTTGGTTAAATTATACTAACGTCATCAATAATGTTCAAAATAATTTAAGTGAATGATATGATTTAAACTTAGATGACTGCAAACATAAATTTGTTTCTTTACTACCCATCAATACATTTTCTACACCAAAAAGACCATAATATAATTTAAAACATATTTTCCTTTAAATTGTCACTTACATTTGTGTCCAGCCAAATAAAATCAGTATACCGGAATAAAGAATGGATGTGGAGACCATGGGTTAAAGAGAATAATATTTGCTTTGGATAATGTGGTGTTGGGTATTAATTTTCCCATCATATTGAGTGTTGGTTAAAAGTGTTAAGTTTGCGTTAAAGTTCTGTCTTTATTTACAATATTATTGCTTATTATTCTGTAGGTCTTTTGTCATTATATTAGAACTGGGAGCTAAAGAAGAAGATATTGCATGTATACCCGGAAAATAGGTTAATAATTTTATTTTAAAATATTTATATAAGTTTTGTAACTAGTAAAAGGAATATTCTGCTTTATTACAAAAACCAGAAAATTTTAAATACATATATCGATTTCCTCACCATATGATTCATTCATGCGCAAAAAAATTTTAAAGTTACTTTAAGAAATATTTATTTTTTATATATTTTTTAAGAGTTACATTGAAGCCGGTCCACTAGCGCAATGGTTAGTGTAATAGCCATTGGAGCTGCTGGGCTCGGGTTCGAATCCCGGTTAAGGCATGGATGTTTGTGTTTGTCAATAAATTTTGTTATTTGTCTATGTGTTTGTGGCGTCCTTCTTTATGTGTCTCTTGTGACTGTCTCTTCTGGCGAGCGGGGTAATGGGCTATATACCCTACGTCCTTCCCTCGCAGAGGGCGCAATCACTGTCATGTCATACATTGAAAATGCAATGACAAAATTATAATCGAAAACTTAAATCTTATTGCAGAAAATTAATAAAAGACCATAAACACTGAATATTAATCATGGAAATCATAAGAGAATTAAAATATAAATGGTAGCTACACAAAATCTAAAAGAATCGAAAGAAAAGATATGAAATTTTTATCAAGCATTTAATAAACAATTAATATTCAAAATATTAATACTTTGACTTTATTAGTACATATCACTAATATTAAAACCTATATATTAGGACTGTAATTAAAAATTCAAACTTTATTATCAACCTGAAACCTGTAAAACGAATATAGTTCAAAAATAAATCTCAAACAGAGAAAAACAATTTCAATATTCCAGGATTTTAAGTATTCAGATTAATGAATACTTTTCAATTAGTATGTTTCATAAAAACAGACGCAGAATAAAGTGTGTTACAAATTAATATTTGAATTTAAAGCACAAGACCACTTAATATTATTTAAGAAACTTTATAAATTGTACATTCCTAGTCTAATAAGATGTTTCGTAAGAAATATTCAACTTCAAAAGTGCCGCCTAGAAAATGCATGCAAAAAATTCTACATTTTATATGTCAGGAAAATGTTGAAAATATGTATCTTGAAAAATTGTTCATCGTAGAAACAGAGTAAACTCATATTTCTCATTTTATTTTAGTACAATTCATGCATTATAAGTATAATTAAGTGAAAACTCTTTTCTAGAATTGTTAAACACGAATATCAAAATTGTATGCAAAAACAAGGGAAAAGCATTAACTAAATCAAACTATACGGTTACACAATCTTGTTCGCAATTCAGTTCGCAAAAACTTCACAACTTTTTCCAGTAAAAAATATAAAAAAAGATGATTTATTAGGATTTAAAGCGAAAATGTCATTACTTAGTAAGAGTTAAACTTAGTAAGAGTTAAAAAGAGCTTAGTAAGAGTAAGTTAAGAGTAAACAGTTAAACAGGATTTTTTTTCAAATTAAAAAAAAATAGTTCAGGACCCGTTACTATTTAATAAGGTATTGCAATTAGAGCCGGTTACACTGTTTAATCATTAATATATAAGTATATATAAATTACAACATATTAACATCGAATTGCAACAATGGTAGTTTAAAAGAAGTTCACATTTATATTTAAAACAATGTTTTTTGTTTTGCATTCGTTTTACAATAATGATTGATAACAATAAAAACAGTTACATTTTACTATTTTTGGTCATTTCAGTTCCATCGTTCAAGAACAAAGCTGCTATGTGCGGTTTGCCCGATTAAAAAACTATGTTCTTAAGCAAATTGTTTAACTATAGATTTAAAAAAACGTCAATTGTGTGGAGCTATTATGAAGGTGCACAGGTAAATTTTAAAAAAATACCATACATCTCATTTTGAGACTTGATACTAGTATTATATAAGCAAAACTATATACGTAAACATAGTTTGGCGCCAATTGAGAAACTTAGTTTTATTACCAAATAGTTATAGCTTTCTTTTACAGCTCGTATTTTCTCTGATCGCATTATGCTGATATAAGTAACAATAAGTTAAAGGTCACTATAGAATCGTCACAATTCAAATAAATTCCATCAAGCAGAGTATACTAGAGCTGTTTTGGTAACATCAAACATTTTCAATTTAAATACTTCTCAATTAAATAATTGTAAGAATTTAAAAGTATTACTTTTTAGTTAGCACCAAAATTTAATAAAAGTATCGTATTTAAAACATAATGCTTTCTCGTAAATTTCGTGATTTCTTACTTCATACCATTCATAAAACGTTTAGTCCTAACTTACTGAGACCAAAGTTATAAGCATTTTGTCACTTCTGTACAAATATGTATTCTTCTACATCCAAAAGATACTAGGACAGTTTTTGAAATAAATTTGATTTTAAAATACTTATTTTTGCAACTAAACTTTGTTGTTTTATTTTAAAGTACAGTGTAATCTTCATGATTATGAACTCCAAATAATTAAAGGTAACTTTATAATTAAATACTCTGTTTTAACTAAAGAAACTAAGAACATTCCATCTCATAAGAATTCTTATTTTAAATCTAAAATATTTCAATATAGCATTCCATTCCTAACAATTTCAAGTAAGAAACTGCATATAAGGCATAAGAGAAGTAGAAACATTTCAGAGAGGAGCATTAAAACAAAACGTCAAGAAATAAACATTGTAATGAATATAATAGACCGATTCTTAGAAGCACACTCTTGCTTATTAATTTTATTTTTTCTGTCTAAATCCTGAGGTGAAGAAATGGTAACATTACTAAGCGAAGAAATGGCATGTACTTTTGCCAATCAAAATCGGTAAGTCAATTTGCACTTACTAGTTCAAGTATTCAGCTAGGGAGGTCTGAAGAAACGAACTAAGTTGAGATATTTGGTTTTGTTCTTGTAGGATTCAGAAGAGTAGGGCAGTGGAGGACAAATGTTAACATCATAGAGAGGTGCCCCGATATGATCTTCAGTCCATCGAGATTGGTAAGTAAATTTGCACTTACTAGTTCAAGTATTCAGTAAGGGAGGTCTGAAGAAACGAACTAAGGGGACATTTTTGGTTTTGCTCTTGTAGGGTTCAGAAGAGTTGGGCAGCGGAGGACAAATGTTAACATCAAAGAGAGTTGCCCCGATATGCTCTTCGGTCCATCGAGATTGGTAAGTAAATTTGCACTTACTAGTTCAAGTATTCAGTTAGGGAGGTCTGAAGAAACGAACTAAGGGGAGATTTTTGGTTTTGTTCTTGTAGGATTCAAAGGAGTAAGGCGAAGAAGGACAACTGGAATCATTCACGAGAGAATCACCGATACTCAATTCGGTCCATCACGATTGGTAAGCCAATTCACATTTTTTTTGTTCTTTTTTGTTGATTTTTCGTTTTGTTCTTGAAGGATTCAGAAGAGTAGGGCAGCGGAGGACAAATGTTAACATCAAAGGGAGGTGCCCCGATATGCTCTTCGGTCGATCGAGATTGGTAAGTAAATTTGCACTTACTAGTTCAAGTATTCAGTTAGGGAGGTCTGAAGAAAAGAACTAAGGGGAGATTTTTGGTTTTGTTCTTGTAGGATTCAGAAGAGTAGGGCAGCGGAGGACAAATGTTAACATCAAAGGGAGGTGCCCCGATATGCTCTTCGGTCGATCGAGATTGGTAAGTAAATTTGCACTTACTAGTTCAAGTATTCAGTTAGGGAGGTCTGAAGAAACGAACTAAGGGGAGATTTTTGGTTTTGTTCTTGTAGGATTCAGAAGAGTTGGGCAGCGGAGGACAAATGTTAACATCAAAGAGAGTTGCCCCGATATGCTCTTCGGTCCATCGAGATTGGTAAGTAAATTTGCACTTACTAGTTCAAGTATTCAGTCAGGGAGGTCTGAAGAAACGAACTAAGGGGAGATTTTTGGTTTTGTTCTTGTAGGATTCAAAGGAGTAAGGCGAAGAAGGACAACTGGAATCATTCACGAGAGAATCACCGATACTCAATTCGGTCCATCACGATTGGTAAGCCAATTCACATTTTTTTGTTCTTTTTTGTTGATTTTTCGTTTTGTTCTTGAAGGATTCAGAAGAGTAGGGCAGCGGAGGACAAATGTTAACATCAAAGGGAGGTGCCCCGATATGCTCTTCGGTCGATCGAGATTGGTAAGTAAATTTGCACTTACTAGTTCAAGTATTCAGTTAGGGAGGTCTGAAGAAAAGAACTAAGGGGAGATTTTTGGTTTTGTTCTTGTAGGATTCAGAAGAGTAGGGCAGCGGAGGACAAATGTTAACATCAAAGGGAGGTGCCCCGATATGCTCTTCGGTCGATCGAGATTGGTAAGTAAATTTGCACTTACTAGTTCAAGTATTCAGTTAGGGAGGTCTGAAGAAACGAACTAAGGGGAGATTTTTGGTTTTGTTCTTGTAGGATTCAGAAGAGTAGGGCAGCGGAGGACAAATGTTAACATCAAAGGGAGGTGCCCCGATATGCTCTTCGGTCGATCGAGATTGGTAAGTAAATTTGCACTTACTAGTTCAAGTATTCAGTTAGGGAGGTCTGAAGAAACGAACTAAGGGGAGATTTTTGGTTTGTTCTTGTAGGATTCAGAAGGGTAGGGAAGCGGTGGACAAATGTTAACATCAAAGGGAGGTGCCCCGATATGCTCTTCGGTCGATCGAGATTGGTAAGTAAATTTGCACTTACTAGTTCAAGTATTCAGTTAGGGAGGTCTGAAGAAACGAACTAAGGGGAGATTTTTGGTTTTGTTCTTGTAGGATTCAGAAGAGTAGGGCAGCGGAGGACAAATGTTAACATCAAAGGGAGGTGCCCCGATATGCTCTTCGGTCGATCGAGATTGGTAAGTAAATTTGCACTTACTAGTTCAAGTATTCAGTTAGGGAGATCTGAAGAAACGAACTAAAGGAAGATTTTTGGTTTTGTTCTTGTAGGATTCAGAAGAGTAGGGAAGCGGAGGACAAATGTTAACATCAAAGGGAGGTGCCCCGATATGCTCTTCGGTCCATCGAGATTGGTAAGTAAATTTGCACTGACTAGTTCAAGTATTCAGTTAGGGAGGTCTGAAGAAACGAACTAAGGGGAGATTTTTTGGTTTTGTTCTTGTAGGATTCGTAGGAGTAAGGCAAAGAAGGACAACTGGAATCATTCACGAGAGAATCACCGGTACTCAATTCGGTCCATCGAGATTGGTAAGTCAATTAAATTTTTTTTGTTCTTTTTTGTTGACTTTTCGTTTCGTTCTTGAAGGATTCAGAGGAGTAGGGCAGCGGAGGACAAATGTTAACATCAAAGGAAGGTGCCCCGATATGCTCTTCGGTCGATCGAGATTGGTTAGTAAATTTGCACTTACTAGTTCAAGTATTCAGTTAGGGAGGTCTGAAGAAACGAACTAAGGGGAGATTTTTGGTTTTGTTCTTGTAGGATTCAGAAGAGTAGGGCAGTGGAGGGCAAATGTTAACATCATAGAGAGGTGCCCCGATATGCTCTTCGGTCCATCGAGTTTGGTAAGTAAATTTGCACTTACTAGTTCAAGTATTCACTTAGGGAGGTCTGAAGAAACGAACTAAGGGGATATTTTTGGTTTTGTTCTTGTAGGATTCAGAAGAGTTGGGCAGCGGAGGACAAATGTTAACATCAAAGGGGGGTGCCCCGATATGCTCTTCGGTCGATCGAGATTGGTAAGTAAATTTGCACTTACTAGTTCAAGTATTCAGTTAGGGAGGTCTGAAGAAACGAGCTAAGGGGAGATTTTTGGTTTTGTTCTTGTAGGATTCAGAAGAGTAGGGCAGTGGAGGGCAAATGTTAACATCATTGAGAGGTGCCCCGATATGCTCTTCGGTCCATCGAGATTGGTAAGTAAATTTGCACTTACTAGTTCAAGTATTCAGTAGGGAGGTCTGAAGAAACGAGCTAAGGGGAGATTTTTGGTTTTGTTCTTGTAGGATTCAGAAGAGTTGGGCAGCGGAGGACAAATGTTAACATCAAAGGGAGGTGCCCCGATATGCTCTTCGGTCGATCGAGATTGGTAAGTAAATTTGCACTTACTAGTTCAAGTATTCAGTGAGGGAGGTCTGAAGAAACGAGCTAAGGGGAGATTTTTGGTTTTGTTCTTGTAGGATTCAGAAGAGTAGGGCAGTGGTGGACAAATGTTAACATCAAAGGGGGGTGCCCCGATATGCTCTTCGGTCGATCGAGATTAATAAGTAAATTTGCACTTACTAGTTCAAGTATTCAGTTAGGGAGGTCTGAAGAAACGAACTAAGGGGAGATTTTTGGTTTTGTTCTTGTAGGATTCAGAAGAGTTGGGCATCGGAGGACAAATGTTAACATCAAAGGGAGGTGCCCCGATATGCTCTTCGGTCGATCGAGATTGGTAAGTAAATTTGCACTTACTAGTTCAAGTATTCAGTTAGGGAGGTCTGAAGAAACGAGCTAAGGGGAGATTTTTGGTTTTGTTCTTGTAGGATTCGTAGGAGTAAGGCAAAGAAGGACAACTGGAATCATTCCCGAGAGCATCACCGATACTCAATTCGGTCCATCGAGAATGGTAAGTCAATTCATTTTTTTTTTTGTTCTTTTTTGTTGATTTTTCGTTTTGTTCTTGAAGGATTCAGAGGAGTAGGGCAGCGGGGGACAAATGTTAACATCAAAGGGAGGTGCTCCGATATGCTCTTCGGTCGATCGAGATTGGTAAGTAAATTTGCACTTACTAGTTCAAGTATTCAGTTAGGGAGGTCTGAAGAAAAGAACTAAGGGGAGATTTTTGGTTTTGTTCTTGTAGGATTCAGAAGAGTAGGGCAGCGGAGGACAAATGTTAACATCAAAGGGAGGTGCCCCGATATGCTCTTCGGTCGATCGAGATTGGTAAGTAAATTTGCACTTACTAGTTCAAGTATTCAGTTAGGGAGGTCTGAAGAAACGAACTAAGGGGAGATTTTTGGTTTTGCTCTTGTAGGGTTCAGAAGAGTTGGGCAGCGGAGGACAAATGTTAACATCAAAGAGAGTTGCCCCGATATGCTCTTCGGTCCATCGAGATTGGTAAGTAAATTTGCACTTACTAGTTCAAGTATTCAGTTAGGGAGGTCTGAAGAAACGAACTAAGGGGAGATTTTTGGTTTTGTTCTTGTAGGATTCAAAGGAGTAAGGCGAAGCAAGACAACTGGAATCATTCACGAGAGAATCACCGATACTCAATTCGGTCCATCACGATTGGTAAGTCAATTCAAATTTTTTTTGTTCTTTTTTGTTGATTTTTCGTTTTGTTCTTGAAGGATTCAGAAGAGTAGGGCAGCGGAGGACAAATGTTAACATCAAAGGGAGGTGCCCCGATATGCTCTTCGGTCGATCGAGATTGGTAAGTAAATTTGCACTTACTAGTTCAAGTATTCAGTTAGGGAGGTCTGAAGAAAAGAACTAAGGGGAGATTTTTGGTTTTGTTCTTGTAGGATTCAGAAGAGTAGGGCAGCGGAGGACAAATGTTAACATCAAAGGGAGGTGCCCCGATATGCTCTTCGGTCGATCGAGATTGGTAAGTAAATTTGCACTTACTAGTTCAAGTATTCAGTTAGGGAGGTCTGAAGAAACGAACTAAGGGGAGATTTTTGGTTTTGTTCTTGTAGGATTCAGAAGAGTTGGGCAGCGGAGGACAAATGTTAACATCAAAGAGAGTTGCCCCGATATGCTCTTCGGTCCATCGAGATTGGTAAGTAAATTTGCACTTACTAGTTCAAGTATTCAGTCAGGGAGGTCTGAAGAAACGAACTAAGGGGAGATTTTTGGTTTTGTTCTTGTAGGATTCAAAGGAGTAAGGCGAAGAAGGACAACTGGAATCATTCACGAGAGAATCACCGATACTCAATTCGGTCCATCACGATTGGTAAGCCAATTCACATTTTTTTGTTCTTTTTTGTTGATTTTTCGTTTTGTTCTTGAAGGATTCAGAAGAGTAGGGCAGCGGAGGACAAATGTTAACATCAAAGGGAGGTGCCCCGATATGCTCTTCGGTCGATCGAGATTGGTAAGTAAATTTGCACTTACTAGTTCAAGTATTCAGTTAGGGAGGTCTGAAGAAAAGAACTAAGGGGAGATTTTTGGTTTTGTTCTTGTAGGATTCAGAAGAGTAGGGCAGCGGAGGACAAATGTTAACATCAAAGGGAGGTGCCCCGATATGCTCTTCGGTCGATCGAGATTGGTAAGTAAATTTGCACTTACTAGTTCAAGTATTCAGTTAGGGAGGTCTGAAGAAACGAACTAAGGGGAGATTTTTGGTTTTGTTCTTGTAGGATTCAGAAGAGTAGGGCAGCGGAGGACAAATGTTAACATCAAAGGGAGGTGCCCCGATATGCTCTTCGGTCGATCGAGATTGGTAAGTAAATTTGCACTTACTAGTTCAAGTATTCAGTTAGGGAGGTCTGAAGAAACGAACTAAGGGGAGATTTTTGGTTTGTTCTTGTAGGATTCAGAAGGGTAGGGAAGCGGTGGACAAATGTTAACATCAAAGGGAGGTGCCCCGATATGCTCTTCGGTCGATCGAG
The DNA here is from genome assembly GCA_023701765.1 of Hylyphantes graminicola. Classification (NCBI taxonomy): domain Eukaryota; kingdom Metazoa; phylum Arthropoda; class Arachnida; order Araneae; family Linyphiidae; genus Hylyphantes; species Hylyphantes graminicola. Next base: position 45,836,091 of record CM043115.1, on the reverse strand, counting down.
ATTGGTAAGTAAATTTGCACTTACTAGTTCAAGTATTCAGTTAGGGAGGTCTGAAGAAACGAACTAAGGGGAGATTTTTGGTTTTGTTCTTGTAGGATTCAGAAGAGTAGGGCAGCGGAGGACAAATGTTAACATCAAAGGGAGGTGCCCCGATATGCTCTTCGGTCGATCGAGATTGGTAAGTAAATTTGCACTTACTAGTTCAAGTATTCAGTTAGGGAGATCTGAAGAAACGAACTAAAGGAAGATTTTTGGTTTTGTTCTTGTAGGATTCAGAAGAGTAGGGAAGCGGAGGACAAATGTTAACATCAAAGGGAGGTGCCCCGATATGCTCTTCGGTCCATCGAGATTGGTAAGTAAATTTGCACTGACTAGTTCAAGTATTCAGTTAGGGAGGTCTGAAGAAACGAACTAAGGGGAGATTTTTTGGTTTTGTTCTTGTAGGATTCGTAGGAGTAAGGCAAAGAAGGACAACTGGAATCATTCACGAGAGAATCACCGGTACTCAATTCGGTCCATCGAGATTGGTAAGTCAATTAAATTTTTTTTGTTCTTTTTTGTTGACTTTTCGTTTCGTTCTTGAAGGATTCAGAGGAGTAGGGCAGCGGAGGACAAATGTTAACATCAAAGGAAGGTGCCCCGATATGCTCTTCGGTCGATCGAGATTGGTTAGTAAATTTGCACTTACTAGTTCAAGTATTCAGTTAGGGAGGTCTGAAGAAACGAACTAAGGGGAGATTTTTGGTTTTGTTCTTGTAGGATTCAGAAGAGTAGGGCAGTGGAGGGCAAATGTTAACATCATAGAGAGGTGCCCCGATATGCTCTTCGGTCCATCGAGTTTGGTAAGTAAATTTGCACTTACTAGTTCAAGTATTCACTTAGGGAGGTCTGAAGAAACGAACTAAGGGGATATTTTTGGTTTTGTTCTTGTAGGATTCAGAAGAGTTGGGCAGCGGAGGACAAATGTTAACATCAAAGGGGGGTGCCCCGATATGCTCTTCGGTCGATCGAGATTGGTAAGTAAATTTGCACTTACTAGTTCAAGTATTCAGTTAGGGAGGTCTGAAGAAACGAGCTAAGGGGAGATTTTTGGTTTTGTTCTTGTAGGATTCAGAAGAGTAGGGCAGTGGAGGGCAAATGTTAACATCATTGAGAGGTGCCCCGATATGCTCTTCGGTCCATCGAGATTGGTAAGTAAATTTGCACTTACTAGTTCAAGTATTCAGTAGGGAGGTCTGAAGAAACGAGCTAAGGGGAGATTTTTGGTTTTGTTCTTGTAGGATTCAGAAGAGTTGGGCAGCGGAGGACAAATGTTAACATCAAAGGGAGGTGCCCCGATATGCTCTTCGGTCGATCGAGATTGGTAAGTAAATTTGCACTTACTAGTTCAAGTATTCAGTGAGGGAGGTCTGAAGAAACGAGCTAAGGGGAGATTTTTGGTTTTGTTCTTGTAGGATTCAGAAGAGTAGGGCAGTGGTGGACAAATGTTAACATCAAAGGGGGGTGCCCCGATATGCTCTTCGGTCGATCGAGATTAATAAGTAAATTTGCACTTACTAGTTCAAGTATTCAGTTAGGGAGGTCTGAAGAAACGAACTAAGGGGAGATTTTTGGTTTTGTTCTTGTAGGATTCAGAAGAGTTGGGCATCGGAGGACAAATGTTAACATCAAAGGGAGGTGCCCCGATATGCTCTTCGGTCGATCGAGATTGGTAAGTAAATTTGCACTTACTAGTTCAAGTATTCAGTTAGGGAGGTCTGAAGAAACGAGCTAAGGGGAGATTTTTGGTTTTGTTCTTGTAGGATTCGTAGGAGTAAGGCAAAGAAGGACAACTGGAATCATTCCCGAGAGCATCACCGATACTCAATTCGGTCCATCGAGAATGGTAAGTCAATTCATTTTTTTTTTTGTTCTTTTTTGTTGATTTTTCGTTTTGTTCTTGAAGGATTCAGAGGAGTAGGGCAGCGGGGGACAAATGTTAACATCAAAGGGAGGTGCTCCGATATGCTCTTCGGTCGATCGAGATTGGTAAGTAAATTTGCACTTACTAGTTCAAGTATTCAGTTAGGGAGGTCTGAAGAAAAGAACTAAGGGGAGATTTTTGGTTTTGTTCTTGTAGGATTCAGAAGAGTAGGGAAGCGGTGGACAAATGTTAACATCAAAGGGAGGTGCCCCGATATGCTCTTCGGTCGATCGAGATTGGTAAGTAAATTTGCACTTACTAGTTCAAGTATTCAGTTAGGGAGGTCTGAAGAAACGAACTAAGGGGAGATTTTTGGTTTTGTTCTTGTAGGATTCAGAAGAGTAGGGCAGCGGAGGACAAATGTTAACATCAAAGGGAGGTGCCCCGATATGCTCTTCGGTCGATCGAGATTGGTAAGTAAATTTGCACTTACTAGTTCAAGTATTCAGCTAGGGAGGTCTGAAGAAACGAACTAAGGGGAGATTTTTGGTTTTGTTCTTGTAGGATTCAGAAGGGTAGGGAAGCGGTGGACAAATGTTAACATCAAAGGGAGGTGCCCCGATATGCTCTTCGGTCGATCGAGATTGGTAAGTAAATTTGCACTTACTAGTTCAAGTATTCAGTTAGGGAGGTCTGAAGAAACGAACTAAGGGGAGATTTTTGGTTTTGTTCTTGTAGGATTCAGAAGAGTAGGGCAGCGGAGGACTAATGTTAACATCAAAGGGAAGTGCCCCGATATGCTCTTCGGTCGATCGAGATTGGTAAGTAAATTTGCACTTACTAGTTCAAGTATTCAGTTAGGGAGGTCTGAAGAAACGAACTAAAGGAAGATTTTTGGTTTTGTTCTTGTAGGATTCAGAAGAGTAGGGAAGCGGAGGACAAATGTTAACATCAAAGGGAGGTGCCCCGATATGCTCTTTGGTCGATCGAGATTGGTAAGTAAATTTGCACTTACTAGTTCAAGTATTCAGTTAGGGAGGTCTGAAGAAACGAACTAAGGGGAGATTTTTGGTTTTGTTCTTGTAGGATTCAGAAGAGTAGGGCAGTGGAGGACAAATGTTAACATCAAAGGGAGGTGCCCCGATATGCTCTTCGGTCGATCGAGATTGGTAAGTAAATTTGCACTTACTAGTTCAAGTATTCAGTTAGGGAGGTCTGAAGAAACGAACTAAGGGGAGATTTTTGGTTTTGTTCTTGTAGGATTCAGAAGAGTAGGGCAGCGGAGGACAAATGTTAACATCAAAGAGAAGTGCCCCGATATGCTCTTCGGTCCATCGAGATTGGTAAGTAAATTTGCACTGACTAGTTCAAGTATTCAGTTAGGGAGGTCTGAAGAAACGAACTAAGGGGAGATTTTTTGGTTTTGTTCTTGTAGGATTCGTAGGAGTAAGGCAAAGAAGGACAACTGGAATCATTCACGAGAGAATCACCGGTACTCAATTCGGTCCATCGAGATTGGTAAGTCAATTCAATTTTTTTTGTTCTTTTTTGTTGATTTTTCGTTTCGTTCTTGAAGGATTCAGAGGAGTAGGGCAGCGGAGGACAAATGTTAACATCAAAGGAAGGTGCCCCGATATGCTCTTCGGTCGATCGAGATTTGTTAGTAAATTTGCACTTACTAGTTCAAGTATTCAGTTAGGGAGGTCTGAAGAAACGAACTAAGGGGAGATTTTTGGTTTTGTTCTTGTAGGATTCAGAAGAGTAGGGCAGTGGAGGGCAAATGTTAACATCATAGAGAGGTGCCCCGATATGCTCTTCGGTCCATCGAGTTTGGTAAGTAAATTTGCACTTACTAGTTCAAGTATTCACTTAGGGAGGTCTGAAGAAACGAACTAAGGGGATATTTTTGGTTTTGTTCTTGTAGGATTCAGAAGAGTTGGGCAGCGGAGGACAAATGTTAACATCAAAGGGGGGTGCCCCGATATGCTCTTCGGTCGATCGAGATTGGTAAGTAAATTTGCACTTACTAGTTCAAGTATTCAGTTAGGGAGGTCTGAAGAAACGAGCTAAGGGGAGATTTTTGGTTTTGTTCTTGTAGGATTCAGAAGAGTAGGGCAGTGGAGGGCAAATGTTAACATCATAGAGAGGTGCCCCGATATGCTCTTCGGTCCATCGAGATTGGTAAGTAAATTTGCACTTACTAGTTCAAGTATTCAGTTAGGGAGGTCTGAAGAAACGAGCTAAGGGGAGATTTTTGGTTTTGTTCTTGTAGGATTCAGAAGAGTTGGGCAGCGGAGGACAAATGTTAACATCAAAGGGAGGTGCCCCGATATGCTCTTCGGTCGATCGAGATTGGTAAGTAAATTTGCACTTACTAGTTCAAGTATTCAGTGAGGGAGGTCTGAAGAAACGAGCTAAGGGGAGATTTTTGGTTTTGTTCTTGTAGGATTCAGAAGAGTAGGGCAGTGGTGGACAAATGTTAACATCAAAGGGGGGTGCCCCGATATGCTCTTCGGTCCATCGAGATTGGTAAGTAAATTTGCACTGACTAGTTCAAGTATTCAGTTAGGGAGGTCTGAAGAAACGAACTAAGGGGAGATTTTTTGGTTTTGTTCTTGTAGGATTCGTAGGAGTAAGGCAAAGAAGGACAACTGGAATCATTCACGAGAGAATCACCGGTACTCAATTCGGTCCATCGAGATTGGTAAGTCAATTCAATTTTTTTTGTTCTTTTTTGTTGATTTTTCGTTTCGTTCTTGAAGGATTCAGAGGAGTAGGGCAGCGGAGGACAAATGTTAACATCAAAGGAAGGTGCCCCGATATGCTCTTCGGTCGATCGAGATTTGTTAGTAAATTTGCACTTACTAGTTCAAGTATTCAGTTAGGGAGGTCTGAAGAAACGAACTAAGGGGAGATTTTTGGTTTTGTTCTTGTAGGATTCAGAAGAGTAGGGCAGTGGAGGGCAAATGTTAACATCATAGAGAGGTGCCCCGATATGCTCTTCGGTCGATCGAGATTGGTAAGTAAATTTGCACTTACTAGTTCAAGTATTCAGTGAGGGAGGTCTGAAGAAACGAGCTAAGGGGAGATTTTTGGTTTTGTTCTTGTAGGATTCAGAAGAGTAGGGCAGTGGTGGACAAATGTTAACATCAAAGGGGGGTGCCCCGATATGCTCTTCGGTCGATCGAGATTAATAAGTAAATTTGCACTTACTAGTTCAAGTATTCAGTTAGGGAGGTCTGAAGAAACGAACTAAGGGGAGATTTTTGGTTTTGTTCTTGTAGGATTCAGAAGAGTTGGGCATCGGAGGACAAATGTTAACATCAAAGGGAGGTGCCCCGATACGCTCTTCGGTCCATCGAGTTTGGTAAGTAAATTTTCACTTACTAGTTCAAGTATTTAGTTAGGGAGGTCTGAAGAAACGAGCTAAGGGGAGATTTTTGGTTTTGTTCTTGTAGGATTCGTAGGAGTAAGGCAAAGAAGGACAACTGGAATCATTCCCGAGAGCATCACCTATACTCAATTCGGTCCATCGAGATTGGTAAGTCAATTCATTTTTTTTTTTGTTCTTTTTTGTTGATTTTTCGTTTTGTTCTTGAAGGATTCAGAGGAGTAGGGCAGCGGGGGACAAATGTTAACATCAAAGGGAGGTGCTCCGATATGCTCTTCGGTCGATCGAGATTGGTTAGTAAATTTGCACTTACTAGTTCAAGTATTCAGTTAGGGAGGTATGAAGAAACGAACTAAGAGGAGATTTTTGGTTTTGTTCTTGTAGGGTCCAAAGGAAAAGGAATGCGGAAGAGATATGGAAACATTCAAGAGATGAGCGCTAATGAGATCAGGATTGGTGAGTTAATTTGCACTTACTAGTTCAAACATTCAGTTAGGAAGTCCTGAATAAATAAACTAAGGGGAGGTCATTTTGTTCTGTTCTTGTAGAGTTCAAAAGGAGAAGGGAAGCGGAAGATAAATGGAAACATTCAAGAGATGAGCGCCAATAAGATCAGGATCGGTAAGTCAATTTGCACTTACTAGTTCAAGTATTCAGTTAGGGAGTCCTGAATAAACGAACTAATTGGAGGTCTTTTTGTTCTGCTCCTTTAGGGTCCAAAGGAAAAGGAATGCTGAAGAGAAATTTAAACATTCAAGAGATGAGCGCTAATGAGATCAGGATTGGTGAGATAATTTGCACTTACTAGTTCAAACATTCAGTTAGGAAGTCCTGAATAAACAAACTAAGGGGAGGTCATTTTGTTCTGTTCTTGTAGAGTTCAAAAGGAGAAGGGAAGCGGAAGATAAATGGAAACATTCAAGAGATGAGCGCCAATAAGATCAGGATCGGTAAGTCAATTTGCACTTACTAGTTCAAGTATTCAGTTAGGGAGTCCTGAATAAACGAACTAAGGGGAGGTCTTTTTGTTCTGCTCCTTTAGGGTCCAAAAAAAAGGAATGCGGAAGAGAAATGTAAACATTCAAGAGATGAGTGCTAATAAGTCGGTTTATTTTTGAAAACATATTTTTTAATAATAATTTGTGTGAATTTTCAATTTGACTAATATTGTAGTACTTGACCCTTAAAATGTATCCGTCGTTTCTAATTAAACTTGAATTACTGCTAAACTTGAAAACCCGATTACTGCTTGTAATACAGTTTGTTTCACCATGTTAATACGTTAGATTGGTCAGTAGGTTTTTACTTTAACTTAACTTACCTTAAATTTAATGAAGACCTTTATTAATTGCCTACTTTTTCAAAATCAAGAAAAATACTACTGTATAGTGTTGACCGATATGGATTTACACATTTTACTAAATTTGATTAATTTGTCTCGTTACTTTCAAAATATAGGTTAGTTCTTAATAAATTGACAAGCACTATACAACATAAAGGGGCCATAACTGATAAATGCAAATTATAGATAGAAAATATACAAATTTAAGTTGTTTTTATCATTTGTTCTTACCAAAAAAATATGAAATTCATCCATAAAACTTATCATGTTATTTACGATAAAAAATTAATTGGTTTAATTTTTTTAAATTAGATAATTCATTTTGCATTAGATGGCAAAAATTAATCGTAAAGTATTTGAATATAACTATTTAAGTTGACATGCAGAAGTAAAATTTTTGGTGAAAGGGCACCCAATCCAAAGGTTGGAGCCGATAGGTTGTGTGTTAAAAATAAGTCGAATTTTAAATAATTCTTATTAAAAGTTATGAGCAGCCTTGGTTTTCTAAAACCGCACTAAGTAAAGTTTAAAATGAATATCATAAAACAAATTAAAATGTTGAAGCTTAAGCAAATTTAAAACCACCTTTTTTTACTCATCCAACATTCAAGTGCCCATTTTTTTAAATTTAAAAATAAATATTTTTATAATAAATTAATCCATTCAAATTTAACTATTAACCGTCATAACTATATTTCGTGTTTTTTTTCCTACACACAAAACACCAACTTATTCCTTGACAGTATGGTATAAGAAGCTCAAATACTTTTATCTCTCTATTTTTTAAATTACAGGGATATAAACAGCTGTACTTCAACCTACAACTGTGATATTTTCAAGATGGATGGATGTTGTGGATGAGAGAACTTGGATGAATGGACTTGAAATGGGGTAGAAGACCATTCAGAAATATTCAAATGTGCCCCATAGCATGCGTGACCCTTAAAAATGTTATATAAGTTCTCTCGGTTTATGTTTAAGGGTTAATGGGACGTGAATTTTATGGTCCCAGTTACCTCTGTAGGGGGCTATAATTTAAAATAGTCGTGATTGTCACAGATGTTTTTGAATGAAGAATCTGTCTGGTTATTTAAAAGGAAATTTTGCAAGGATAAAGTTTTGTTATGACAATTATTTAAAAAAGTAAAAAAAAACAGACCTTTTTTTTAAAGTAAAAAAAAAGACTGGTAATGTTAATATATAAATATCCGAGGATGAAAAAAATTCATGACAATATTTATTTAACAGTGAAATAAAAAATATATATAATTTCACATACAACTTTTAATCGCAATTACCAAACACTAAATGCAAAACCTTATTTAAACCCAAAATATCTCCTGCAGAAAAATAATACGAATAAATTAAGAATTCAGTCAAATCTCGTTTAGCGTAAACTTAAAATGATCGTTAATTTCGTTTCGTCACTTTTAAGGGGACAGTACCTCAAACAATGGAAAATTCTGTGATTTTTTTATTTGGTATAAAATTTAACTTTAAAACTTCTAAATAAGTATACCAAGTTTTAAAAGTGTAGTTATATTTTTTTAAAAAGTTATTCTACTTTTTATGTGGAAAGGTAGGTTAAAAATGAAAACAAATGATATTTCCTTGATGACAAGTCTTTCAAAACGCTAAGGCTTTTTTAATTATTTATAAATGTTTAAGGAATTTTGTATGCAGTCTGTCAAATATGTTAACATTAAGAATTAACTTTAAAATTATTTTCAAAATAATTTGGGATTTAAAATAATTTGGGATTTTCTAGATAAATATTTTTTTATAAATAAAACAACAGGTTTTTTTTTAATTCATGCTGAACAAAATTTTCTTAACGTGATACATGCTAAACACCTTTTTTATTTTCATGAGGCCAGAAAACTGCTTCCAGTTCACCTAATCCCATGTTAAACAAGTTTACATTAACGAGGCTAAACTGTATAGTAGTGTAAAAAAAACATTATAGTAAAACACTGTGTTGGTAACTTCAGTTGTTGCAATAACTTATCCCCACTGCTGGGGTCGGGTTCAAATCCTGGTCAGGCATGGATGTTTGTGACCGTCAATAAATGTTGTTATTTGTCTATGCGTTATTCCTTTCTTTGTGACTGTAAAAATTCTTTCTGTGTCTGTCCCACTTGACGAAAGCTTATAAACGGTTCTCTGAACAAGCACACAGGCTGGAATATATATGTACCTACCATACCATACTTATCCCCAACATTAAATCAAAAAAATATATATAATAAAAAATATTAACATAAATTTCCTCCCCAACCATGTCAAGAAAATCCTAAATTGCCTTGTGTACATGTCTTGGCGAAGCCATTACTTGATACTGGTCTACAGTTTTGACAGTTTTAAGATGGATGTTTTCCTTCACTGGAGAAACTTGATGGATGTACTTTAAATGGGGTAAAATACATTTAGAAATATTCATATGTTTTAGAACATGTGGGAAAGTAAACCTGGAATATTTTATACAAGATTTTTTTTCATTCTTTTTAGCGGAGGAAATATAGCATGTATTATACCTTTTGTTCAATTTAATATTCAAGAAGGATTTTTACGATACATTTAGGGTTTATCGCTTATACGTATATGCTGCAATAATATCAGTTTTGAATAATATAATTAAATATTCATAAGATAACTAACTGTAAATATATTATAGTCGGTTTAAACCTTAAAATTTTCTGAACTTTTTCTGATTTAAGTACTTTTTTTCCGTTTTTAGAACTAAAAGAAGAAACCAAAATTAAATCTTACGTATCCAAACCAATCATATCGTGTGATTACAATGCTAAAGATTTCATGCGCGATAAAATAAAAAATTAAATTTACATATTTACGATTTTTTTTCGACAAAAAAATTAAAAAAGAATATTGTACAAAAGTGATTATTCTGTTAAGAAATTAAAAACATACTTTTTTTAGTTATCCCAAACTAGAATTTAATTAATCACGAAGTAGTAAATAAGTAAATAACAGAACGAAATTACGTTGGATTTAATTGGATTTTATAGAATTTAACTCTAAGGATTGTTTCTAAAACCAATTTTGGAAAATCGGTACCTTACATAAATTCTGAAATGCATTTAAACCATTTGAAAGACCACATTTTATTTTAAGAACAGGATTATTTCCATCAAAAATAGACAAAACAAAAGTATATGTCATAATATTTTTATATACTTTAAATCCTATTTAACATTCAACTATTATATAAACCTTTTTTAGAATTTCACATAAATTACTTGCAGAAGGTTCTAATTTAATTTCTTCTTATATAACATAATTGCTTGGAACTAAAACCTATGTATGCGTTTCAATTCGCTGCAAAAATAATCTTAGATTTATTTTACACAAAGTAGTACTTAAATTAGTTTAATCGATCCTTTTATTTAATTCCACTTCGAGCACATTTTTCTTTTGTATTGGCTTCCATTGTTCCAGCCTTTTTATTTCTCGACCCATTTCATTTTATTATTTAGTTTTACATTTCTTATCCAATCTTTCATGTCCCCAGTTCTTTTCTTTAGCACTCTGTTTAATTTCTTTTATTATCGTATTGAGATTCATTTCTTTTTTAAAAGAAAAATACGCCTGTCCATGATAAATATCTACAAAAAGGCATTTAATGGCACTGCTACAAATGTTGGATTTATTTTTAGAACTTATTTTCGGCATTGTGTTTGTCTTAAAAGGCATTAGGATATGTTTTGTCGCAATCACATTTCAGAAAATCAACAATGAAATTGAATTGAATTACAGATTTTAAAACTATGTTTCTTTACTTTTGAATTATTTATTGTTTTAGTTCAAATGTAGTATAAAACTCCAGTGCTTCCAAACAGCAGAATTAGGTGACTTTCAGTGAAATGATTTTTTTTTACAAACCAGGTTGTAAAACTTTATAAATATTTAGCTTAAATACTACACTTTGATTTATATTTTTTTTCTCTAATGGGGCTGAAATATTAGCGGGCAAGCCTTTGCAGACTCGGCATATTCCCAAGAACATAGAGCCATTTTTTATGGCACTATCTAGGCGACTCTCGCTACCAATTTTGACGCCTAGATTGCAATGAATCTGAGCTCTCTATGGATGTAGAGGTCTAGATTTAATTTTGTGAAAGAACCCAAGCCAAATGGGCCCTCCGGGGATCTTTTACATGCCACATAATCATATGACATGCGTGCCCAGGATTTTCCAATCCAGAAAATCCGACGACTCAGCCGGGGCTCAAACGCGCTATATTAGGCTTGCGAGGCGAACACGTTTAACCTCTCAGCCACTGAGCCGCTACTTCGATTTATATTATTATAGTGCAATGGTAGGTCCTTATTTTAACTAATTAAAATTATATACATTTTTTATGAGCGAGTTTTAAATGAAAAATCATTAACAATCTAGCTTCAAAAACGATCTTAAATGAATTATTGTTGTAGAAAAATAACTTTTATATATGAAATTATGCTTTTAAATACTACAAAGTTGTAGTGGTTACCTTATTATTAATGCCTACTTTAAAGAGTCGTTAAAAATAATAATTATTATTAACTTTAACGTTCTTACTTTTAATTAGTTTGTATTCGTATTATTATTTTATATTTTTACCGAAATAATAATTTGATTTATGAATAATTTTAATACCCTAATTTATTATGACAACGCCAAGTTAAAAAAGCGAATTGTTTAAGAAACGAAAAACGCATTTTTACATCACTTAAAAAAAACTTATTTCTCTAAAACATTTCTTATTACTCTTTTAAAAAATACTTTCATAAAAAAACATTTAATGTTAAAAAAAAAAGAAAAATAGAAACTGAAAAATGAATTTAACTAGATTCCATTGAATTTTATTAGAAATTACAAAAAATAGTTGATCCTTAAGTAAAAAAAACATTTTTTATCACTGAATTTTTTTGTGTTTTTACTTGACTCAACAGTTGAACTGATTATTTATAACTGAATTAGTTTCATCGCACTGGTGAAATGTTTTTTAGTTTGAATCGAGATACTGTATAAAAACGTCATCATTGCAAAAATTTACCCTATTTTATAGGTTGTTTAAAATCGTCAGCATACATTATTTTCTTAGATCGTTTTCTTAATAGTCGATTATAGCTTAGACCCCTTCTCCCCAAAATGACTCTAAATAACTTCATTTTGTAGACAAACTAAAGTCATTAACATTATCATGATTATTATCAATCAGTTTCAGTGGTCTAGTAAGAAGGCGCCGTACAGCTGTCAGTTTAAAACCTACAATTTGACTGATTTTTTTTAGTGGATCATGTGTAGTTATTTTTATTTACTAGCGTGTAGTTCCTATGACAATTAATACTTATAAGTATTTTAACACGGTTTAAAGTGTAACATTTAAGTTGCTAATAAACAGAATTTATATTCATCTTCCTTAAATGAGATAGGTATATCAGACTGTAACGGAAGTTCCCCATCACGAAAAACACCGTAGAGCAATTTCTTTGCGTTGCCATATTTTGTCAAATGATTTTGGGCGTTTGTTATAAAATATATGTTATAAAATATATATTTATCATTTAGTACAAGGTTTTTAAATATAAATGTCATAGTACTACATTACAATGCTACTTATGGGAATGCTGAATACTATGAAAGACACTTTTACTAAATCTTGAAAGTGTAATAAATTAGGACATCCCCGAGTGAACTGGGACAAACGTAGCCCTTGAGTACCTATTGGTTCAATATTATTTCAACAAAATCATACTCTTCTACTACTTCTATGAAAGCAAAACGTTTAAATGAGACATGATACACAAAAAAGGTACTGTATCTTTAAAATAGGGCCAGGGCTACAAATGTATGCATTCCCTTATAGATGTTTAGTCAAGTTCTAATCAGAAAAAGTTAAAGAGATTGAACTTAAGGGTATATTCTATTATAAAAAATGTTATTTGGTGCATTCTGTTTACTTTTAAGATTTAACAAACATCTCCAATTAAATGTAATAAAAATTAGCACTTTTTGGCGCTAAATTCTTCAACAAAAACCTAGATAAAATATTTTTGAAAACTTGTATCGCTTATAAAATATTATAAAAAGTTCCAATTCCGAGTTCCCCCCTTTTTTCGAACTAAAATTAGATATAGATTTGATAACAATCCAATACATATTTCAAACTCATCCGCTTCATTTATCGCGAAACAATCAATTGCCGATAATAATTATTCACATAATTTTACATCAAATTGAAGTTCTAGACAATGGCCTACCAACATGCTACATCCGAAGCAAACACATACAAATTAATTTGAAGTGCCCAGCTTTCCGTGACACAATATCCCGGTCCATTTCATAGATACATGCATTTCATGGTGGTTACTGTCAACTGCTGGTCTAGTTATCATTTAGGAAACATTGGAATAGATGGAATGGACCGGATGATTATCTGATTCGATTGATAATCTTCTATAAGGACATAAGCCCTCTAGTACACACTGTTGCCATTTGTCAAATTATGAATTTAATCTTCTTTAAATGTTTTTAAAATATTGTTGATATTCTGCAAATTTAGCAATTTGTCTTCTATTGGAAGATGTATTGATGTTTTAGAATGAAAAGTTTACTTACTACATAAAAAATATTTTAAGAAGCATACGATTAAAAGGATGTAGTGTTTCTAATAACAATGGTTTTAAATAGTTATGTAATTATGTTCTGGGACACAGAGGTTTTTTTTAAATATTTCCCCGGCAATGAATAACCAAAAATAATTGAGTACAAAAAAATCATTTATTAAAGGTTTAAAGTTTTGTGATACCGGTTGAGGTATTATTTAACCTATTTTAATATAAATAACGAAGAAATTTAACTTATTTCACATTAAACATTACACATTAACATCAAAGTGCTTTAAAAGTTTATATTAGGTGAGTTAAGTGTTGTTGGAACTCATATAAGTAATGAGAAAACATAATGTTCCGAACATTTAAAATATTTCTTAAAATTATTACATTGTAAGCTTTCAAAATACCTCGGCCGAATTTAATACCTATAACTAAGAAAGAAGTCAGCCTTATTATTTAAAGTATTCCAAAAAATTTATTCAATGTAAAAATAGAAAAAAGTAAAACCAAATTATTGCAATATTGAAACTGCTAAATATATTTCTCGCTCTTACCTATAAATAACAAGTTACTTAATTTTTTTTCTCCAAATGACGTCATAACATTAGCGAATTTCAATTGCAAAATAAATAATAAACAAGTATCTAAATATAGAATTTCTTGTAATATTCACTAATTAATTAAAAGTAATGAGGTTTTGTTTGCTTACTACACTTCAAATAATCCATTATAAACTTTAATTACATGTTTACAATCAATTGTTTTATTTCAAAAAGTGCTGTAATATGCCCTAGGTATAATGAAAATGGAACTAAAAATTGACTTTTGATGCTATAAATACTTTCATAAAGTTATTTGTTATGTTCTTATACGAATACGTTATTCTCTTTCCTTTCTCAATCTTACAATTATTAGACGATTACTAGATAATTAGGTGGTATTTATTTTTCACCTTTATAATATAAGAATAAATAACAAATTTATTCTAATAATCTATACTATTTTATTAATGGAAAACATCATTTATATTGATTTTCTGGAGTAATTTCTTTGGTATAACTATGCATAATTTAAATTCTTTTTATGTTACAAAATTATTTATTATTCACTTTTATACTTGATGGTTAATAAAAACTTATTCATTAATAGTACTATTTGTGATTTTTATTACTTTCCCTTTTAGTACGTAATATTACTCTAAATAAATAGGGACGTATTTGTATTGAAAATACATTAAAAAATAACACTTCATATCCTTATTAAAAAGAATATAAATTACGCAGTTTAATTTATCTAAAGTATCATGTAAACTTTGTAATATTCGGTCACTATAACGACCAAAATTTAATTGCCAACCAAGTAATAGAGGCGCTTTAAATAAATGTACGACAGTTTGAGAGTCAGCAACTGGTCAATTAGCGTAAGCGCGTACATGAAAGATGTAATTACTTTGAAGTCAGCATATCCCAAATTATTATATTATTTTTTAACCTACAGATGCAGCAATTATTAATCTTTAAGTTTAACTAATCCAACATGTATATTATATTTAATAACTAACCGGACTTATGAGTTAGTAGAAGTAGCAAGAGTTTCCTTAAGTTTAAACAGTTTTTAAAGTTCAACGAATTTCTGCCAAATCAGCTATATTTTTGTAACTGATACCTCAACAATAAGTAATGTTTGGTTTCGAAAAGACAAACTCCGCATTAAGATATTAAAACTTAATTGTAAAATTTCTTATTATATTTTTTTTCATTGATTTCACTAGCATCACAATTGTCGCCAATTTGCGAATCGTAAACCATAGTTTCACAGTGTGTGTGATTCCGTTCAAAATCCTCCTACTCTAGAAAATCCATACTAAACCTTCATTAAAGTTCTTGACCAATTTCTCTCTCACATTTTAAATAGTCATTCAGTTAATAGGTAATTTTACGTTAGTTAAAAAAGTTTAATTAAAATTTAATTACCAAATGTACTGCAGCATTTTTTCATTGATTTCACGTGCCTAAGAGCATAAATTTAACCGAATCGCAAACCAAAACTCTGCATTACGATTCTGGTAAGTCTCCCTTATGGTATGGTATGGTACATAATTCCAGCTTGCGTGCTTGTTCAGAGAACCGCTTATAAGCTTTCGTCAAGTGGGACAGACACAGAAATAATTTTTACAGTCACAAAGACATGAATGACACATAGACAAATAACAACATTTATTGACTGTCACAAACATCCATGCCTGACCGGGATTCGAACCCGACCCCAGCAGCTAAAAAGGACAGTATCCTAACGAAGTCCCCCAAATTATTCTCCCTGAGAAAATCAATGTTAAATCTTCATAAAAGTTCTTGACATATAATAGATCCTCCTTCACTTTTCACTTTTTTTAAAAGTCATTCAGCTGATAGACCACTTTTCTTTGGTTAAAAAACAAAAGTGATAAATACTATCGCAATTAAGCATTTCTCTTACTTCTTGATGATTCATCACCGTAATTAAAACGAGCTGATGAAAAAATGGCGTCTGCAGTGATGACAAGTTTAGCTGATTAATGGAAGAGTCAGCTCCACATATTTTCACGGTGGCTTGACAACGATGTTCCTTACAACGGTTTTATAGTCGTTTCTGGTTTGCAGCGGTTGCACCTTAGCATTGCAGAACTGATTACCTCAGAACGATTCCCAGGTTAAGTTTGATTGTAAATTGTAACCTGAAGGTTTGCATAATGATCATGCGATTTGCATGATAATCTGATTCATGCGATTTCTTGTTTTCCATAAGCAAAGGTAAATTAGAACTCATTCAAGAAACGAAAATACTTATCGAAATTTGTCTTCCAATTAAATCATTGTTTTTCATAGGCTTTAGTGGCTAGAATCAGCTTCCGGTTCACTTAAATGCGTTGAAAAGAGGGACTATAATGTAGGATTGCTTGGCATCGGAAAATTATATCTTTTTATCACCTTTCCTTTCTCAACTTATTTCTAATCAATAGTAATCAAAGTTTATTTACAAGACTGTTTTTTTTATGTATAACACTTATAAAAATATTTATCACTTCTCGTTTAATAAAAGGTATTTTTTAAAATTTTGTTGTGCTTCAATCTGCGTGAACTGCACGCTCTCACCATATGTGTCACCAAAATCAACTCATTCACCAAACAATTGCACCGATATATCAAAATGTGTTTGTTTGTTTTTCATCCTACTTGGATTCAATTAGATTAAATTGCTTTATATGGAAAAGTAACAGAAATATTTCCTAAGACCAGGCAAAACGTTAAATAGTTACTTGAATACAGTTTGAGCTTTTAGCCGGTGTGAAGAAAGGGCATTAACTCGATAGTGTTATTGCATAAAGACATGTTTTTTTTTAATGTGCTTAATTTGAAGAACATTCTTAATGATTTGCAAACTTGGTTTTGCTATGTCTGATCAAATTGTATAGATATTTTATTATTTTTTGGCAAAAGTTCTAACAAAAAAACGTTGAAGCACTAACTGATTCATTTGAATACCCCCAAAACGTAACTCTTATTTAACCCCAATCAGCTATTTACCTTTGTGTCAACCCAACCCAGATATCTGGCATTAAAGAACTAGAAACTCCCTTCTATTTATTTGTCCCTTTCAAAAGAAAAATCGTTTTTGTTCGAGTGCTAATCTTTCACAGCTTGGAAAGGTTAATTAAAGCCAAAAATGCGTTTTTATTCAGTAAGTAGTACTTGTCATTGTCAAGGAAAATACGAAGACAAGCGTACGCTTTGCACATTTTTTTTTCGTGATTCGTACTTAAGGAAGCAATTACCTTTTCAATTAATCATCGGGTGATAGTAATTAACATCTGATTGCTGAACTTCTTTCATTATGTTTTTTTATTGAAGTGTGAGATTTGAAATAGTTTGGGCAGATATTTTAAGTTAATGGCAATTATCAATAACCAAATAAGTTTTTAACTTAAAAACTATTAAAAATACTTAGCTTGTATAGTTATAATAAAAAGATAGGTAATTTTGAATAATAGGTGTGTAGTAACTATATGATGACAGTAGTGGGTTTCTGTATTTTCTTTATCCAAAACATACCTAATTTGTGTGACTTGTTTATTTTTTTAACTAGAATGTTTAATAATTTTAACTCATCTCTGCTGCAATAAAATATTTTTAAAAATGGATTCTAACATTATAACTTGTATTAAGAAGCTACAAATAAGGTGATGCAAAATAATTACATACTAGAATTATAAAAAGTTAAAATGAAAAATTACGTTTATGAAAAATTCCGTTTATATAGAAAAGGGGGTAAATTTTCGAGCTTTGACTACTTACTGACCTAATATATAATATAACATAAAAAAAACATTTATTATATAAATTCTAGGTTACTTGTTTGTAAATAACTTTAGCACTTAATTATTTTCAAAACCTTTTGGTTCAGAAGTTTTCTATTATCTGCAGACGTAGAAATTAATTTTAACTCTAATGTAAACAAGGTACTTATTTCGATAAAAAGAAACACACAACTATAGAACCACACATTCGAAACTTCAACGCAATTAATTCTCATATTTGCATGATCTCATTTTGATTACAAATCTTTTGTGTGCTGAGCAACATAATATTTATTTCACAACTGCGCATTATATCCATTTGACACAATTGTAACCATTAAATATTGAAATTATAAATTCTTATCCTTATTAAATGTTCGATTTTAACAACTGGAAGCTGCTTGTAGAAATAAATGCAAGATAGATGTTTATATTGTAAGTACATATTTAAACTCTTATTGCATTTAATTTTGGGATGAATTCTTTTTTTAGTTCATTCAAATAACCACGCTCAGTCAGTTCAAATTGTCCATTCATATTTCTATACTCCTTAAAACCAGTAAAGTATTGGCTACAATATTTCCAAAACATTCTATCAAAACAAATAACCATGTGCACCGAGAAACACCACATACTAGAGATACCTTACTCACCAAGAAATTGAGTAATTAAATGATTCGTTATCTACAAAAAGAAGAAAGTTTGCACGGGGTATACAGAAACCCTAGGCAAGTACAATTTTTAACCATGAATCCATTAGAGATGAACAGAAATATAGATAAGTGCCCTTTTAATTTTCTTTTGCATTTATGCCATTGCTTCATAACTGTGCAACTATATTGCCCAATGATTCTAACCAAATTATAATTTTTCTTTCAACTCACTAACTTCTTGTTCAATTTCTTAAGCTTTCTTAAATTAACGTCATTTTAAATAAACCTTATTTATTATTATCTTGCAAATAAGAACAATAATGACCACACATTCAGTGATGTGATGTGACCTCACAAACTAACCGATGTGACCTCACACACAAACTAATTTGTCTAAACTACAGTAACGTCAAACGACATTGCCTTGCTCATAAACAAACCACGCTCTGCCCCATTTCAATTGTCCATATTTCCATACTCTGCAGTCAAGTATGAGTTACACTATTTCCAAATCAAGCATACCATCAAACCAAATAATCCAATCCACCGAGAAACACCTCATCCAGAGAGATACCTTACGTATTCGAAAAACCAATTAAAATATCCGCGCGGCATTCCAGCAACAGCAAGCACCAAATCAACTTTTCCGATATGAATATCACAGCTTGTTAGGAAAGGGGAAGCATACGAAAGATGAAGACGCGTCGAGCCATGCTAATAACGCATAAGCAAACGTGAACGGCCCCTGCCTCGAAGCTTCATCAGAATAACTGACAAGAGATAATGCAGTTTGTTAGGGGCTTGGGATGTGAAGGTAGACATTGGTTAGATGTTTTCACTTGTTTTGGTTAACGTCAAACTAGAGCTATATTGACGAGATTACACTCTTAAAACGAACGAGCGATTTTAACTCAGTCTGAGTAATTTTCACTCCTCCAGTCTGGAAAATGCACTTCTCCTCTTGGAGTGGATCCTTTGTGTGTTAAACCTCCGACAGTATCACTCCAAACGAGCGATTTTAACTCAGTCTGATTTAATATTCACTCCTTTCCAGTGTCGAAAATGCACTTCTCCTACTGGAGTGGATTTCACTCGTTTTTTTTTTAAGAGTGTAGGTTAGGTTTTGAATTATCGTCGCACTAGAGCTACATGTGGTCGATTGGCGACGGGCGTCGCACTTAAGAACCACAGTCAAGTGACGAACCAGCACCTGAATAGGCACCCACGCAACCGTTAAGGGCGACATCGTGCGCAGCGTTAGTATCTTGAAGGATATTTAATATGCACTCCCTTATACGGGGTATTATTTGTCGGACATTTTTTGACTGCACGGGCCATTTATAAGTCGGCAGTTATTTTTGGCGATGCCCGTACCCGTACAGGGGACCTTTCGCATGTTAGGCAAGCGCCTAACCGACTGGGCACCCCAGCCCCTACTATATTGACGAGAGTTTCCTAAGCCGTGATTGAAGCACCTGAAAGAGGACACAGAATAATCTGATTATGACATTGCAAGTGATGTACAGAAATTGATCCTCGATGGATTTATTGCATACCATACAGTCGAAAGCCCCTAACGACCATAAACATGTCCACTTTTAGTAAACAATATCCCTCTAGTAGCAAACAATGGCTCTACGATCGATCTTAAATAAACCAAACATATTATAATTAAGTTCTATACTATAAGATTTTTTTTCTTATTTCAATTTAGACTTGTGGCTAGGCTTAAAATAACCATGCCTCATGTATTGAAAACCCTGAATAGGGAAAGGATGATATACCTTAATAGTGGTTTTTTAAAATAAGGACCTAGTTAGCTTGGAAACTAAGTACCACGCGCTAGTTCCGCATTTGCCTAACAACAAACTAGCTAATTCCTTTTCTACAATGCAATTTGTGAAGTAAAATTGGAAGTTTAGGCGTGGGCAATAAATGACGCTGTCGAACCATTGACTTTAGTATGAAACTCAGAAATACCAAAAGGAAAGCAAAATTAAAAAATATAGCCTATATTTGAAACCATACACTAAAATTGATATTAAGTGCTATTTTATAACAACGTGTATTCATCTTTCCTTGTTAATGGAGGAACAGAAATATGTAAGCCTCAGGGAGAAAAGAGAAAATTCATATCGGGATTTATTGCGGAAATGAGCAACTCGGAAACATTGGAAATAACTGGATAATAATCTCTTCAAATTATATTGCTGTTTCCTTTAAAAATGAATAGTTTGTGCTTAGATTTAATAGAATCGAAAATAATGTTTTTGCTTAAAATTCCCGTATTTCATGTTTCTTTAATTTACATTGAAGCTTTATGTATTTGTTTTTAAGGATTAAAACTAAGTAAACATTTATTTAATAATTGAGAATCAAGCTGCTAAGAAAAATTTTAAACAGCAATGGGATATTTAAGCAATCTTTGTTGCAGTTCAATTTTAGGAGTTTGATTAACAGATCATTTTTATTGACATAGAAATTCCGAAAAAAAATTAACTAACAAATCAAATTTGCAAAATAAAATATTTGAAACTTTTCAAAATGATTTGTATAGCATAAATTCCTTTAAAAAAATCTTCAAAGCATTTTACTGAACATCAAAATCTTAAATGTTCACAAACATATTCAAAAATTATGTAACCCATTTATGATTACACTTTTATAAATATTTTCAAAGTAAGAAAAAAACAACTCCAAACCTGCATTCATATTTTATAAATACTTGTGTACACTTTCTCAATAAACAGTTGGAAAATATATGAAATGCATTGAGTTATAAGAAAGTTTCCAATAAACAATATGTAATGTTGCTCAAAATAAATCATGCATGCAAATCCGAAAAAGAATGTTGATAGAAAATGATAAATATACTTCAACATAGAGGCCCATATTTCAATATTCATGGAATAAAGACACTTTAAAAACAAAGGAGAAGATAAATGACATGCATCTTCCTCAGTTTACTATATAAAATGAATAGAAGAATGTTAAGAGAGGTTCAAGTCCGATGGAATATTTCCATACACGCTTATTCTTTCCCTAAAATGTTTAAAGGAAGGAGCGTAGATGGGAATTTTCCAAAGGAAATAACCAATTTTTTGCATTTTTACTTGATAAAATCTAAAATTGAATCCGAAAAATAGAAATTTATATTCTAAAATTTTATTTTCAGTAAAAATGCCCGTGATGAAATATTTTATATAAAAAAAAAGCTTACGTTCGCATAGTTCTTAGAGTCACATTTTTCTACTTAAATTTAAAAATCTATAATCTAAATATTTGATATTTATTTACCTAATTCAACATGCTTACACTATTTGTATATATGTCGATGGTGACAGTGTAAGCATTGAACAAGCTATTATTTCATTCATATTTTTAATATGATGCATGAAACTTATTTTTAGATCTGTATGATTTCTGCAACTCGATAGGTAAACGGAATAATATGATCGATAGGAAAGAGCATTAACTTTTTAATATAAAGTGATACCATTCATCCAAGTAATCAAAGTTATCAATAATCCATCATCAAAGTAAAAACAGCTTTTCTGAGGATGCAAAGTTTAACAAATTAACAACGACTTTATGAAAACCATTAAAACAACCATTTTCAAATATTAAAACAAAGTTTTTGAATTTAATTTTTTCTTGTAACTTAATTTGTCCGAAATGTTCTCTTGTCTTCACTTACAAAAATGTTCATAACTAGGACCTTTATTTGTTTTTGTTTACTAAGATAACCTTAAGCATAACCCAAAAGTAGTAATATATTAATTAAATAATTAAATATGATTTAAAAAATTATTATTCAAAATTAATATAGTAACAGTGAAATAAATAAGCAAATTATGTGTCTTTAATATAGATTCAATACTTAGGCTTTGGGAACAAGGGCTATCATGACAAAGCAATACTTCTGCGGGACTGAAAATCCCTCTTAAATCATTTAAATGATATTCATTAACAGCCGTTTCATGAATTCTTCCTCCATCAAAATAATTTTTCTGTACAAACATTACCTCCATTATGAAATTAGAAAAAAAATTATAATCCATACTAAATCCTTTCAAGCACAAATGAGTTATTACTTTGTTACAAAAACCGATTTCACTTTATCATTCACTGAATAGTTAAACTCCATTCAATTTTACATAATGACAAACGACTACCCTCTAGTGTCTGGCAAAATCTCGACACCGCAACTCACCACACATAACAACAAAATGTTCCTTTGTCCAAATGAATAGAAAAAACGCAAAAGCATTATCTAAACTTTCACCGAGACTTTTCTACATCTCTTACAAAGATGCGATTACTAAACCGACCATCTAATGGAAAAGAATCAGTTGAATAGAGACAAGAATGATTTGCTAAACAATGTATAAAGGTTGCTACGTTTGGCGACCGATTAACGGATATTTTTTTAATATATTATTTTAGCTATTTTTGTTATAAGTCTACTAAGTATCTATTTGGTGCACAAATTGTCTCGTAAAAAATGCACGATCACTTTAAAATTAAAGAACGTGAAATAATTGTTTAGAATTGAGTTTTCTGGTGAAAAGTCTGGGAAAAGTAGCCAAGTCGCCTTGCGAAACCCACGTGACAGGGTAAAAGATGTTGACACTCTTTTAGGTTTACCGCTTCGCTGAATCTGAAGTCTTTGATCTCTTAACCGAAATCTTCAGACAAAAGGAGTCGAACACTGTACCGGAAATGAGCATGAACATTACAAAGAACATGTTCAACCACTCTTTAAACTCATAGATCCTAGAGTTCGGAACAATTGTTGGAAAAATGACTGAGTTGAACCCTCGTACCATATATCAGTCAGAGAGTTTTTAAATGGCACCAAGACCAGCATTTTTTTAACCATTAATTAAAGAGAATGACGTCTAGAACGTTTTTCCAGTAAAAAGAAAAGGACGTACTAACGGATATTGGGCTAGGGATGAAGACTTCTATGTTGGTTTTAGTGAACATTTGCCATCTTAATTGTGATTTTTATTAAACAAGTTCTAATTTTCTATAATTTTAAATGCTTATTTTAAAAAGTTAACTACTAATTAAATGATAATTAGGTCATCAGCTATGGTTGATAATAATGCGCATGACCTGGTTGGCTATACCCATGTCGAAATTCGACTCAAGTAACTGGTGCAAGGTATCACTTGTTTCTTGGCCTTCCCGTCGTTGATTAATATGTGTCAAGCTTGCTTTAGAAGTTTACACAGGGTTTCTTAGTCAAAATAGTAACTCGACATTTTCAAAAGCTAATTAATATACTAAGCTGAACGGAGGTGGTAACCGATTAACAAACGAATAGGGTCAAGCAAAAATCACTTTAGAAATTTCCTTCTTTCTTTCAATAACTTTGCCAAAGAAAAAGTTAATATCGGAACATTCCTGGAGACATAAAACTATATACATTAACAGATCGTCTGATATGTAGAGTACTGAAGAAGTATGTAAATAATTTACTTCTCTGTCACTGATTCCAAAGAACGTGTATGGAAGAACAAAGTGCCCAATTTCCAACATCCCTTGTCCCCCTTTTCCAAGAAAAGGAGATTTTAAGTCGCAATTTAGAGGCTGATATATCTCCCGGGTGTTTAAATATTCAAGGGGAAGCCGGGTCCCTTTGTCCTCCGTGTGAATTGCCACACAAAGAAGATCGTTACAGTCCTGAAGAGTTTCCTTTACAACGGTGAATGCGGGTGCCAAATACGTGATAACAGAGTGCTACTTCCGCAGTTTTTTTCGACGAGAGGACTGTAATATAGATGAGCTTGGAGGACAAAATTGTAAGCGAAGAGTGTTAAAAATTGGAACTGCTCAGTGTAAAAAAAACGGGACCTTCCGATCCGTAGATCGAGACACTGACCACAAGGCGCCTCACAGCCCTTTTTACGTTAAGAGATTGCATGCTATGTATAGTACTGAAAAAGTATGTTAATAATTTAATTCTCTGTCATCGATTCAAATATTCAAGGGGAAGCCGTGTCCCTTTGTCCTCCGTGTGAAATGCCACACAAAGAAGATCGTTGCAGTCCTGAAGAGTTCCCTTTACAAGGGGGAATGCGGGTGCCAAATACGTGATAACAGAGTGCTACTTCCGCAGTTTTTTTCGACGAGAGGACTGTAATATAGATGAGCTTGGAGGACAAAATTGTAAGCGAAGAGTGTTAAAAATTGTAACTGCTCAAGGTAAAAAATGAACACGGTTGGTACCAGATACCTAGACTCATCAATCTGGCAACTTCGGGGTTGCTTTCCTGGCTTTTTTTTAATAATTTATCAAGTCTCGCTAACAAGATGAGTTAACCATAAATGTGCCGCAAAGTTACAGTATGTTTCTCTTCTGCGTATTCACGTAAGCCATTTCGCTGAAAACGACAAGTCGCACAACAAATTGTTATTTCCAGTTACATATAGTTTAATGTTTTGAGCATAAATATTTTGATTTAGTTTTGGTCGAAAATTTTGGGTATTAGTGCTATTAATGGGCATGCTAATTTTGCCAAAGTTAGATGGTTGAAAACTGAACACAATGTATTTGGAAGTCAGTTATTTATGTTCCGTGTGTGAAAACTTGTTTCAAAAGGAAGACGTTAAAGTTCGTAAAGTATTTTTGCGTGGTAAATTTGTGTGTTAAAACAATAGAAACTGGAGTATAAAAGAGATTGAGCACAATGGGTTTGGTTTAGTTGTTTTGAGTATCACATAGAGGGAGGGCTGGCATTGAAATTCTTAATTTTGTATGGGGGTCAAGAGAAGAGGCCCAGCTAAAATTTAATTCATCAACTTACCAAAACTGTATAACATACAATTAACTTTTGGAATTAATTTAAATGTAATGTTTTTAAGACTATTTATTGAAAAATTATTTTAAAGTTTTATGTATATTTTGTTTATGTATTTTTATCCTAACTAGTTCTCTTTTAGTAAATGTCAGTTATAATTCTAACCTGCAAAAATTATGAACAAACGATGAACAAAAATATTTATAAAACTACGGACAAAAATATACAGACAACATTTTTTTGCTTTTTCGTTCTTTAAAATACAATACCCTAAGACATTTTGATCTTTGAAAGGATGAAGAAAGATCATATACTTGTTCCTCCCAGTTTGTCTTTTGGGGTCCAAATATATCTTTTAAGTCCTATTGAGTCTCAACAAATTTGCATTCACCATAAAAAGAGTTTCACAACTAAAGCCATAAAACTTTTGTAATAAATTGCAAATTTCACAAATGTTTGATCTAAAGATTAATACTCATTACATATTCCGCACACAACAAACTGCCTAGCTTCGGAGCTCACAAAAATGCTCCAAAGTTTTGTAATTGTGGAATTTTATGTTTAAAGGCTCGAAATGCAAATTTTCGGATCCCGAAACAACTTCAAAGCAAGCATGAGTAAAAGTGTTTCTGCACTTTGAAATTGCCTCTAAGATTGCGCAAATGTTTTAAAACTGTTCCCAATGTGTAAGTCAATTATCAAGTATTCATTGCATTTGTAAGTTAGAATTTAGTATGAAATGTACGCCTTAAAAAGAATAAGCCTTTGTCATTTATTTATAAAATTCCACATTGTTTAGATGATTGGCACAATCTTGAGTAAATGAAATTTTTGGATATCTGAAGGTTTTCTCAAAGTTAGATCTTCGAAATAGTGTAGATCATTTTAGAATAGTTAGATCATTTTGCAAACTTCGCTAACATTATAGAATTAAAATATTTAAATAGTTCTTTTGTAGAAAATAAAGAGTGAGATACGGGAAAACTTCAATTTTTGGTTAATTTCAATTGCCAAAGCATTGTAGTTTGCAAAAAAATTAACTTTTACAATAATAACTGCGAAAAAATATTCAATTATTTAATTCAATAAAAAAAACTTTGTTCCCAAATTCATATTTAAAATTATTTCCATTCATGAATTTCAAATAAATGCGCAATTTAGTACTCAATGTTTTAACTGTTATCTCTATTATTTGATAAGTATAATATTTGAAATTTTAAAATGGGGGGGGATAAAAAAAAATACAAAAAAACTGAGTCCTTCAATTCATGTGTGCTTTCATTCAATTTCATTCACTTCTTAATGTATTCGATATTTTTATCCTAATGTTTAAGTAATGCTTAATACATTTTAGAGAATAGTTTTAAAGATGCATAAGCTTTAACTGAAAACCCATTGAATCCAGAATAAAACAAAGAGTTTTTGAGATCTCTTAAAAATGTATACAGCTTTACAAATATAAATTTATTTGTAAAGTATAATTAAAACACCTTAGATATAAATCACATCTTATTACCGCATGAATGTTTACAGTCAATAGTAATCAAAACAGGAAACTTTACATTGACTGTCATGTCACATAGCAATGTCGGAGAAATAAAAATCAAGTCCACGTCTGACTTCAACCACTTGCCACTTCAACGCTCAATCCTTACTGCTATTCCGTATCCGTTTCAAACTTTGATGTCTTGAAACAAAAATGTTCCTAGTCAGAAATGATTTAGTCGTTGCTGCTTCAACACATCCATTTATTGTTTCGTATTTTATGTGAAAGTAAGCAAGCCGGTTGCGTGTTTACTAATGTATTTACTTTTAAATCAAAATAGAAATTCGATGGGATTTTATTTGTATTTTAAAAAATAAATTTGGGAGATCATTTCTCATTGCCGATTTCAATACATTCAATGTTTATATTTGCTTTCAAAACAGAATGCATTCAGTTCAAAGCTTTAAGAAAAACATAAATTGTTAGCTTTGGTTTCAAATCCAAAATAAATGTGGTATTGTTTGTAAAAAGATTATAAATTCGAGTCTTAACCATGCAAGTCAAAATCATAAAAATCAATTTGGTTTTGGAAATTCGTATATTTTTTATAATTTAACAAACGGATTATTTTGGTATTATAATCGAAGAGTAAATATTTTCCTTTGCGGATTTAGCTACAGTTAAAGTAAATAGAATAAAACCGCCTTTTTTATTTGGCAAATTGAAATTTTGAGCACAGAAAAGAATTTCCAAGGTGAAATCCAAAGTTTCCACATATTTCTGCAAAATTATTTAGAAAAATAATGTTTACATTTTCATTAAATATTTTTATGATTTGTTTATGTAACTTTTTTATTACTTTTTTTTTCAAAGCGTAAGTGAAACTGATTCAATACGCGGGTTTAACTTTTGGAAATATTTATTTAGACTTATGAATCCTATATATTTAATAACTGGAAAGATTTCTTTGGAGTTCGAGCTCCAAAAAATTTAATTATCATGCTAGTCCCAATGTACTCGGAGACCTTGCGATTTTATAGGATTTTTTTCAATTATAAATCCGTTTAAAGAATATGTACATTTAGAATCCTAAACCTTTTTAAGGAAAAATGTATAATTTCTGGAGAAATTTATCTAATTGGCTCATAGAAGCCCCAATTTCAGAGTCATTCATTACTTTGTAGTAATTCTGCATTTTCAATTTGTTATTTCAATCTAACAAATCAATGCAAACATTTTTAACATACGTTAATTTGTTGGAAAATACGAAATTTTTAACATAAAATATTTCCTTAAAACCTTTTTTTTAAATTTATAGTAAGACTTTGAAAGGTAAACGTTTATTCTAAATCAAACGAATAAATCTATAGAATAATAATATATTTTGCTCCTGCCTCTCTATGCAATAAAAAGTTTCACTACAAAAATATACTTTCGCAGGCATTTATAAATACATCAACGATCTAAAAAGAAACATCACAAAGAAATAAAATCTGTCTTTCTGAAAAAAGATTCTCTATTTTTCTTTGTGCTATGCATCTTTATTTGCGATTCATCCGCCATCTTGGTGACGTCACCCCACGTGATAAATGACGTGTGAAAAGCAGGACTGTCACAAAGGGGCTCTTATTTCCTCGGGGTCAGTTTGCCCCTGTTTTATTTTTTCCCGACACTCAACGAAGGGTGATATGACGCCTTTTGGAGATCTTATCCATTTAGCATTTCTTTTCACGTTTTCAAAGATAATAGAAGTTGGCAGAGTACTTTTCTCCGTATTATATTAAAATGTATTTTGTAAAGTGCTTTTAAATAGGGTTGATATAATTTTGTTTTTTCTTCTTTTTATCTACAAGCCAAACGCTATTTTTTTCTATTTTTAATGCCTTATGTTTCTATTTTGGTTAGATTATGTTATGTTAAATTTGCAACAATAGCGACAATATATAATATGGATAATGTAGATGTGATTTATAATAGTATAATTTGAACATTGTTATTTCTTCATATTTATTTTTATTTTTAAAGTTTATTCTGGTTTAACTAACTCGATTATAATTGTATTTCCAAATTTGATATAATTTTGAAATTTACAACATTATAACGCCGGGTATAGAAGGTAGTATTATTAAGAGCATATAATATTTCGGTTTTAAAATTAAGTTCCCATTTAAAAATTGAACCACAGAAAGTAAACCTAAATGTAATTATCTAAAATTTTATTAATATTCATTTTGGATTTACTCGTTCGTTTGAAACATATTTTAATTTGATTTGATAATGAAACTATAAATATAGGCATTTGATGAATTCCAATGTTTAAGACAATACTCAAAAATAAATTAATAGCTAATAAAATAATAGTTAAAAATAAAAGTCTTTTTAAATTGGATACAATAAAATTAATTAAGTTAAGAAATACATTTAAATAAAATCTTCAAAATATACTTCATAAAAAGGTTATTTATTGAAAATTCTTTCTAATTTTATAATTACCTTCAACCTTCTTGGATTTAGGTTATTAAATCAACAATTAATAAGGCATTGCTTACTAGCGCATGATTTTTAAAGATTTGACTATATAGCCAATTACGATGTAATGTTGAAGAATTATCTGCAATATTGATAACTAGCCATTATTGAGAATCTTTGGATAAAATGTGTTTTTTTTATTCCTTAATGAGTAAACGGTGTATTTAATTAAAATTGATGCATCCATTTTCATTAAATAATCTACATACTCATTAAAGATTAATTGATGATTTCAATGATGTATTAATTTCTTTTAATTAATACATCGTATAAATATATTAATTAAAAGAAATGTCGTGCTACGTCTTTGATTCTCTAATGTCGCAAAAGCATAGAAGTCATCGTATAAATAATTAAAACTTAATTGTGAATAGCATTGGTACAATTTTAATTTATAAATGTTGTCATTTTTTAGGACTAAAAAATGCAATATGTTTTATATATATTTAATTTTTACGATTGGTAAAAGGTTTTTATAAAAATTAAATACATTTGTTTAAAAATATTTTTTTTTTACTTTGTTTAATGAGATACATTTTAATGATTCAATTGTCTAATTATATTTCTGGAATACAAAACATATTTTTATCTTTACAAACCAACAGAAAATATACAAAAAAAATAACAATATACATTTCCTATAATTATATATAACTATAAATATCTTAAAAAGCGGCTCAGTGGCTGAGAGGTTAAACGTGTCCGTCTCGTAAGCCCAAGATCGCGGGTTCTAGCCCCGGCTGAGTCGTCGGATTTTCTGGATGAAAAAAATCTGGGCACGCATGTCATATGATTATGTGGCATGTAAAAGACCCCTGGAGAGCCCATTTGGTCTGGGTTCTCTCGGCATAATTAAATCTCGGCATACTTTAACATCCACAGAAAGCTCAGATTCATTGAAATCTGCGCGTCAAAATCGGTAGCGAGGGTCACCTAAATAGTGCTACAAAAAACTCAGTTCTGGGGAATATGCCGAATCTGCAAAGGCTTGACCGGCAATGTTGCAGCCCCATTAGAGAGGGGAAAAAATAAACATCTTAAAACAATTGTTATAATTATGTTAGACACCAAAAAGTTTAAGAACAGTTCTACTTTATCAATCCCCGGACATTTTAGGCTCATAGAAGCATAAGTTTTGGAACAATAACAAAGTATTAAAAGTTAATCTACACATATTTACGTTTCTTTTTTTATAGACAAGGGGATTACAACTGAAAGATAACTTGAAATATATTTTTGGTAAGCTCTGAAATCCGGGAGAGATAAGGAGCTTGTTGCTTTATCCGGATAAATCTTCTATTAATCCCGGTGATTGTCTTTACGCGGAAGTTATTTATGTTCAAAGGTTAGCGTTAAGATCCTTTTCGTTACATAGTTATAAGATATAGTATATAGATGATGGAAAAGTCATAATAGATGTTTTGAGGTATAGAGTTCATTTGTTTTAGTCATTAAAACGTAGCCATTGTTATTATTAAAGAGTTTGGCAAATACTCGAACAAAAAATCTATTTTTTTATATTTAACTCATTACCGACGATTGGCCAAAAAATTGGCCAAGCCAAAAGAAGCTTTCTGCTGTTTAACTAAATAAACTAATTTCAAGAGAAATAACCACAGTATTGACAATTTTATGCAGTACAAATTAAATAATACGTAAGCGGTTCTCTGAACAAGCACACAAGCTGGAATATATATGTTCCATACCATACCATACAAAATAATACGAAAAACTAATTTTAAAAACTTAATGCTAACGTTTATACTCGGTAAGAAAAACTCGGTTAATGGTATTCGCAAATGGGATGATAATGGGTTACTAAATAAATGCATATTTAACTCAATGGCTAGTTGCAAAAAGTTTTTTGTTCATTTCTGTTTTTTTTGCGTTGAGGGAATTGTTTATTTTAGATAATTTATAAACTGTTGTTTAAAATTGTTGAGCACGATTAAATAACAACTAACAACATCAAACTATTAAACAATAAAACTATTAAACTTCAACTTAGCGTGAAAAAACACTATTAACTTACTACATTACTTATTATAAGAAAAAAAGTTAGGTCCCTCGGGACCAGGACACATAATATTTAAATCCAAATTATAAAGCGAAAACACTAAAAAACAAACATAAATAACATATTATTAAAATACATATCGAACCAAAAGTATTTTACGTTTTCATAACAATAAAAGAAAAATCTCTATTCCCAAAAGCAAAAATAATAATGCAAAGTTATTAATTAAAATGCTATTAATTAATTATAACGGAATGAATTTATAGATTTGTAGGGATTTCAAAAATGTCAGGTTTTTTCGTGTTGGGATCATATCCGGAACCCATTTGAGTGGGGACCGGATGGCCAAGTGGTTTGGGCCATTACGCTAGCAGTCTGCGCTCTGTAACGGGTGCGTGTTCGATTCCCGTCTCCGCCCTGGGTGTGCTTTCCTTTTTCCGTGACAATAAAAATTCTTTCTGTGTCTGTTTTACTTGACGAAAGGCATTATAAGCTGGTCTCTGATCAAGCGCACAAGTCGGAATATATATGTACATATATCTCTTCCTTTACCTCTACCCATTTGAGTTATGTGTACTTGTTTTTGATTATCCATTTTAACCACAAATCTAAAGTAAAGTGCCATGCAAAACAAAATTAAGGTATCAGATTCGTTTAGCTATGTTCCTTTATCTCTGAAATACAAAAATAGAATCAAGAAAACTATTTCAAAGAAAAAATGAAACCAAATATCATACAAAAACTGTTTTTTAATGATGTACAATTGCGAATTTAGACTCGAACATTAAGTACACTGAATTTTTGCCACAAAAAATACAAATATACAATACTCTAGAAGCTTAGAATACAGCTTGCTTAGCAAAAAACTCAAAATCATGCACCTGCAACGTTTTTCACTGTCAGACTCATCTGTTTCTTTCCTGCAAAAAAAATACCATCCGCTGTCGGAGTTTTCCTGTAAGAATTTAACAGAACTGTATGTAATATATTGGCTAAAAACGATACTGTTATACTTAAACGTAAATAATTTGTTTATGCAATTTAGAAAAAAAACCTAGTGTAATATATTTGTTAAACACGGAACTTTTATACTTAAACATAAATTATTTGTTTATGCAATTTAGAAAAAAAACTAGTGTAATATATATGCAAGGAAAAACGAAACCTAACGGTATTTTTAAGTTTTCATATTTCTCAGAAATGCTTTATATTTGGTTCGCTAAATTCAAAAAATGGCACGTAATAGATACGCTGCTTTCCTTAAAAATTTTAGTAAAAGAACTGTGTGCAAAAATATATCTGTATACAACTCTGATAATGTTTCTGTCCCTTCTTGAATTTAGCCATTCAATTAATCTTTTAATAATCATACTGTCATCAAAATCACTTTCTTAGTAACATGATATTGTATTGAACCCTCACAATGTCTATACGATACCACAATGTGCGAATTATGTTGGAAAGACGTGATTCGATGTTCGGTTCTGCCGGATTGCAGTTTCAAATACAAATTTTTCTGGCAAACTTAATAATTTAGGATAACTCTTGGTTCCTCTCGATATAACCTCGATATTGGAGTATCATAATTGAATCTTATACGATATTATGTGTTACTAAGATATAAATTACACTTGTGTCCATCAAACATAGTAATTTAGACTAACTATTAGCTCCTCTTAAATTACCTCGATATCGCAATATCATAATTATAACGAAAGGATGTCATACGATACCATGTGATGCTATAGTAATGTATCAATAACAATTTTTGTCAGTACAACATACAATTATGTGCAGCATGATACAGTATCAATTACAATTTTGTCAATCCAATTTAGTAATTTAGTATAACACACTCTATCGATTCTCCACAATATCACTATGAAATCGCAATGTCATACCTATTTTAGAAGGATTTTGTACATAATTATGTACATCTTGGATACAGAAACAGTTAGAATTTGTTCTGTTAAAGTTAGAAATTTCGACTACCTCTCTTTTGCTTCTCCTCAATATCACCTCGATATCTGAATATCGTAATTACATATGAAGGATCTCATACGATATTATCATACTGCTAGGATACAGTATCAATTACAATTTTGTCAGTCCAACTTAGTGATTTAGACTACACAAGAAGGAAAAAAACTGAGACCGTTGGGCAAAAAAAAAAAAAAACATTTTCGCAAATCGCTCTATTCTCGATAAAAGGAGTGGAGCACGTAGCTCTTCAGTTACATCAATGCAGGAAGAAACACTGGAAGACAAAACTTCGTGAAAATGTATTGTGATCTTAGCAGAAGAGACAAATACTCAACGGACAAAGAGCTAAAGACTTTTTTGTCCGAAGAATTTTTATTGTTTCTTTGGACTTTTTTTTGCTGGCCCTAATGTCTATAGTTTTTTGCCTTTGTAAAGTAAAGATGATCCTTTATATATATTCGTGATTTTTTTTATTCTGTAGCTAAGGTTGAAAATCGTTCTATGTTATGAGTATCATGAAGCACCGGTTTTTCACTTACTTAAGTACGGATGCATTATAAGACCAAATAAGCTAATTATGACTAAAATGATGTATTTTTTTTAATTTTGGGTGTTTAATTTTTCTCATTTTTGAGTTAAATATTCTTATTTTTGGATTAATTATTCTTAAGCAAGATAATTTCATTTTTATAGTATTATTTTTAGAGTTTTATATGCGTTGCTGGA
This sequence comes from Hylyphantes graminicola, assembly GCA_023701765.1. Lineage (NCBI taxonomy): Eukaryota > Metazoa > Arthropoda > Arachnida > Araneae > Linyphiidae > Hylyphantes > Hylyphantes graminicola. The sequence goes on along the minus strand of CM043115.1, from coordinate 45,802,301 downwards.
TAAAAAGAAAACGTTTAAGGCAATAAAAAAATAGCATGCTAAGTAGTTATTTTGTTTGGTTTTTTACTATTTTACGTGCAATTTAAAGTTAAAAATGCTTAATTATCCAAAAGAAATTAATTTAATTGTCATGTATTTAATTTATTCATTTAAAGGAATTAAATAAAAAAAACATGTTAAACTTAAAACCATTAAAAACAAGCTTTTATAAAATAAAATAAAATTCTCCACTCGCACACTTTAGAACCATGCACTACACAAAACAAACGTTCGTTATAAATTTAAAATGAGAGCATTCTATTCTAATCGTTATCTCCAGCAGGACCCCAACAACTCATCTCAACTCTAATTTGCGCTGCTTAAACTGTTGCATCTTAGGCCTAGACGCCAAAAAATTAATGGCGTGTGAAGCAATCCCTACGTGGGAATTATACATACGTAGCAGACTAATTAAGTTTTCGCAAAAGCCAGCATGCTCTGCTAAAAGAGACTGACTTTAGGGAACTTAATAGGCTATCATTAATTTCGTTAGTAAGATCATTGTTGTTAATTTGCTAATGGTCTTCAAATCCATTTGGATTTCAGACATTTTAGCGTGGGTTGCATTGAATTTTTTATTACCTTTTGCCATAGGATGTCATTTAAAGGTGAGAATTGTAGGGTCGTATTAATATTTGATGGCTTTAAAGGTTACATTATAAATAGGGATAGATAGATAAATATGTGCCTTTTGAAAAAGAAAACTTGAGGTTTTATATGGTACAATAAAACTCTGATTACCTACGAGCGAATTTTTCACATGACTTTGTTTTCCAATTCTACAAACAACTCCATGAAATAATATATTTTTGTATTTTTTTAAATCGTGACATTTTAAAAAAATTCTATATTTAAAGTTTTTTTGCGATATCCAAAGCTTTTGGACTTTATTTTAGGCTTGCTTTAGATGGCGTAGCTCTTTCTAGACTAAATTCATACTCTTTCGTGATTTCATAGGTAGTTTTGGTTTTACTCTCATTAGGCAGTCTTTTCATCTTCTATCTTTTATTTCAGAGTTCTCTACGAGCAACTTGTTGGTTGGTAGACATATATATTTTCAGGCTTGTGTGCTTGGTAAGAGACCCGCTTATAAACCTTCTTCAAGTAAGGCAGACACAACCCACACAAACGGACAGACGCTCGCCACCTCCACAATTTAGACATGTCCCTGAAGGGGAGGGTCAACTTGTTCTTATGCATAATATTTATTAAACTGAACTGGTTTTAATATTTATTAATTATAACTATGCAAAACATTACCAAAACGTCAATGCCGTTGCATAACTTCGATTTAAATGATATTTGTTTTTTTCGGAGACATTAAGCGAAAATGAGGGACAACAACTTAACTCGATTCACAAACAAAGAAAAGTTTTATTTCTACTGAAGTAAATGTTTGTACACAACTAGCTTTCGAGAATACAAAAACATATGTAATTCCAGCAAGACTAATAATGAAAACATTAACGCTGGAGCAGTTGCCACTCAAGAAGTGAAACATGATCATTGTCTTCTTTCTTCTTCTCTTAGCTCAACAGCCCGGTGTGGTCCTTGGCATGTTGTACAATTTTATTCCAGTCAGCTCTACGTGTGGCCTTTGTTTTCCAGTTACGGATCTTCATAATGTCAATGTCTTCCAGCACATCATCCTTCCAACATTTCCACCTCTTGGTCTTGTTATCAAAGGTGTCCAGTATGAATCTTTTTAATTAATCTACTATCCTCCATTCTTTTTATGTGGCCAAGCAATGATAGACGCTGGGATTTGATGAATCTGACGATATTTTCTCCTCTTATTACATGGTCATTGTGGAAAATCTAAAATAAATTAATTTTAGGACATCGTATTTAAAAAAAAAACAGTCTTCAAAATTCAATTCGCTTATCTTCGTTGCAAACAGTTTGATCGATACTAAATAGAATAGATTTAGAAAAAACTAAAAGTGAATTGTCTGAATAATATAGTTCAATGAGCTAACATATGCTTATATTTTTTTACTACTACAGAATATCTTTCCAATATCTTCAAAAGCCGCAACAATTATTTCTTAAATAATGGAAAAAATGTACGCCAATATAAGGAATATTCTCAAATAAAGATTACTTTCAAAATATATGATACCTATAAACAAATGTTATTGCTTCTATTTTTATATTTTTTAATTAATTGGCTGAATAAAAAACATTTCGCCGTCTCTAATCAAGCCAACAGAATTGACGACAGTTGCAGAAAAAATACCTTTCGAAAAAGTATTTTTTATATTTAAAATATGAAATGTGTATAAATTTTTCAAAAGACAACTTTTCTAAAAAAAATTCTAGAAATAAAGCAAATATTTTAAAAAAGAAAGAGATTAAGATTGGATATTTTCAAAAATAAAATGGTAGGCATTTTACATGCAGTTTAATTACCTATATACGCCGCATAAAAGATTATATAAGCTGCTTATGTTCTTTTAAAAAAATCTACCTTGGTTATTTTAAATAAACTTGCTTACAAAACATGGCATATTTGTTTTTAGAATAAGCATTATACATATGCAGAAAAATATTATGAAAGAGAAAGATTGCAATATTTTCTTTCTTATTCCTTTAAAAATATTCTTTCCAAATTCGTATCTGCTGATCTCATTACAAACTAGCCTATTATGTTTTCTTGAATCCGTCATATTCATTTGGAACAAAAAAGATCCCATCGGGGAAGTATGGAATCCTTTCAAACGATAAAATGGAAATAAGCTCTTTTCTTAAAGAAAAAAATATTGCCTCTTTGTGTTAGTTTTACGCAGTTTTAACTGAACTTTTCATTAAAAATAGGTTTATTTCTTTTGTCAGAAATATTAAAACTAATTTTTATAAGATAGTCTTTGTATTTGCGTAACGTGTTAGTGCGTTTAGTTGCGTTTGTGTTAGTTTTACGCAGTTTTAACTGAACTTTTCATTAAAAATAGGTTTATTTCTTTTGTCAGAAATATTAAAACTAATTTTTATAAGATAGTCTTTGTATTTGCGTAACACAACAAAAAAGTGTTAACGCAGTCTGTCTACAATATTTTCCTCTACTTTACCATATGTGTTTCTGTTTGTGTGGTGGATATATATGGTGGTTAAGTACTAGCTTATGGGGGCATGTTTTATTAACCTTAACTCCCTGTAGTGATGCGACGGTAGGAGCCACCCTGAACAACGACACCGAGGAGTTCATTGCTATAGTTAAACTCATTGTTTCCATGCACCGAAGCCACGACCATGGGCGGAGCTATAAAATGGGCGGAGCAATAACATCAAGAGACAATTTTAGTCGTTTTATTTAGTCTTCGTCTGATTGTTCCGGACGTTTTATAGCTTCCCCCATGGTCGAGGCATTTATGCTATGCAAGGAAACTCTGAGTATAACTATACCTCATGCGGCAAGGTAGAGGGCAGCTCTACTGCATGGCTCTCTCGTTCGGGTCTACTACTCAGGTACTATATGCCTACTATTACAATAGTAGGCATATATCCATATGAATAATTAAATATAAAAATTGCCAAAAACAAGAGTTAAGCACTCACTACTTTTGACAGTTTTTCAGTTATTACATAAAATGCGGGCCCCAAATGTCGTAATCTAACTCAACAATCATTGGATTTGTTGCTGGGGAAAATAACAGACATTTAAACACCACTATGAACTAATGAGAGATCAGAAACTTACACATTTAGGCATTAGACGCATGCGTAAAACCCACCTACTCCATCGTCAGGGTCTTTTTTTATATTATTAAATTCTGTATCGTTTAAAACTATCTGTACAATAAAACAAACGTCAAAGCCTTTCTTCCTATGAAAATATTGGTTTCGTTACCTCAAGCACACACAATAAACCAAGCTTTCTTGAGAAAATATATAAAACATTAAATATACTTGATTTCAATATACTTTTTCTATCCAAAACAAACCAATCACTAGGGAGCCCGGATGGACGAGTGATTCGGACCATTACGCTAGACGCGCTGTAACGGGAGCGTGCTCGATTCCCGCCTTCGCAATGGGTGTACATTCCTTTCTCTGTGACAGTAAAAATTATTTATGTGCCTGTCTCACTTGATGAATGTTTATAAGCGGGTCTCTGATCAAGCACACAAGCCGGAATATATATGTGCCCACCCTACCCTACCCAATCACTAGTATTTCCTATAAATTCACTCGATCCACCTCCAAAATATTATGCTAGCGTTTCTATATATAACTAAAATATTGTTTTTTCTTTTTAATTATAATAAAGCCCAATTCTTTTTAACAACTGTATGTTATGTTCGATTCAATATAATTTAAGAAACAAAGGTTATTTTATCTGGCGAAATTTTAACTTTCAAACACGCTTCACAAAAAAATCACTCAAGAGTCAAATACAATCCTATGAAACTAATAACCACATGTATAATGGATGACTACTTAGTTTTTGTTTGAATCTTAACATTTTTTTCGTATTATTTCTCGAGATATTTGAGCTTTGTTGGAACTTCAAACAGCGTCAACGTTAAACTTCAAAGGAGAGAAAAGTAGAATACTAAGAACATTATTCTCCACAAAAAAAGAAGAAAAAAACATAATTTCTCTCTTCTGTCACATCCAGGATAAATGATTACTTTGCTCATAAATCAGCTGGGATTTTAATTACGCAAACCCAGGATTAGACTTTTTATGTGTATATTCAGAAGAGGTTTTATTCTTTACGGGGAAGCGACATAAGTAGAATGTTCAGGTGGGCTAATAGTAAAAAACCTTCCAAGGAGGGCACCCAAATGAGTATCGCCAAATCCCTACATTTTTGAAAGAAACACTGCTATGTTTGGCAGTTTATCGCTGATGTTTGCGTAAGTACTCGCAATAAAAAAAAACTAGAAGAAATTGTTGTATACTAGTTGTTTTATGTTTGATTGTGGTTAAAACAATTTGGGTTCAGATATGATTATAATGGCCTCTCGCATTGGCGATTTTTTAGCTTGATAATTTAGGGTAAGGTTGCTATACTTATCGAATCGTTTGCAATATGGAATGCTTAAAACATTTAGACAGTTTCGTTTTTTGAAAACGTAACAAAAATCTCAAAATCGAGACCGGCCATTATATCAAAGTTGTTAAATAATGTGTTACTTGTTCCATAATAGCTGTTCCATTGTATTTAATAGCGTATGCTTGTGATTATGTTGATATAAGCAAATGTTTCCAAGTAAAACCCATACCAAGTCGCGTGACTAATGTAGGTCCCCTTTTAAGTTGCCTAGACGCAGTTCATTCTACCTAAAGTCTCTTTATGTAAATTTGCGCTTGAGAAGATGAGATAAAAGCTAATATGAAAATGCTAAAAATAGTTATTATGAATTGTTTTGACATTTAAATTCGTAATACAATCATAAATAATTAATGGCCCTATATTGCTGAATTTAATTCGGAAACTAGTACACTTGATTATGAAAAGTTTAAGTAGACAATTGCACTTGTCTGAATTTGTAATAGATTACTCAAATTATATTTTGATTCTCCCATTTCGCCGCTCATTTAATATCTAACCTTTTTTAATATTCAACTCTTTGAAAGATTAAGAAGAAATGTAATTTTAAAAAATTAGTGCGCATTTTGAAAAGAAATTGTGCATAAGGTATGCTAATAAAAATAAAGGTAAAATTAAGGTTGGCTAAATATATAAAATGTACACTAATAACCAGTCGGAAACCACTATTTTGGTTTACGACTTGTATTGTTCTAACTATTTATGATTTTTTTATGTCGTTAAAATTTTTGGTTAGTCTTGATATTCTTTATTTTCTTTTTTATGTTGTTTTTTATTTAATTGATACGTTTTTTTTCTTTAAGATTACTTTTTATTCAATCTTAACGTTTTATTCAATTTTCAGCTTTTTATTGTTGCAATACTATTACAATAGTAGCCTACAAGGAACATTAAATTTTTTCTATTACACGTAATAAAATTTGGGTTTTTATAATTTTAAATTTAAAATTAATCCAAAGTAAGATAAGGAACGAGACTTAAGACTTATTCTTTAAAGAGGGTTCTAATGAACCGTATTACACCTTTGATTTGTTGACCTACTCTGAGTTTTTGTCGAGGACTATGAGTTCTTATAATGCTACTTGGAACATTTCTCCACCTTCAGGGACATGTCTAAATTGCGGAGGTGGCGACAGATGGCAACATCTGTCATATGCGTTTGTGTGTGTCTTGTGTTGTCCTTCTTGACGATGGTTTATAAGCGGGTCCTTGCGACCAAGCACACAAGCCTGAAAATATATGTATACCAACCAACCAACATTTCTCCAGTGCATCACTGGTACCAAGGAAAGCTACCTGGAGAAGCTATGCTATATCTCTCCAGTGTAGCAGTAGAGACCAGACGGCCATTGCGATACTTAAAAGTGGACACATTAGATCTCTGCGTTACACCAATGGGAAAAATACCTTTCCTATCTGACCGAAGTGTTCCAGCGAACAGGCGGTACCTGACAACATCCTGGACAGTCTGTGACTTTCTAGACGCGATCTTTACAAAAATTCAGTCATGGTTCTTTACTTTTTGTAAGTGGCTAACACCATAGACCTTGTTTAGCTCTGCTAAACCTAGGAGATAAGCAACAACAACATGAACTAAATATTGTGAATTCTCCGCCTTGGCCTTTTAACCATCTAAGTACTAGAATATTCCCGAACCGATAATCTCCAAATGGATTATAGCGTTTCCTGGTACTTAACCCTTTCTAGTAAAGTTTCGCCACTTTTTAAAATTGCGATGTGAATGTTGTGAATGTAAGACAACAAAAGCTAATGCGTAAGCTAGTATAAACAAGTTGGTAAATAGGTAGGTTGGTTTATGTATTTTCCGGTTTGTGTGCCTCATTAGAAACCAACTTCTCAAAAACTTTCGTCAAGTAAAACAACACAGACAGAATTTTTATTGCTACAGAGAGAGGAATTACACCAGGGCAAAGGTGAGAATCGAACCCGCACCCGGTAAAGTGAGCATATTGTTATCGTAATGGGGTAATGGGCTGCGATCAAACCCACTATTAGCCATTAGGTCATTTAGCATGATATGCAAAATATATTTCATAAAATTGTTAAGGCAAAGAAAAATATTTTGTCATTAATTGGCTTATATGTTTTATTCTATCCGCCTTATATAAAGCTGTACAAATTCTTTAAAGACGACTTTGACAAAATTGGACGTAGATGGTTTTTACCAATCCATTTTCGTTTTACTTCAGCTGCATTGTAGAAAACCAAAAACTAAGTTAAACATTTTTTTAAAAAATATGTTAAAAAACATGATGCTACTGAATTTCACATCCCTACTAAAAATTAAATCTCTCTATTAATTAAATGGAAATAACAAACGTGAATGAAGAACTTAGCTATACGAATTTGCATATTTCCCATACCTTCAAATCACGTAAATTGCCGCTCTTTACGCGTAATTACGGGATTCATTCTCTATGATTTGCATTAAGAACTATAATTACCGTTAAGCGCGCATTAATTACGAAATAATTATATTGCACATTAATCAAGAAATGTGTTCATATGCGAGTTTAGGATGACTAAGATGGATTGTCTACCATATCACAACACTGCGAAGTTTTGTTGGCGGATATAATTGAAAATCGGATTATCATAACTAAACCTTGTATGTCTTCAAAATAATTATTGAAGCGGTAGCTAGCGTCAAAATTTTCAAATTTGTTATATATGATCTGGTGATTAGGTTTTGCTAGTTAGTTATCCCCCAAAAACACTTCGTTAAAGTAAGCAAACGCCAATCTCAAAAAAAAAAAACCTATGCATTTATTTTATAACAAAAAAAAGTCATGAAAGTTGTCGCTAAAAAAGCCGTGATATAAAATGAATGCCAATCTCTTATTTAAAACTTTTCGGTCGTAATAAATAGAATAATTTAAGTTTCGCTGTCATAAAAAAAATTGCACTGTTTGAGGTTGGTGCCCCCCATCTTAACCACCCTCTATACCTTTATTTAAATGTATTGTGATCATATTATTGTTAAAGGGTTTTTTTTAAGTATCCTTCGTTATTTTGATTTAGTAATTCAAGTTCTATTGCGTGATTTAATTTTTTAGGGGGATTAAGATGGGCACCAACCTCAAACAGTGCAATTTTTTTATGACAGCGAAACTTAAATTATTCTATTTATTACGACCGAAAAGTTTTAAATAAGAGATTGGCATTCATTTTATATCACGGCTTTTTTAGCAACAACTTTCATGACTTTTTTTTGTTATAAAATAAATGCATAGGGTTTTTTTTTTTTTTTTTTGAGATTGGCGTTTGCTTACTTTAACGAAGTGTTTTTGGGGGATATCAGTCGTTTTTTTTTTTTTAATTTATTTTATGATATGCTTTTTAAGGTAGGGTGGATTACCAACATGCTTTATGAACAAGTTCAAAGGATGTAAAGGCAATATGTATAAAATAAAATAAATAATGTCCATGGTTAATCAACAATGCCGAATTGAAGTTAAAAAGGTTAAGCATCAATATGAAATATTGCAATTGGTGAAAGTGAACTGCACATCGTTGGAATTCACTTGGCCACTGGCATTTTTAACGAAAATGATAATTATTAAATGTTTCACCTAATCCCGGCCCCCCTTTTCACTTTGATAATTTCTAGTCCGGCAAAGCGAAAGTTATCTTCTTCAATATAGGCATTCAGATTTTCCAAAGCTCGATTTTTAGAAACTATTTACTTACTTCTAGACCTCAATGTCATCTTTCGCTATAAGCTCAACGACAGTTTCGGGGATCATTTCAAGCATTTTTCTGTTGATGTGTTCTGTTTGCGCCTTTGATAGCCAAATTGTCAATTGGGCAGTAGCCAATCACAATTTATCGGTCCTCGATTCGCCTTTAAACTTTCTTTTATTTTTTTTTTATTTTCGATTCTTTAACGCTATTTGAAATCTGTTGGTAGGAACTCTTCCCTGTTTCATCTGTTAACTGAACAATTGGAGCAGTTTTAATAACCGAATCTTCATAATCGTAACGTTTCTGTTTGTTATTTTCAAGAACAGTTTCTGGATGAAGTTTTATTGCCGATACATTGTTTTCGACACATTTCGAGATTACATCGCAGCTTTTATTTTTGTGTACCACATCCGTCTCTTATGCCTAGTTTTGTTCACTTTTGTAGGCATATTTAACTTCAATTTTCTTTAATAAAACTAAAAAGTATTTTGAATATTCAAGAAAATACAATAACCGAATACAATTATTAGGTTACGGTTATGTGTTATATTACAAACATTTAGTAACAGCTGATGTAAAAAAAATTAACTTTAATTATAAAATATTACTTTGGCATAATAAAATATTCCTCAATAAATTTTAGAAAAAAAATCATTTCTTTTCATAAAAAAAAAGATTACTTTGACATAATTAAATATTCCTCAATAATTTTTAGGCTTAAAATATATTTTTTTACTTTTTATGAAAAAAAACCCCAACAAAACTATTTTTTGAATGGTATTGGTAACTGAATATGGCAACCAAATTGGCAAATATGGCTGTTTACATTTCTAGTCAATCGATCTCTATCCATTCACTCGAGTTATTCATAAGTTTTCTAAATAAAAACGCCAAAAAGTTTAAATGAAGCATTCCGTTTATTAATTAGACTTTTTTTTCAATCTGTCCATTCAGATATTAGATTTATCATATATTTTAGAAGCTGTTATAATAACTTAATAGTTAACAGCGCTGTTATGCCGCTCAACGATGAAAATACAGTAAACCTTGGCTCGTTTTCGGAGGTACTTGGTTGCTAGGAAGGCTTGTTTATCGCGCATTCATACAGCCAAAGGAAATATAGATTTTAATTAATTAAAAATAGAAAAAGTTATTTTTGAAACTTCAAACCTATGAAAGGGGCTGAAATGCGGCATTCTCAATCGTTTAGTAAAAACCGCTTCCAGATTCATGGTCTTGTAAAGACTGTAGGTCACTTCAAAAATTAGGTCAAAATTTGACTAAAACTGCTCGAAAGATTTCATTTTCGAAAATTTCCATATTTTTTTTCTCCGCTGTTTTTGACTCTAGAATAACCAATTTTTTTTTATTGAAAGTAATCTACGAAACCTCTTTACTGTATTTTTTTTATTGTTCTACGAAGTTTAGTTTGAATGGTAGAAAATAAAATCAATTTCGCTGTTAACATAGCGAAATGTTTTCTGTATATATACATAACTGCCGTTTAGCCCTTGGCGTCATTTTGAGATTGGCGGGCGGAACGACCGTTCCGTCTGATGATACTCTATTGATTTACTATTGAGATATAGTAAAACTTATAAAACTGCAAGTAATATAGCTTATCACAAACACAAATTAACTAATTATGTGTTTTGTAATTTAAATTTTTATAATTTACCTTAAAAATCATATTCTAATTCGCCGATTAGACAGAAGCGATGAATCCATAATGAGTATGCCGATATTTTACATTTTAAAATACCTAAATATAAACGTCCATTCCTAAGCAATTTTGTTGTGTGTGTTTAGAATAACGCCACAAAATGTTCCTATATTCAACTCAATGTGTTTTAAAATAAAGATATTCATAAAACACCATATTTAATTATAAAATTGATTGTTAAATTTACAATAATGTGTTTTTGAGGTTAACACAAAAGTGAATTATCCTTTGCATACGGAAGTCAATGTAAATTGAGACTTACGGTTATTACCATTGCTCTTATTTACCGTTATTTAGCTTCCCATATCTAGAATTACTTCACTACATAGTGCATCTGCTAACGATGACAAAGTCAAAGTACAATCAGACTTGGCTAATATTAGCCATTTTGGCAAACGTGTAATTGCCTTGGGTAATAAAAAAAAAATAAAATCATTGGTCAAACATATTTTGAATAATTTTAAACAGCCCCCAGATTGTCAATTTGGATTCAACGTTAAATATATTTTGTCCATTTTCTTATTTTTTGCTTTTAATATGTGTTACCTGCATTTTTAAATTCAAAATACACTCACAGGAAGTGACCTAATAATGTTACACTTGACATTTGTTTGTTATTTCGAGCCTCAACTTGGCTACATTTTGGGAATTTTTATCTGACAAAACAAGGACAGAGAGAGAGTCGGGACTAGCCGAGGTATGATATGGCGGTATGAAAAACAACGTTGACCAAGGTCTAATAGTTTTGTTGAACGGACATGGATCGCTATCAGATTAGAGGACATTTAAGAGAGATAGTCAGTCCCATAGAGCTAATGCATTAGTTTTGGAATCTCCTTAGAAATATTGCTTTGCTATGTTAGCAAACTTTCCCCAGGTATGGGAATTCAACATAGCATCGAAATTAAATAAATTCAAAACGAAAATATTATCTAGTTATTTAATTACATATTTTTGAAGTTTTAAAATGCCAAAAATATACAGTAGACGGCGACACCATTTTAAAACTTTATTATTCAAATAACCGGATTTTATTTTATTTTATTTTCAATTTTGTTTTGAATTGATGTTATTATGATTTGCATACCTGACCAAAATGGGATAACATGGCAAAGCCATTCTTTTTCTAAAATTGTGATTTCAAAGCCAACCCCTCAGCTCTTTGGGACTGACATTCCTCTTAATTGCAACTAGTAACGGTTTTGGAAAGGGAGCGTTTTGCAACTCACCGGCCGATGCATTGAATGACTCTAATGATAATTTTAATAGAGTTAAACCACTCTGGTACTTAAGTTTTGTGAGACGATTAAATATAGTACTTATCTCTAAGACAATAAAGGACACTTCCTTTGTCAACAAAAGCGGCCATGAAAATATTTTCTGGAGGCATAATGCTTTGGTGAATAAGCAGGCTTTTGAAAACTGCCCTCGGTGCTTCCTGGTGTTGGAGTGGTAAGATTTTGTTTGGGGGATTAGAGAGCTAATGAGGGGAAATGCGTATTGTTGTCAATAATGGGTCATTTCCAACCCGGTCTGCGATCCTTTCCCAGTCTTAGTGATGGAGGACAAAACCGGTTTATTTCATTATTAAAGCCAATACGAGGGAGCCAGGACGGCAGAGTGGTTAGCATCGCGGGTCAGCAGTCTGTTCGCTGTAATGGGTGCGGGTTCGATTTCCGCCTTCGCCCAGGGTATACTTTCCTTTCTCTGTGACAGTAAAAACTCTTTCTGTGTCTGTCTTACTTGACGAAGGCTTATAAGCGGTCTCTGATCAAGCGCCGGAATACATAAGTACCTACCCTACCCTACCAAATAAGAGATTCCTATGACAACGTGCAGAGACCAATCCACACTAATGCTACTTCTAACTTGGAAAATATAGATTTTGCTCAAAACCTAAAATTTTATTATTTTTAGAGCGAAATTTTCAAACGAATTAATACAAAAGCAGTGAAGCATAAAGAGTATATCTGTATCACGACAGGGCCCAAGATTAGCCGGGCAAATTTCCGGATTTATTATCTGCTCCCGCAGTCCGGGATATTTTGTTTGGTAAAGTATGTACTATAAGTCATATTTTGAAGTACATTTTTGCTCAGTTATATATTCTTGCAACAAACCATAGCTTTTAAAAGCAATTTCAGTGAGAATTTTTAGAGTTAAAATTTAGAAATAAACTTGCTAATATTTCAGAAAATATAAATCAACTACGCTGTTAAAATAATTTGTGTGTTGTTTACCATAATAGTCCAAGAAGCTTTAATTGCAGTGTGGCAAAATGATTCACCATAATTTAGGTATTCGGTAAAACTATTTTTCTGGTTTTCGAAACTTTTGGAAACTTGAGAAAACGCTCAACTGAACACAGAAAATAGAGTGAAACATTTCATCACAAACTGAATCTACTAGAAACCATATTTTAGGTGAAACCAAGTGCCATGTTTTTCTATGTAGTTGCGAAAACGTATGGGTATTTTCAAAGAAATATTCTGTTTCTATTATTATTAACTGTTTAATTATCTACTTTGATACAATTTATTTACAGTAAAAAGAACATACTCTCTCAGTATCAAAGAAAAGAGACACAAAAGAAAATAGTTAACTTTTTTTTACACCACCCACTTCTCCATCAATCACCTCCTCGTCCATCAAGACGTAAAAGTTGATTGTCACTGTATCACGACAGGGCCCGAGATTAGCCGGGCAAACTTCCAGATTTATTATCTGCTCCTTCAGTCCAGAAGGTCTGATATCTTAAAGTATATACTGTAAGTCATATTTTGAAGCACAGTTTTGCTCAAATCTTATACTTGCAACAAAAATCTTGCAAAACATTGTTATTTTAGAAAATATTAATATAACTAGACTGTTTCAAAAAATGTGCTTGGGTCACTCTAATAGTGTTAAGTAGTAGCTACAACGGTTGCGTGTGAAATATTTCACCAGAATTTGGTAAAACCACTTTTTGGCTTTTGGAAATGGTTCAATCGAATACAGAAAATAGGTTAAGGCATTTCAATACGCGTTGCAGTTATGGTAGAAACCGTATTCTGGCCAAACCTTGCGCCAAATATGTAACAGTGCTGTTAAAAAAAAGTATATGAATTAGCAATCAGGAAACAACTATTTCCGATGGAGTATTCTGTCACTGTTAGAGTAACTACTTTAATTATAAACTCGATATACTTTCTTTACAGTAAAAAGAAACACACTCTCCCAGTGTCAAAGAAAGGAGACACAAAAGAAAATCGTTAACTTTTTTTTACACCACCCACTTCTCCATCAATCACCTCCTCGTCCATCAAGACGTAAAAGTTGATTGTCACTGTATCACGACAGGGCCCGAGATTAGCCGGGCAAATTTCCAAATTTATTATCTGTAGAAGTTCGATAAGTTTTGTTTTGTGAAATACCGACTCTAAATCACATTTTGAAGTGCAGTTTTGTTCAATCCTTAATTCTTGCAACAAAACATAGATTTTGAAATACATTGTTAATTTTTAAAAAATATTTATTCGAAGTAGACTGGTAAAAATGTGCTTGGCTCACTTTAATAGTGTGTCCTAGTAGCTGCAAAGGCTGTGTGGTGAAGTTTTTCACCGTAATTTCGTAATTTGGTTGGACCACTTTTCAGGTTATGGAGATAAAAACTTTGGAAATGGTTCAACCGAATACAGAAAGTAGGCTACAGCATTTTTTCTACGCGTTGCAGCTATACTAAAAACCATATTCTGGTGAAACCTTGCGCCAAATTTGTAACAGTATATAATTAAGGAAAAGTATTGGAATTATCACTCTCAAAATAACTTCCTGAATTGTACTTCGATACACTTTCTTGACTGATAAAAGAATTTTTTGACTGCTCTCCCAGTATCAAAGAAAAGAGACACAAAAGAAAATCGTTAACTTTTTTTTACACCACCCACTTCTCCATCAATCACCTCCTCGTCCATCAAGACGTAAAAGTTGATTGTCACTGTATCACGACAGGGCCCGAGATTAGCCGGGCAAATTTCCAGATTTATTATCTGCTCCCGCTGTCCAGGAAGTCCGGTTCGGTCCGGATCTCTTGATTTATTTCTCCGTCTCTTTTCGAGTGATGCGTAATCTTCTTTTGAGATACAGATAATGCTTTTGTTTGGTTTGTAAAAGCGGAGAGGATCCGGGAAAAAGCGTTTAATTTATATACAAACAGTTCTAATCTATCTTTTGGTTTGCTATCGATTGTTTCTTTGTCTGATGTATAAATGAACCGGAGTGTCTGAGCTCCGGTATTGCTTTTTGTTGTATGTTATTTTATTTGTGTAATGATATGTAAGTAATGCGTTAAATAATTATTAATGTTTGGTAAGCGGTTCTCTGAACAAGCACACAAGCTGGAATATATATGTATCATACCATACCATGTTTGGTTTGTGCATATATAGTAATTAATGATTAGTTTAAGAATATATAATAATTAATGTTCAGTTTAAGTATATATAATAATTAATGTTTAGTTTGCGTTCTTATATAATAAATGATGCTACCATTTTAAATAATCACTTATTTATGGTCATTAATATTGGTTCAATTAACAAAAGGAAGTGCGGTTTGTATTTATCTTAATTAAGATAATAGAAGTTTGTTATGAAAGGACATACGTAACCAATAAAAAAATAACGTCACTAATAGTATAATCTAATATAAGGCACATTACATAAAGAAATTCCCCAGTTAGTTAAGCTTGATAACATTAAATGCTTAAAGAATATTGTCTTTCAATTAATTATCCTTATATATATATATATATATATATATATATATATATATATATATATATATATATATATATATATATATATATATATATATATATATATATATATATATATATATATATATATATATATATATATATATATATTCATTCAAACTAAAAGTGCAGGCAACGGAAACTTGGCTGCTATGTACTTCGTAATTTTTTATTGTTTTTTTTTTTTTGCTTTTGTTTATATTGGTCCTTTTTTTCTTTTTTTGTCTTGTTAAATAAAAAAAAAACTTAGAAAAAAACTATTGCGAAAAACTGTGTCAGAAACGTTCATGGAAACGTTCGTTCAAAAAAGAAAAAAAATAGACATAACCATTTCTTTAGATACCATAGCCATGTCACATAAAATAAAATAAAAACAGAAGTAAAACATAACAAAAGCCAAAATGCTACAGATTATGCAAAACATTTTCGTTTTCAATTCGATTTACCCATCAATATTCGAAATTAAACCTAAAATATTTTTTCGTCATCGTTATCCAGAATCTCAAGGTTAATTCATAGTCCTCCATCACGAACCGGAATAGCTGACAGCATTTCTTCACATCGATTCGAAATTTTCGCTTTTTCCATCGCTCTAGTTTCAAAATTTCCTGCAATTTTATTTCTCTCTATCCAATTACTGACAATGGTACAAGTTCACGGCCCCCCGATTTAGCTCCAATTGCAAACAGTTTATTCTTATGAACGGAATTTCATCACTCGAGTTCCTTTAAATTATGCAAATTTTCGAACTCCTCGTCCGTGGAGGATATTTCGAATTGTTTTCGTTCCGACGCTTTTCTTTCTCGCTGACGAAAAATGTCTTGGCGATCATTTCGGAGAGGAAATGCTTATGGACATAAAAAGAATGTTCTTTCAGGGAATACCTATTAGCAGTTATTGTTTGTTACCGTTTTCTACTGGCTATTCATTTTATGTGACTTTGCCCTGCTAAAAATGTGGTTCTTGGTTTCAACAAAACGCAACGGGTATGTGGTGAAATGTTTCACCTGATGTTAAGTATTTGATTGAACCATTTCTTTTTTTTTTTTGGTTGGAAAAATTGTTCTTCACAGTACCGAAAATGTAGTGAAACATTTCACCTTACAGTTGTTGCAGCTACTAGTAACCTTTATTATTATGGTGAAAAAAGGACAAACTGTTTAACAGCGTGTTAGACGAATATTAGGCATTGTTTCAAATTCAATGCAAAATGGGTAAAAACCTATAATACAATATCTATACCGTTTTAAGAAAGATATTGGCAAGAGCTGCTCCCATATATAGCTCCTCAACATGTACACTTTATTACTTCAAAAAATACGATTTTTTTAGTAAATAACTTTTATATTAGTAAATAACTTTTATAGCAAAATGTAAGCATGGTTTCATGCTTTTGTCAAACGAGAACGTATAGTCAAGACCCAAAATTGTCCCAATAAAAGTACACTCACTTGAAGCCAACAGTGTAACATAAAGTATATATCGCACAAAAACTACCTTTGTGTGGCAAAAAAATTAGTTACACAATAGTTTATCACATTTTTTTCTGAATAAAGCCTTTATTGTTCCATAATAACTGTTAAACAATCAAATTCAGTTGAAAATATTTTCTTCCTATAACATCTTAGCAATCGTGCATTATTATATATCCGTACTCAAATATCTTTAATAACAAATGAATATGTCATATTTTTGTTTATGGTTAAAACATTTCATTGATGACTTTTTTTAAAGATATACATATATAACTTACTATTATGGAACCTGTTTAGAGTAGTAAATATCCTTTAATTTAATGACATACTTATTATCAATGTTAAATTCAATGAGTGTGCATTCATATTTTTGAAATATGAAATAAATTCCATACCGGGTACAGTTTTGATGAGTTTTAAAAAGTTAAATAAAAGACAAAGAGAATCCCGGGATATTATTTTCTTTCACATTACTAGAAATGCGTTTCACGTCTCGCTAGTTTTAAATAGCAAAAGTTCCTTATAAAATTCACGCTGGAGGTTTTATTTTATTTTATTTCATTATATTCATCTAGAATGACCGTGAATTAACTCAAGCGAAGTTCACTTGTAGATTGGGATTTTTTTCCCTTGAGAAAATTCACTAGGAGAAAAAAAAATGTTTTCTTTGAAAATAAGAAAGCGTTAAATGAAAATAGAGAGCTAGTATTTTTAAAATGCAATTAAATCGAATATGTTTATTTTATTGTAATTTAAGAGTCCAAAAAGTTAGCAAAATATAATTTCATCAGTTCTTGACAAAAAAAAAAAGAAATAATGTACACAATTTACAAAGAATAACTGCAATGAATTCAAAACTGTTATATAAAGCATTTGTAACAAATTAACTAATTAAAATAGTTGCAAAATAATATATAATTAAAATATATAAATTCTTGTTGTGAGAAAGATTTCAAAGACGTCTTTATTTTTAAGGAATATTTGCGTTCTGAAAGATTTCTATCGTCAGGAATGTTATAAATCTGTAACGACTAAGGAGTTAAAGATGTTAACCATCATTGCAATGGGGCATTGTTATGCTAATTTATTCATACTTGTTGTTGTTTCCTGAAAAACAAAATTTAATTATTCCAAGAGGGCTGGTGTGTCCAATGCGACACTATTTTAATTTAAACTTCTCGTTTTATGGTAAGTATCTGACGTTATATCCCTACCTCATACCCATATTTCAAACACATATTCTAAAAATATTTATTTGGATAATGAAAGTTATGCAACATTTGTTTTGCACAATTATCAATTCAAATGGTATGTATGCAGTAACCATATAGTTTTATTATTATTGAACTTTAGGATAGTAAAGAACCAACCTTTGGCTGCATTAAAATAACGACTTAAACATGAATATAAAGTAATGAAGCTCTAATAATAGAAATACAAAAGTGTATTTGGTATTTACACATATTTTTTTTTGTTCATCTTTTAAAATTTTTATTTATTAGATGTTACATTATTTTTTTTATCATGCAATAATTAATTAATTTTATTAACTATCTGAGTTGACTGTCCATGGGAGAGAAATGTCATAATCATGCTAAAATAACTATATTTCTAATACCATCCATTTAAGGTAGGCGAATATCCAAAATTCTAAAATTTTTACTATTACTTTAATCTTTTCCAAATTTGGCATAGTTGTTTCAAATAAAGGAACAATGCTATTTAGGCACTTTTTTATTTAAATATAATTTATTTATATTAAACGGTGTTTTTCTACTAAAAATAAGAGGTTTACGCTAACAAGTCTACCACATTGAATTTTCATCCTATAAACATTAATAATGTGGTCAATTCTTCATTTTGAACTGATACATGCAATGACCCTCTAGAGTTACATACAAATCACAAGAAAAGAGGTTATTAAGGAAAATGTTATAAATTAAAAAGCATTGTTCATTATATTTGAAATCCCTATACCAAATTTTGAAAAAGATTAAAGTAATATTAAAATTTTTAACATTTTGGGTACTCGCCGACCTTAATGCTAGATTAAATTTATTTAAAGTACCCTTAAACTCCGACAATGGAAAACTGCTATCTCTGAAATCGTTCCTGTTCCGTGACATTTCCCAGAATCGTCCCTCCGACCTCTCCAACGAATTCCAACTACCAATTCATTTAACAGTTTCAACTACCCCAATTTCCTTTCTTTTTTTTTCTCTAACTTCTTCTGTAACTTCTCTTGCCCAAACTCCCGACTCAGCAGTTCACAAGTTTCTTCTGCTTCGATTCGAGGAGAACTTTTGCTATTGGAGAACTGTAACTTTGGTATTGCTAATGTAATCTCGGGCAGGACTAATGAAATGCCCATCTGTGCTTTCATGTGTCCTAGCGATATCGACATGCTGCGGGCATTGATTCAATTTAGAAAGAAAGTGGAAAAGGGACAATGGGCCCGATAATGTGGTATTGTAAGTCGGGGGTGTTAATCTTTTTTTAAGTAAATTAATTAGAGCTGTTGGGTCCAATTAGTTGATAAAGTTACATCCTATACAAACGTCAATTTCATTATTCTTATTCAACAGCTGTTTTTATGGGGGTTAGTAAATTCTTTTAAGGTATTAATTTGTTAATAATACGAAGAGATGCTATGTTATGAGCGCAAGTAAATAATTTTAAAGCGTTTTTTACAAAATATAAATATAAATATTTCATCTGTTTCTGCTTTGAAATAAAGTAATTAAAAATTTGTTGAGTAATTTCATACAATAAAGTAGTTTACTTAAAATTTTACTCTTTAAAAAAATAATTTTTATAAAATATTGCGAGAGTTTTTTCGTTTTCGAAATATTGTGATTTATGACCTCACTTGACAAATTTTATAGCTTTTTATTAACAAAAGGTATTTTGAAAATTGCAAATGCATGCATATTATTGACAATTATTTAAATATCGTATAAATTTTGCTACATTTATCATTAATTTAAGTTTGTAGATTAGAATTTTGCAGTGTTTTGTTTTAGGAAGCAGAAATTTTCTTTTTTATACAGTTTAAATAGCCCCTGAGAAGACATCTTGAGAATCTTTAAACTCACAAATTATAAGCTACTTAGAATGATATGAAAAGTGCGCCAATCTACTACCAAACTGTAGTGCATGTGATCTCCGATTTTTTCATTTTCTACCAGCAATTAAAGCAAAAAACTTTAGCAACAATTAATTTCTAGAAACGAGTATCAAACTATTGCTCCAGGCATGAGGCAGTTAATTTCATATTTCTTTAATTTCATAGTAATCCTGATAACAATAAAGTTTATTACATCAGTTTTAAACAATATGTATCTATTTTCCTTTGGTTATACTCTTCTGGATGATATTAATGTAGTTTACAGTAGTAAGTTAGTTTAAGTAGTTAAGTTAGTAATAGTAAGTTTAAAGTAGTTGGACAGTTTGACTCATGCTCTGTTCGCAAGCTGGAAAAATATAATTCGTATACAATGCACGTTTTCCAGCTCAACGTGCTCGCATTTAACTACTTTCATCCAAAACTATCTTTACTTTTTGGGGAAGTAGTAATGCTAGTCGTTGGTACGTATAAGGATTACAATGATATTCTATTTTCTTCAAAATAAAGTAAATTAGATTTTTTTAAAAATGTAGTCAAAAATCAACAATTACAAAAAAACATGGAAGAACTTGACTGAATAGGAAGAACTTGTTCTAGTCCTATTCAAGAATATTACAACCACGATTGATTACATGTAAGTTATAGTTTATTTTTTATGAGTTTAATATCAATAATTTTTAGACCTATTATAGTTTGATTATCCATTATTTTATCTATGACATATTTTTCTATCTTAAAATTTCCAATAGTTAAACATTTAATAACACTTCGAAATTTTGAACATATTTTTTGTTCCTGTAATCCTTTTTACTTCTCTTTTACATAAATCACTAACATAGGAAGATAAATCGCACATCCAATTCGTTACAAAATAACATCTTAATCGAAATTTATTCATTTCTGACAGACACTAATTCGAGTTTTCAACAAATGAAACAAAAAAGCACAGAAATAATATTTTCAGCAATTTTCTCATTTATTTCAGGGCGAAAAAAATAGATCAATCGTAATTACGTGATCCAAACATATTACCAAAATGAAAGTACTCAAATCAACTTTTTTTCATCAAATGCTCATAAATAATAAATACTCGTATAATTGTGATGAAATGCTATTTTTATAAGCGTGATTCATTCATCTCTTAAGAAAACCATCGGAGCAAAAGTATCATTGGAATTTTTTTATGCTTTTTTGGAAAATAAGTTTGCATCTCTATTTTGTTAGAATGATGTAATCGAGTTAGTTTTCTTGAATATTTGCCGAACGTTCTTGTTCATCAGTACATTATGGTAGAGAACTAGCGTAACGGTGTTCAGTATTTTGGTGAAGAAACATCAAATTGTCATCAAATTCATGCTGTTTTGTTGGGGCGAAAATGCTATGTGACTTACATTTTTACCATGTTTTCAAATATTACATGTTTAATTTATTTTACTTTTGTAGATATATTTTTTCCTCAAACATATGAAATCCAAAAATAGTAGGTTTTTACAAAAGAAGTAATGAGAAATAGTTTTTTTAATGTATACATATAGCATAATTTTTTGTAAGCAAAATATTTCAAATTGTGATATAGTTGAGTATTATGCATAAATATTTCTTTTAACTAAAATAGTTTTGGATTTGAATACTGTTTGAATTTGAAATTAATATTCTAATTTACTAATATATAATAAATAACTAATATATAATACTATATTTAAAAAAACTGATGATAATGTTAACATAGTTTGAAAATGTTTTAAATGACATGTTAGGAAATGTAGCTAAGTAGTTGGCTGATTAAACAATTTGTAGGAACAAGTAGCAATATAATACTGTTAATCACCACGGCAATGTACGCATACTTGTTTACAAAAAAATAATAAATATATATATAGATTTAATTGCATTGGATGAAGCATGTCATTTTAATGCAATATCTCATTTGTAATCTCCAAGTTTTTTCATTACGTTAATATAATGAGATTTTTCCATGTATCACCTAATCCGAGCTTGATATTTTTCTTTTCTTTTTTAAGTATGTTTTTGTTTTACTTCTCATAAAAACATTTAATTTCATTATGGATCCTTTTATGGCAGACAAAGTGGAAACTTATGTTTTACTACGAAAAAGCTCGCAGATTTTCTAAGAACTGAATCATTTTTTGATAAGTGCTTTTTGAATAAATGGACTGTGAGTTGTTTTGAACTATAATTATCATTACATGAGATAGCGATTCAATATTTGAAGGAAAAAAAACTTACTCAAGGAAATAGGTAGTTTAAATTTATTTTCTATTTCTATTTATAAAAAATCTATATAAGTTTATTAGGTGTGCAATATGCGGAAAATTTCCAAGAAATTATATTTATTGTCTCAAAATACGTTAACTAATAATATCTTATTTCTCGGTTTTCTATCTTATAGTTGTACAATTTTATTGGCTGATTACTTGAAAAAAACTCTATAGGCGTATTTTGTAATGTATAGTGTTTTTTAACCCTTTTTTACAGATACATAAATTAATATGGCTTACATTTTATAAAAGTAAGAATTACAAATTTTAATAAAAATTTATTTTAAATAACTAAAGACTCTTTTACTTTATGATAGAAATTCTAATCAACCAGTTCTAACAAGTATTTTTATATTTTTTAGCTAAAAATAGCTCTAATAAAAATACATAGAAATAATTTGGATATCATTTATTGATAAATCCACTACAAACAATACAATACATTGTACAAATTATATTAAATCCAAGTGTTTATTCATACAGTGTTTCGATCATATACAAATAAAAAGGAAATCATTACAACTTTTATATTACAATCAAATCCAGGCTTTAACCACGCTTCAATAAATCTATTGTGGTCAGGTTAATTCAGCGGTGTTATAGTGGTCAAGTTCTACATAAAAACAAAGATTGACGATCGACATCGTAAGAAAACATTTGAACAATCTAGGACACACTCCAGCGGTTATCGGGTCTTAAGGGGGAATGGGCGCGCTGGAGGGCGGGTCTCCAAATCAAAGTGTATCAGTATTAATCCAATGGAGAAAAAAGTTTTTTCTATGCCACAATTTTACGGCTGTATTGAATATCTTTACAAACGGATTTTTTATGTAATAAACGTAGCTTAAGTACAGGTCACGACAATCCCACTTTCTGAAATTGGTTCGAATATTATTTTTAATTTTCAATTCATAATTTTACAAAAAAAAAGTTTTCTTAGCAATTTTAAAAAGTGGGATTTCAGAGACCTTTGAGTTATCTACATTTATTATTTGAAAAAAAAAAACGTTTATAAAAGTATTCAATGCAGTAGGTGAAACATGGCAGAGAAAATAGCTTTTTCCACATAGGAAAAAGCAATTTTCTCTGTCACATTTTTCCACACGGAAGCAATTGAGTTTGAAGACCCGTGGCCCAGCGCCCTCATTCCCTCTTAAACCTCCAAGAGGCTACTGCATCACATGATGAATATAGGAACTTTAAACAAATTGCCCTAGTACCTATTTGCAAAGTTTATTTAACAATATGAGTCTGCTCCTGAATCTGGAGATTCTTTTGCTACACTTTTAATTGGTGTGATGCTTTACAATAATAGTTACTACTGTTTTTTTTTTTTTTTTTGTCAATAGGGCTTCTTTGTAAGTGACTAAGTCTCGGCAGACTCGGCATATTACCCAGAATTGAGAGCCATTTGTTGTGGCTCCATCTATTCTAGGCAACACTCGTTACCAATTTCAATGCTAAAATTGTAATGAATATGAGCTCTCTATGGAGGTTAAAGTATTTTTATTGCTATTGCTGCTGTTGCTCCTGTAAGTGTTGATTTTTCTACTGTAACACTCCTTCCTGGAGCACTCCTCTACTGTAACACTCCTTCTTTAAAAAAATGAAGAAAGAAAATAGGTAAAATTCCTAGGTAAATTTCTTTTATAGAACAGAACAAATGAAATGGAGTGAGTTTGTGGATTGTAACTCACTGCCGTATACTGATATTTTCTTCATTAAATAAGAATGCAAAAATATTCACCTTGAAAACTAATTTTTCATTCAATATTTGCACAACAAATAATATGAACGGTAAAGAGTAAAGCAAATTGTGCTACATTTTCAAAATTATAAGAAGTTAACTTAAATTAAACATGATTTTACATTTAATGTTAGCTCACATCTTTTTTATTTGTGTAATAAGAACCAATTAAAACTATTCATGATATTTAAATATTCTCGTATTAAGCTTTTTAATTGTATTAAAGTGGAATAAACAATACGCACTTCTTTCACAGTAAAAAAACATTTATTTGAACATTTTATGAAAACATTTATTAAAATAATTATGAAAGGTATTCTCTGTAATATATAATTTACACGGGGTCAATATTCTCGTTCAAGAAGCGATTTAGAACTTTTCGAAGTAGATTTGTTTTCATTCTACTTGAAATTAAAGTTAATTTCAAAGAATTTAATTTACAGATAATAAAGTCGCGTTTAAGGTAAAAGTTGATTCGCCGCAGTCTTTTCACTTTTGACGAATGTTTCACGGACATGCTTGTCAGCGAACTTCAATACATCCGCGTGAACATTAATCAGAGAAATTCATAATCCTCATGCATTAAACCAATCTCTTTTTCCCCACTCCAAATCAACCCCTGAATCCACTCCCAAAAAGCCGCCCTTAAATGAACCGTTAAGGGCCCTAATTCTGTTGACAAACCGACCCCGCCGTTCGTGACATGCAGCATTCAGAACGATTCCTGATAAAACGTCACTGAAAAGAGGAACCGGATAACCGGATAAAAGATCCTGAGAAAAGGGGAGGGGGTATTTCCTGGGAATATTGGGGAATATTTTCGGTGGGGATTTTTCCAGGGTGGCGTGATTGAACGTCGGTATTCATTCAGGACTTCCGTGCTTGGGAGGTTTGAAAGGCGAGATTTTTTTTGTGCGTATTTTTTCTCATGGGGAATATGGTTTTGTATGTGGGGATAAAAGATGGACATGTAGGGATTTCTGGTGTATTTTTTGTGGCAAAAGAAGGAGGGTGGTTTTTGGCAATTTTTTCTAATGTAGCAACGGACGAGAAAATTAATGTAGGTTGCTCAAATACTGTCTGTCCACAATGAAACTATTTCTGAGTCAATGTAAGGAAGTCAGGTAGAGTCAGAGTCAATGTAGGGTAGTCAGGCAAATTAACGTATGTTTCTCTGATATTGGTTAGAAGATACTAGTTCAATCGTCAGTACTAGGGCGATTCGATTTTTATTCTAGTTGCTTCCCGTTGTCGAACCATCTTGCTAAATAGAATAAAAACTCTCGCAGTCGAGAATGTCCGGGTTTGAACCCCGTCCAACATGTAACATAGCTTAGTACAGTTATATTTATTTAATGCTCTGGGCAGCTCTTTGAAGGTTATAGATGTTACCACTGCTGTTTATATTATTTTTGGCCCTATCTGACTCCTTGAAACCTAAATTGTTTTATAAACATGCAGCAGTTTAAAAAAGCTTTTTTTAATAAATAATTTCTTTAAATTTTTTAACAGGAGATTACTAAGAATATTTAAAATCAAAAGAACATTTGTCAAAAGTTTGTGTGCGAACTAGTCGTGCCATTAAGCTAAAGATGAAAATATTTAAATTTTTAAATTAAAAATTCAATTTAGAAAGAACTTAAAATATTCTCTTAATTCCAATGCAAATTGGATATTAGGTGTAATACACCTTTTTAATAAATAATGTTATACATTTTGAGAAGTAAATAGAGGTAATTAACTTAAATTTAAAACAAAATACAATTTTTGATATTGAACTTTTTAGTTATATAAACTTTTTTTATCTGCCTGTCACAGAAACAGTTTTTCCATCCAGAATGCCTATTTTCAAGGCAATGGAAAATAAGTGCTTATACTAAAGAAAACTGGATTTCATGTTACTATTTTTAAAATCCCCTAAGTATAAGGATCATTTTTTCCAAACATGAATAAAGTAATATTTTTGCAGCATTATATGTTATTTGCATTCTATATTTACATAATTATTTCAATATCCAATTATTTAACGTGGATTTGTTTTTAAATTGATAATACAGATTTTTCTGAACAAGCACACAGGTTGGAATATACAGTGGTGGTCATAATTATAAGGACAATGGAAAAACAACTAGATCTTTTCGACAAATCACGGTTGAATTATGCAAATTTTATGTCTGCTAGCCAATAGTAAATTAAGCATTTTAAATGAGATTCTTTACAATTATACATTAAATTCATAATTTTAAAATGCGTTATAAAATTTAGCATACAGCGAATTGGGACAAAATTATAAGGCCAATTGTATTTCTGTAAGTTTAATGCATAAATTAGCATAAAATTAGCAAAGTTTCGGCTTGTACACGTCATTCCATCGTGTTATAAAGATTTTGAGAGTGTTTGAAATTTTCATTACACTTATCTTCAACCATGTCACTAGGTACGAAGCTTTCAGTGTTTGAAAAAAGAAAATTAATCGCTTATAAAAATTCTGGACTAACTGGACGCGAAATAGCATTGAAATTTAATAGATCAAAGACTGTAATATATAATTTGTTGAAAAATCCTGGAAATTATGGAAACGAAAACACCCAGGTAAACCATTTTTTGTATCTTTGAGAGATAAAAGACGAATTATAAGTAGAGATTGCTCTAAAAAGCAAACATCGACGGAAATAATGCGTGAACTGGACTTGAACTACAGTGCTCGAACCGTTCGCCGTGTTTTACAAAATGCTACACAGGTTCGATACGGAAAACTGAAGTCACAACCCCCTCTTACAAAAACCCAAAAGAGACTCAGGATGGAGTTTGCAAAAAAGTACATTTCTATGGGTGACAAATGGGATGATGTTGTCTTTTCTGATGAAAAGAAGTTTAACCTAGACGGACCTGATGGTTTTAAGTATTTTTGGTATGATCTTCGCAAAGAAAAAGAAATCTTTTCAAAGCGTTCTTATAGTGGTGGCTCGGTAATGGTCTGGGCAGGTTACGCAGCCTCTGGAACTACAGAAATAGTATTTATTCAAGGGAAAATGGATACAAGGGAACTCAAATAGTTATGTTGATATGCTGAGTGACAATCTTTTGCCACAAGCACCGTTGATAACCAGTGGTGACTATTTATTCCAGCAGGACAATGCATCCATACACGTGTCCGCAGTTTCAAAATCATGGTTTAACGCTAATTCTGTAAAACTATTGACTGATTGGCCACCTAAAAGTCCCGATCTGAACCCAATCGAGAATTTGTGGGGTATTTTGGCGTATGAATTTTACAAAAATGGCACTCAATACCATAACAAACGAGAACTGATGTCATAAATTGAAAAGGCATGGAAAAATATCCATGTGAGCACCCTAAAGAAACTACCGAGCTCTATGACGTCAAGATTAATTAAAGTAATTGAAAATAAGGGTGAACTTATTAATTATTAATTGTTTGGACTTGAAAATTTTAAATGTCCTTATAATTTTGTCCAGTTTCCTTACAATGCAATTTTTGTTTATTATTTTTATAAACTAAAATTTTCTAGTTTAAGTTTTTTTATTGTTCTTAAATGATTGATAGCATAAAGAAGTATTTTATGTCTAAATACATTTTCATTTAATTCAGAAATAAAAAAGTTCTGTTCAATTTTAAGTTGTCCTTATAATTTTGACCACCACTGTATATATGTACCTACCATGCAGATTTTTTGGGGTTTTATACCCAACGATGGTGGGAAAATACAATAACACCTAAAAATTAATTTAAAACATCGCTTGTACTTTCAAATGCTCTGTCAGATAATTTATAACTCGATAAAATCACTACAATGAATGAAGTATCGTAAATTACTAGTAACCCCAACCTCAACAATCAAAAGTAAAAGGTATTCGAAAGGTATATATGACACCAGTTATTGAAGAATACGTAAGTAGAGTTGGGTAGATTTAGTTATGATAACAATTAAACATTGTCACTTCAAATATTGAGCTTTTTATATCAATCAAAGAATATGAGTATTATGTGTAAATGGAGCTAATAATCGTCTATATTCCCATTCAAATTAAGTCTTTTACTTTAGAAAAATTGAATTTTGAACCCATTCTATTATCAAATTAAACTGTTCAAAAGAGAACAATAATATTTGAATTGCATAAAACATTTTAGCCTCAGTACAGCGCGCTGAATTCCATAACCAGTAACAACCTCACGTTTTTAAAACGCAAAAACCCTAACAAAACACTCATGATTAAACAAACCACACATACTCGACAAGGAACCTTTGACGGTTTAAAGTTTACACTTTTTTCATTACATAACATTAAAATTTTATGTTTAAACTGAAAAGCTAATTTCTTTAAATGGTTTTTAACTTTATTTCCGTAGTGGATGATTATTAATGAGTGCACCATACTTTAAATTTTAAAATTTAGTAAAATTATAAAGTATTCTAATTTTTTATGTGTGTTGCTTTAAAATTGAGAGTCATTTGACAAGTTCATCTTTCTGTATCCCTCAGAATATTGTCTTGCAATTTGCATAATTCAAAAATACCTATTGTTTTTTGTCTGTTTTGCTATAAAACAAAACAACTGTTGGCATTCGAAGAAAAACAAAACCCATCCCATCACCTACTTAAAGTATTCAAATGAAAAAAATTAATTTAAATGGCCTACAACAGTTTGTTGCTGCAAATTCTAACAGTCAGGTAATGGGTGTGTACGTATCTCCCAGAAGGTTAAAGCTTTCCAGATACTCCACTATATAGCATAAAAGGGCCTCTAAAATCCTCAGGATATGACAAAGAAAAATCTCTCAAAATGAATGCATGGAAAGTTCGTTGTCCAGACAATTTGCATTATTCAAAAATATGTTTTTGTGTGTGTGAAAAAGCAACTTTTGGTATGTTATCGTTCAAATAAAGTCCTTAAACTAAACTAGCTGATTTTTAAACACATTCCATCCCATAACTCGAAATATTCAAAAGAAAACAAACGGCTTTTAAATTGCTTACAACATCTTTTTACCTTGTTACCAAAAAGGTTCAATCCCAAAACCAGTCGCGACCGCACGTTCAATATACAAAACACAAAAACCTACCCGCAAACTCCTGATCAAACATGCCACATCGAACGCACCAAAGATTAAAGCCTTTCCCGGATACCCCAAACATCCGGCATAAAAGGGTGTTCAAAGTCCGGGAGATTGATGAGTGCCTGTCAAACAAAGTTTCGCTCTCGAGTTGTCAAAGTTACAGCAGCGCATCAATGGGCAACTCGAGATCCTTTCGAGTTTTAGTTCATCGGCTTTATAGAGTTGCGTCGTCGCACTCGAGATCAAGTTAAAAGTTTACCCACTTAGAGGCATGTGACTCTTCACTAAGTGCGATCAACGACGTAGGTGGAATGGGCAGCTTATTTAGGGGTTTAAAAAAGACGCTGAAAAAGGGGGTTTAGATAAATTACGCCAAATCCCATATTTCGGGGGGAAAGGTTGCTACTTTATCGCTTCGGTTGAAATAAGTGACCAGAAGAGAAAATAATTTTTGTTGTTTGTCCACAACGCTTTACTGCATTGTTAAAACAATATATAACTTAAACTTTAGAAAATTTAAAAGAATAAGCGTTGTTATTATATAGAATTAAATACATTTTCTTTGTTTTAAACCATGTGACAACACCAATACTAGTGAAGATGTTAGTCACATTTTTCTGTTTAAAATGCTCAGTCCATTCCATATTACGTCTCCGAGTGCAATGCTCTTGAAGGTTCTATGGGATAAATATCTTTTTTGCATCCGATTGTTAGCTTAAAGTTGTAGTGGTACTTGGAATTGAAGGTAAATAAGTGCTGTTGAGGGTAATGGCTTATGCTCCGTTGGAGCTGTATAGTTGTTTCGAAACTTAAATGGTTCCAAAATTCATATCTGAAGATGTTATGTATTTAAAATGCTTTGCAATAATTTAGGAGTTAAAGGATTTTCGTGATTGGTTATTGGTTAATAATTCATATTGAAGAGGTATAATTGTTTTATTCAGTAGTGTTTTTGCGCACACGTCTTTTAATTTGATTCAATTTAATTACAATGCTAATTATTACCTTTATTTTTTAATGTAATATTATACTCAATTTATATTCAATTATTATTCTAAACTACACTATACACAATATTTATACAAATACAGTTGTTATACCATCTGTCTGCCAAGTAGTAATTATACAGACAAGTTGCAAGAGACTTAAAATACATTATAGTCAATTTAAGTTTAAAGCTTTTTTTTATCAGTACATAATTCTTTTTTGAAAACTAATAAGATAACCAAACGTTCTTTTGAATCGGTATGTGCAAAAAATCTGAAAAATACATAATAAACTATTTTTAGTTTTCAAAATACCCAGATGAAACATATCAATTAAAGTCCAATAACTTTTGCTGTAACAAAACTTTTTTTCTCTCCATTTCTACAAACTGCGATCTCCATGGATCAATATTCCCAATTTAATTTATCGATACGACTTGTATATCTTACACACAAGCCAACTTTATTTTATTTACCCAAAGCTAAACTTTAAGACATACCTAAGCCTCCGTTAAGTTTGCTCAGACTTCAACTAAGTACTTACTTCTGCATGTCTTTACCCATAGCAATCAATTCTATCGTCCGCACATCAAACATCCCTATACTCGAACCTAATTCAATGTAGCAGCGCCGATCGATGCTGAGACGCCGTCATTAAATCTGTTTTTATATATAATTTATCTTTCTAGTACACGCAGATAAGGAGGCACGGGAGTAGCAAAGTAGGATAATGGAGACTTTTTTTTCGGACTAGTTAGTTCGAAAGCATGTTATTTTTTTATGAATATTGAAGTGGAAACATACACTTTCAACTAACGATTGTGTGATTGTATTTCTCATAATAATGGTTCGTGACAGCTGCAAAGTTGACAATGACAATGAATACGCCCTCTAGAAGGGAGGAGCATATGCTTTGTAGCCCGTTTCCATACTCGCCAGAAATGACACAGTCACAAGAGACACAAAAAAAGGACGACACAAACGCATAGACAAATTACAACATTTATTGACAAACACAAGTATACACACCTTACCGGGAATCGAACTCTAACCCAGAAGCTCCAAATGCTAGTTCCCTAACCGATGTGCTGCCGGATCTTCAGCCGCTAAGTTACGCGGTGAAATATTTAACCGTACTTTTGATATTCAGTAGAACCTTTTTAATGTTTTGAAGCCAAAAACCCGGGAAATGGTTCAACTGAATGCCCAAAAATATTGCAGAACATTTCATCACACAGTCGCTGCACCTACTAGTATCCATATTTTTGGTGAAACAAAGCTCCATATTTTTTTTACAGTGTGATAAATTCATGTTGTTATGCCTTATAACTATTGCTCGGTGAGCTTCGCAACATTACCTTAAACTAAAAGGGACAATAGTTATAAAATCGGTTGTCTTCGTAAATATTAGCGTTGCCTTATTTTTATCTGAAGATAATAACTGAAGCATCTGAAACTATGAATATTTAACTATAACAAAGAATGTTAAGTGTTCAAGGAAACTTTCTGTGCCAAAGTTTTGGAGACAAACAATTACCGATAGTACCTAACTAACAGCAAATTCGAACTGTTCATGAAAAGTCATGAACATTTGTCGTTATTTTTAATTCTACTTGGCATATTTAAAATATTAGGATCTTACCCATTTCGTTCTTCTATTCTGTTCCTAATTAATTTTCTAGATACTCGGAAAATATGTATTTTAACAATTTACACTTTGATAAATACGAATACACTTGGGGCTTGTGCTTACAAAGCGCTAAGATCGTAATACAGATTGGGAAGAAATCACAATAAAATATTTGTATTTTGAATTGCTTAAGCATAAAAATAGTTTACCCAATGCTTATCATGATTTTCGTTTATCGCATGACACGTTGATAACAACTGATTTTACATTGAGATGTACATTCACTTAAAACTGAATAAATATTTCTACTTTTCATCTTAAATTAAGAGCTTGTTTCCAAAACGAGATTGAAATAACTTTATAAAGCTACTTATATTTATGTTATTTTTTGATAATGTTGAATTCAATCGAAACTTAAATTTTTCCTTTATTTTATTCGTTAGAACTTTCGTTTGTTGACAATACATTAGAAACCATGTGCTATGTTTCATCGAAAAAAGTAATTTTTTGAAAACTTTCATTTATCTCCATTTCAAACACAAACTCCTCAAAAGCAGGTAAAAGAACATGCCTGTATATCTTTTCCATCTTCGCAGGACATGATACAGAGAAGGAAACCTCTGTAATTACACTGATGTTCCAAAATGCAAATTGCCGTCCCTGGGACAAGGCCCCGAGATTAACTCGGCAAAAAGAGGGAGAACAATCACTTGTATTCGCCGGCATTAATTAGGACGGGGGGCATCAGTAGGCGTCCTTAAAACTCTTTTTAATGGGAAGAATAATTGTAGAGAGGATGTACTTTCAGTGTGACGGAAGTGTAACGGATTCTTTAGAGAATATTTTTAATAGTTCTTCTGACGAGGGTGAGACTGAATTTAAATGTCATATTAAATATCATTATTGTATACGTAAGTTAAATTCAACTAACTATTCATTTCTCCTTCTTGATTCAAATATAACTTCTTTCTCGATCCTCCGAATTTACTTAGTGACTTGTCCATGCATCATAAATACCCTGTTATATAATATAGACACTTTTTGTATGGCTTTAAATAAAAAAAATCAAGTTAGCCTGGAATTTTTCTTTTTGCACTTTATAATGTGTTAACATCAGAGATATTGGTATGA
This sequence comes from Hylyphantes graminicola, assembly GCA_023701765.1. Taxonomy (NCBI): domain Eukaryota; kingdom Metazoa; phylum Arthropoda; class Arachnida; order Araneae; family Linyphiidae; genus Hylyphantes; species Hylyphantes graminicola. Next base: position 45,769,528 of record CM043115.1, on the reverse strand, counting down.
TGATTTTAATCAAAGTTTTAAAATAGCATTCGCGTGATAAACTAGTGTCAAAATGATATCAAATTGAACAAGATCACTCCAATTCAATAGAGCAGTGTAATACTTTGGTATTGTGTTAGGGAGTATGACTTATTATCAACCTGGGAATAATATTGTCAACTCAAATATCAAGGTAATATCGCAGTTGAATCAAAATAGGACATTGTTTTTAAAAGGTGTAATTGCAAAACACACATTTCAAAGTTTAACTAAAATATATTTTCCAGTCCATTTTTACAATTATAAATTCAATCGGTAGTATGGAGAAAGTGATTTTTTGCAATTCGACTTACCACTTTATTTTGTTCGTTATCCAAATCACTATGTTATTACATTCAATATTTTTTTTCGTCTTACTACATTCCTCTATAGTTATCTTACTCCAATACATTGCATTGATCAATTATTTATTAAAAACACAGTCCCGCTTTTTTTTTTTAATTCTGCAACATTCCCAACAGTGGTGCTCATTTTCCGGAACTCTTAAACTGGTAATTTAAATATTTTTTACAAGAATAAATGTTTAACTGCCTTTAAAGACGTGCAATTATAATTTTTTTCAAAATGTGGTGTGTTTTTTTGTAAATTTATAGAAAATACAAAAAAATACTTTTGTTTAATGTGAGTTAAAATTATACCAAACCGAGTCATCCAGTTTTCTAGTGTAGAGCGGAAGGGATGTTTTGAAAGAGGCCTTCTAATGATTCTTTTACCCGCGATAAGTTTTTGAGTCGTAAATAAACATGGATTTAGTTGTGTGCAATAGCAAAAAAATACAGCATTGTGTCTTATTCAAAGTGAAATAAATGACAAATTAAGGGCTCTTTAGTTGAGAAGGTAATACCGGATAAAAACATCAATGTGTTTCTTTCTTCTAGGTGCAAAAAAGCTTCGGTGATTAGCAAGTTTCACTTGAAGTTGATTGATAAATATCGGTTTTAAATGTGTTTTTTTATTTATTTGATATAAATCCTGCAGAACAGTTGAGGATACTTATTTAACATTTTAAGGACATTTCAATAAAAAAATATACACAATTATCCATAGACACAATATCAAATAGACACAATTATCAATAAAGAATGAAATTTTGCTGTTAATTGTCTAAATTCTTTCTGCTTTTTTTATTTATTTGATATAAATCCTGCAGAAAAGTTAAGGATATTTATTTAGCATTTTAAGGATATTTCAATAAAAAATAGACTCAATTATATCAGTTAAGAATGAAATTTTGCTGTTAATTGTATAAATTCTTTCTGCTTTTTTTATTTATTTGATATAAATCCTGCAGAAAAGTTGAGGATACTTTTTTAACATTTAAAGTATATTTCAATAAAAAATAGACACAATTATATCAGTTAAAAATGAAATTTTGCTGCTAATTGTCTAAATTCTTTCTGATTTTTTTATTTATTTGATATAAGTCCTGCAGAAAAGTTGAGGATACTTATTAAACATTTTAAGTACATTTCAATAAAAAAAAATAGACACAATTATATCAGTTAAGAACGAAATTTTGCTGTTAATTGTCTAAATAATTTCTGCTTGTTTTATTTATTTCATATAAATTCTGCATAAAAGTTGAGGATACTTATTTAACATTTTAAGTACATTTCAATAAAAAAATATACAATATGATATATCAGTTAAGAATGAAATTTTTCTGCTCATTATTTAAATTCGTTTTAATCATATATCAGCTTACGTGTGAAAACTCAACTAAATATGAAAAGCATCTTTTTGCTTCACATCGTATGTTATATTGATAAATGTACAATTCTACTTTTGCGAAAGCAAATAGCTGTTATTTGGAATAAAAAAGATCTTCAAGATTATTATTTATTACTTTTAATAATTTTTTAATAAATATTGTATTTAAAAAAATCTGCGTTCATTAGCAAATACTATTACAAAGATAATTCAGTCATCAACATCTAAGAAATTCCGACAAATAAGTTGTTATTATATTTTTTCCCCATTTTAAAAAGACTGATTCAAAATCATTGTTAAATTGCTTAGAAGAAATTATATTTCTACGATACTTTTCAAAATCTTCTATAACGAGCTGCTGAATTTTCAATCGAACAAAATAAGTATTTCATTAGAAAGAATTTACGATCGTAAATAGATCTTATATTTACATAATATATTGTTATTTTACACCCTTAAGACAAATAAATATATAATTCTACAAAGTCTGTATAAAAAAGTGTCAATTGTTTGGAATCACTTATGCTGTTTTTAGCCAGGAGGCACTAAACAACAAACATAATAATCCCTCCAACAAACATAAAACATAATACCCTTTTCAGCTCATTGCTTATCCATATTTGATGTTTGATCTCTAAAAATATTCTGGGGATTTACTTTTTAAACAAAGATGATGAATTTTTAAAAAGTATTTGAATTTTTGATGACTGAAAAAAGTCAGGTGCGTTTTAAACTCTTTTAAGGGAATTTTTCTTTTTTTTTTATTTCTCCGAAATTCTCATAAAAGAATTTAACTCTAAAATAATATTTTCCTTTCAAGATTGAATGAATTTTGATCTAATCTGCAAAAACGTGCTTTCTTTTAAGAAAACAATAAAAAAAAAGTCCTGACCTCTTTATTATTTGAAGAATTATATTAAGTTTTATTTTCTTTGATAATTAAATTTTGATTATAATTAAAATTTCTTTACATATATTAAAATTAATGATGTGTAAATATAATAAATATTTTAAAATTTCATTTCTTCATAATTAAACTTGATTCAAGGTTCAACTTCATAACACATACTACTTCAATAACTCTATTGGCTATAAACAGGTATTCTGAAATTTGAGTCCATTGTACTAGAATACAAGGATTAATTTAAGAAAATAAATAGAAATACAAGGATAAATTTTCAAATACAAAGCTTTAGATTCAAAAGACAAATAACACTTAAAAAATTAAATATATATTGCGATTATATTATTATGTTTAAAAAAACTACTTTAAACACACGTGCTCGATCGAATACAGCTTGAATAAAACATTTATTCCTCAGTTAATCAAAATTCTAATAGATAATTGAAAAAAGGTACATCTATCATACTATAAGCTAATTCATTGCTTGTCGTAGGGTAGGGTTGATACATATATATTCCGGTGTGTGTGCTTGATCATAGACCCTCTTGCAAACCTTCGTCCAGTGAGATAGACGCAGAAAGAATTTTTACTGTTACCGAAAGAGAAATTACACCCAGGGCAAAGGCGTGAATCAAACTCGCTCCCGGTACAGTGCGCAGACTCATTGCTTATCGTACAACAATTATTAGAAAAGTTTTTGTTACACGGACTGAAACATCTCCAATAATTTTGACCCAAAGACACAAGTCTGACTGATAAATGACTAACAACTCCCACCGTTTTATGAATCCCTTACATATGGGGTACATACTCGGATAAGTCCGAGTGGTTAACACCGCAGGTCAGCAGTCTGCGCGCCGTAGCGGGTACGGGTTTGATTCCCGCCTTCGCCCTGGGTGTACTTATTTTCTCTATGACAGTAAAAACTCAATTTTTGTCTATCTTACTTTGCTTATAAGCGGGTATCTGATCAAGCACACAAGCCGGAACCTACCTTACCCTTACATATGTAAGTTTTCCATTACCCAAACTACTGAATTTTCCCAGTGAGCAGTTGTTTCAACCAGTTGTATTTTGATTCTAACTTTTGATAAAACATTTCATAATTTCAAGATCATGTTACTCATGCGATGAGATACGTTTTTTTTTAAAGCCAGTATTGACAATGTAAGGTGTTTTTTGATTCAACAATATAATTTTAAAAACAAAAGCTCTAGCTCACTCTTCAAAAAAAAACGAGTATTGGCTCAAAGTTTTTTAATTACTATCATTAAATACCTGAATTTAGACTGAAAAATTCCCGGAAAGTCTCAAATACATTTTTTTTTCCTTTTGAACTTAGGATGTATTAGACAAGAATGCTATTAGTTCTACCTTAAGATATTTTTTAAGAAAACCTTAAGAAGAGATTAAAAGTACATTAGTAGGACATTTGCTCACTTTCGGAACAAAAATCTCCTTCTACATTCCTTAACGGAATTGTGAAATTGAAGACTTTAAGTAGCTAAAAACTTTCTAGTTATTTTTGTACGTGATACTTTGTAAAAAAAAGGTTGGATGATATTATTTTAGTTAATTTAAGGTGTACTATACCCACTAAAACATGAAAACATGACCAAAATGTTTTTTTTTTTTAATTTTAAAACTAAGAAATAATTTAATGTTCCAAACATCTTTCATTAAAGTAAGAAAAGCTTTTAATTTGTACTCCATCTCAAAAAGAACTTCCAAAGTTTTCAAAGGTTTTTTTTTCAAGCTCTCATGCACTGAAACTTATATCTTTGGTAATCATCAAACTCAATTTCCTAAAAAATGCATTTTAAGCACACGTTTGTTGGAACAATGATAACACAAGTTTTAAATTGGTATTTTGTTGAAATTTGTTTGTTACTTAAATAAATGCAAAATGTAGTGAGCCAAAAACATTAACATTTTGTTCATCATTTTTAAATTAATTTTGAAGATGAATTGTTGTTTTTTAAAGGGGTTTCGTGGGCGTTGCTTCTGTTTTTGTAAGACATTTATGTGCTGTGTTTGTGTCTCTTTGTGTACTTATATTTTACTAACAGTTTAGGTAAAATAATAACTAACGGAATAAATGCTACTCCTTTAAACTGGAGTTAATGGCGCAACAATAGGAAAATAAACGAATACGAATTAAAAGTAACCCATAAAACACGAATTATATACTTTCTTACAAAATGCATATTAGAAAAGCAATTAAAAAAATATATCTTAAATTATGCCTTCACTTAACTCTTACAAAAATGCTTTACAATATGTAAAATCCTAATAATTCTAACCCTTTTTCAACAATATAGCACCTATTCTCTCTTTAAATAAAAATCATAGTGAAATTTCAAACTTCCTCCGAGTAACAGCAAAATATTGAAAGATTGTCAGTTACAAGATCACGAGCAGAGAAGGGATTAAGCAGGAAGCTTTCTGCAGTATTTCAGCTCTCAGTTTGGCTAAGACAGGTTTACCGTAATTCTTAAGAACTTTCCCAGTTTTTGCCCAAAAAATAAAAACGGTGGTCATGCTTTTCGTTCACCCTGTCAGGAACCGTTGACAGGTTCTTGGAAAATCTTGTTTTTAAATTTGTCTTTTTTCTTGTCTTGGTGTTAGTGATTTTTTTTTTTGTGTGTTAAAAAATAATTTGGTTAACGGATTTTGTGTGAAACGACATTTATGGATTGTGTACATAGAAAAGTAATTTATTCTGAACAAGCTCGTTAAATAAACATAACGGAGTTTTTAAATAAACAATGGACTCAGATTTTTGAAAATACTTGTGAATTTTAAATTTGTCGGGAAAGCTTTTATGGAGGTAATCACGTTTTCTACAATATCCTGTCAATTTTTTTTTCCTTTAAGCTATAATTAATTCTAGTCCTTTTATAGTTCAAGACTTTTGTTAAGTGCTACGCTAAGGTATGTATTATAATGTAAATATCGATTTTATATTTTCGAAGCTAAAATGTTTTTAGTGTAGTGTATTGAAAAAATAATGTTGACCAATAATAAATTTAAGAATTTGTGGTATTTGGTAGATATGCATGGTAAATAATTATTAATTTACCAAATATTCTAAACTCCTCATTGCCGGCCCGCCGGCGCAGTGGTTAGTGTTCCAGCCTTTGAAGCTGCTGGGCTCGGGTTCGAATCCCGGTAAAGGCATGGATGTTTGTGCTTAAAAATAAATGTTGTTATTTGCCTATGGGTTTGTGAGGTCCTTCTTTGTGTGTCTCTTGTGACTGTCGTCTCTTCTGGCGAGCTGGTTAATGGGCTATAAAGCCTGCACTCTCCCTTCTAGAGGGCGCAATCACTGTCATTTGTCATCTGTCAAACTCCTCATTACTTTATTCGAAAATCTTATTCTTACATCATTTATTTAAAGAATGTCTCAACAGCCCTACTAAATAATAATAAAACAAGTGAAACTTTAATCCACACAAATCCAACCTTACCAACACCAACTTACATATTCATGAGTTCACAGTCAATACATCAATTTCATTTCTGATATAACAAAGACTATTCCCCACAGACCTACTAGTAAACATATTCGAAACTAATTTTAACCCTCTAGTGCATACTGTTGCCATATGGCAACAAGTAACGTAATCAACTTTATTCTATTAAAGTAGAGCTCCCTTCGAAATATTTTTTCATCTATTACATTCCATTTTGAGGCTTTAGTTACTACTAACCCCCATAGGTGACTGTAGTAAAACGTATTCAAAATTAAAGAGAGAGAGAGAGAGAGAGAGTGAAGTTATTAACTGTTACTAATACTAATCAATAACAACAGTGTCAAATATTTAGTATTTGCTTGACCTGCATTGTAAATGATAATTCATTTAAACGATATTCTAAATTCATCATTACTTTATTCGAAAACCTTATAGTCTCTAATTATTTATTTGAAGAATTGTGAATAACCTAGGGAAAATCCTGGACAAATAACTCCAGACACCTACAAAACTCATGAAACACAAATCCAACCTTAACTACAGCAACATACATATTCATGAGTTACAGTCAATACATCAATTTCATTTTCGATATAACAAGACTATTCCCCACACACCTACTAGTAAACATATTCTAAACTAATTTTAAGACTTTCGACAAAGATAACACACCAGCAAACACATATAAATCAAAAACATCCAGAGAAGGCATTGGGCTTTGTGTCCAGAACTTTCAAACCTCCGCTGAATTCGGTTTATCATGTTTCGAAATGACCAGTGTGACAGAACGGTGATAGCGAGCGCTTGGTAGCTATTCAATAATTCAATTTTGGCAAATGTATTCGAGTGTGGATGCCAATGGTGAATTGATTCAAAAGACATTTCTGTGGGGAGTAACTGTGAGTTGTTTGTGGGTAGCTGTTGTTTACTGTGTATGTTGTAGTTTGGAGGAATTTCAGTAAACATACTTTTTTTAATAAAACTTTCGTTTTACTAAAAATATTGTTATCAGGAGGTATGCAGTTCGATTGGAATGGACACAGGGTTTTGGGGTTTGTTAACTAAAAAAAAGCTTCTAAAATATTCTAACAACTTTGGTCCCCTCTTAAACCTAATTACTAACTTTCTGTTTTACTATTATTTTAATTCATGAGTCAAGCTAGTTTTTTTACTTATTAAGAGAATACAAAATAAGTAGAGAGTTGTAAAAAAGCGCAAACCTTTTCCAGTGTTGCTTCATTTGATATTAAGGAAATATGTTTTGTCCTATACTGTATTGTAAGAACGTCAATTTTAAACTTTCGTTGTTGAAGAATTTTTATTTTTATTTTTGAGCTATTACATTAGTTTTAAATATAAAAATGCCGTGTCGCATTAAAAATATAAAAAACATGCATTCAATATAAAATTGTGAGCGTAGTAAAGTTATTATACAACACATTGTTTTAAGTTTTCAAAAAAAATAGTTATATTTCGGTAAGTTAAATTTTAAAAATGAATATCCTTGTTTGTAAAAATTTAAAGAACTGGGCGGTTACTGCACACATGCAACCTGAATATATCATCCACTCACGAGAGGGGGCAGATTTATCACTGTGTTCCCACCAGTATCGGCTGGGAGGCGCCCTGCGGTCAGAGTAGCGACCTACGGATCGGAAGGTCCCGCGATCGATACCTGGTCGCTGAAAACTCACCGAGTATATGCGGAGTACGTGCTCGTTAAATCTGTTGGTTCCGAAAGTCCTGTGGGCGGTCCTTGCGCAGTTTCCCACGGGTACAGGTTCCTGGGGACTACTTCCCTCCCCTTCAGGGACATGTCTAAATTGTGGAGGTGGCGCGTGATAGATGGCAGCATCTGTCACGTATATGTGTGCATGTGAGTGGGAGTGTGTGTGTGTTGTGACTGTCTTACTTGACGAAGGTTTATAAGCGGCTCTCTGAGCAAGCACACAAACCTGAAAATATATGTATATCAACCAATCAATCAATTCCCACCAGTATTCAGATTAACAAATAAATTAGTAGTAGATAAGCCAAGGTAACTCATCTCCGCCTCGAGGATACTTTTGGTAAACTATGGGTAACTGATGCCGCTACAGAACTAACTTTTCTTTTCTCTTTTCATTAACCGGTAAAAAATACCACAACCATAACTCCCACTATAACCCCTCAAGAATACCACCGTCCAGATTTGAAATGAAGGCGAACTCGTGTCGATATTTACACGTCAACCAGGGGATTGTGAAATAGAATCTCAGTTTGTGATTATTATTGAAGAGCCCTTTAGAGGCAGAAAAGTTGGCGCTTTTGAAGTCCAGTTGGTCATTCTGTTTGTAAGAGATAATGATTATGCTTGGCGGTGTGATGGTAATGAGCCTTTTGACAAATTTGTTATTAATGAGCTGGGTAAGGGATAAGGGGTGTCATTGAATTAAAGTTCTGGAAATTGATGGGAGGCGTGGTATTACGGATAAGTTAGGGGATATTTTCATCCGCGTCTAAAGTTTTGAATCCATATTTTGATTAGATCGTTATCGTAAAATATCTTTTCGCATTCAATCTAGTGCATGTATTAAGGGAAAATGCATTCAGGTCCTCAAACCAAAGTTTTCTTATGGTGTTAAGGGGTCCGAACCCTTTAAAACTTTTTCTTCAGTTTTACAGGAAGACGTTTCAAATCGTTTCAATTTGTTAGGCACACAAATTAACAACAATTCAATATTTTAAAATATATAAATTCTTAATAATTTTGTTTTTAATTTAAAGTTTTATTGACTTTTAAACATTTTTAAAATCCCTTCTAGGTTTTTTTCTTTCGCATATTTGTTAACAAAATTGTGAATATAATATATTTGATAATATGTAAAGAAACGCATGCATTCCGATTTAAATTAAAGTGAACAATTTTTTAAAAAAATTACGAATTTAACCAAAAAAGCAGAAAGATAAGTGATTTTTTTTATTTATTTGAATATTTATTTACACACTACGTATACTAAAAATGGCAAAACACACATTGATGGCCAAGGTTAAACAAAACCCGCACAGGCTATAGCAGAAGATTGATAATACAATTAAAATTATATATAAATACTAAAGTAAGTATTATTTTCAACTTTAAAGGTCATTTATAGAAGTTTGGTTGAAAAAATTAAAATTGGAATGCATACATCTGTTAAGTACATATTTAATAATAAAAACATTTTTTTACCCAAAGTATAACATTAAAAAAGCCTTTTTGAAAATGATTCGATTATTTTACTAATTTTCAATAATAACTTAACAACAAAATATTCCAATCTATTTTTAAAGTGAACATATGGAATCCTACACCAGCCACATTTATCATAAAAAAAACGTTCTTAAAAATATTCAATACAACAGAAGTATTTTGGATTTGAAATTTATCTTTTTCTTTGGATTTATACAGGTAGAAGAATTTGATTCGGAGAACTCCGCCGTAACTTGTAAATTTAATAAGATTTATAATAAAAAAATAACACAGCAAACTATAACACATGTGATGTTCCTTTATTTGTACTTCACATTACCAGTGAAAAGTCTAGTTACTTCAAAGCATATAGTTAGTATAATATTCATATCGAATATTGTTTTCCGCCATATGATTTTTTGCAACTATATTTTATTTTATTTGTTATACTCTACGTTAAAAATGACATTTAAGTTATAAGGCATCACATAAGCTTTATTCCTGTAATTTACATTATAAATATGTATTTTTCTATTTTTTATACCTAAAACTAATTTAAAATCTTGTAGAAAGTCGCCTTAAAATGGGTTTGAATGTTTGAATTCAATGCTTATTATCTATGCAAGCTTTAATTAAATCAAGATAGAAACTCAAAACATCTTCAAACAAAAATCCTTAAAACATTAAGAATAATTCTACGGTGTATTTCAAACTCTAAAATGTAAAATCTTACGTTTTTATTATTTAAAGTAAGCTGTATTATTAGAATTCAAAAGAAAAAAACTTTCCTTTCTCAAAGAAACGTCAAGCATTTTACAAATATAATTACAGCGAAGCTTTTAGCGTTAACATATTTCTGTCGTATCCTTCTGTCCTGAACACTATTCTGAAAGTAATTGCCTGCTTAATATTCCTTTCTAAAGTAAAATAATCATAAATATGCGAAGAAAAGTTTTCCATATTTAATTATACGGAAAAGGATGAAGGGAAGGGCTCGTCTTGAAGGCTTCTTTTTTAAATATTTAAAACGTAATTTTTGTTGTGGAGGATGGTTTAACTTCACTTTAATAAGCTAAATATAATGTCTGGAAACACATTAAAAATTATTGGCAACCATTAACGCAAATATATGATCATTGTTATGCTCAAGAGCTGTATTTGTCAAAACAAATTATCGTAATTAACTATTTACTACAATTTATTATCATTGTTATGTTTTTTTACTTAGCAGCTTTAAATACATTTGGGTTTTTAATTCGAATTATAATTTAATTTGTGGTAGAAAATTAATGAAAATATTCCCACTTGTCTTTTAAGAGTTTAAATTACATGTTAATGGCTATGTTTGGTTTTTTTTTCTCAGGTTTATAAATCTTGAAACATTTTGTGTGGAAGCGATTGTATGTATCGGTTGCTGTTAAAAATATATATATACTTGTTCTTACATTAGAATTTCAGTGAGTATAATTTAAGTAACAAGAAAATGGGTTCTTTTAGTTTTTTAGATCTAACTATTATACTTTGGTTGATTCGTTTTGTTCTCAAATGAAGTTACATAAAATATAGTTTCTAAAGTTGAGAATACGATTTGCGGTTAAAAAACCAGACAAACTTAACGAAATAATTTGCTAATTTAAATATCAAAGAATGTAATTAATCATTTTGAGCAAACTGTCAAATAATTATACTGATTTTACTGATTTGGATCATCGACGGAATTGTTTAGTAGTTGCAGCTAAGCCTTCGCGACTCTTACATTCAAGGATTTGGAAAATCCTATGCATTTGGAAAATATGAAACCTATGTATCTAAATTTAAACCTAAACCTATATATCATAAAACCTATGTATTTGGAAACTATGCTAATAAATGTGTTTATTTAAGAAATGAAATTTTAAAATGAGGAAGGTTATATAGTAAGCTAAACTTTCAACTTTCTTTAGAATATAGATTTGCTATTAAGTTGAGTTGAATTATCGTCGCCTTAGAGCTACACGAAGGCTATTGACGAATGGTGTCTATTACTTTAGAGCCACAGTCAAAACACGATACGACACCATTTAGACGAAATCCTTTGTTGCAACATCTTCGAGGCTAGTTTTTATTTATACAATTCATCTATTTTTAAGTAACTCAAATATCAACCTAAGCCCCCAAGAACTTGATCCTAACAGCAAAATATACATTAATGCCAAACAGTCGCAAATCCACAAAAACAAACCTTCGTCCTTCATTACACTAAACCATTTCTTGTATAATAAACCTACTTTATCTACGTTAGCCCTACTTACATCTATCCCGTAAAACAGTTACTTCTTTCACGCGTCGACGCAAATGTTTGGTGAGGTCCTCCCATAGAGTTAAGAATAAGATAGGGATGCTGCCAACCAAAAAACAATACAAATACAGGTTCGCCTAGTGAAGTCATCGATCGCCTGGTAGTAAGCCAAATAAACGCTCTTGGCGACCTATTTGGCACTATTCTGAAGAGGAGTTTGTATAGGTTTATTATGTCGACTTGGCGTCTTTTCGACTTTGTAATAAAATTATACATAGTTACAACGTGATTCTTACATGAAAAAATGTCCGACAAATAATACCCCGAGTAAGGGAGTGCACGTTAAATATTCTTCAAAGTCCTAACGCTGCGTACGATGTCGCCCTTGACGGTTTAGTTGGATGCCTATTCAGGTGCCGACTCGTCACTTGACTGTAGTTCTAAAATACGACGCCCTTCGCCAATCCTCGTGCAGCTCTAGTGCGAAGTTATTCAACCCTAACCTACCATTTTGTATAAATTCAGATCTCTTGCCTACAACTGGATAAACAGTCGTACTTCGATTTTTATCGTATTTTAAAAAATAAAAATATGTTTTTTACATTAAATTACAGTTTTTGCAATTGCAACGTAAACGTGGATTTATTCACTACCTCGTGAGGTTTTACAAGAAACTGCGTGAGAGTCGCTATTCTAAACATACCTTGGTTGAGGCGCTGATGTAAGGTTAACCGCAACTGCTCTACAAACCCAAGAAGGGTAGAGGGGAAACGAAAAGAGTGCCCTTGCCGTCCCCTGGAAAACCACAACAGAGGGGTAGAGAACGCAGGCTTGCGTTGTAATCGTAAGGACCATAAGGTTGGGTGATCGGTTTGTTTGGGCTTACTACACTCCGTGCCACCCTAACTTGGGTAAAAACAAAGTGCAAAAAGGAAGAAGGGAAAACGCGATTGGCCCGTTAGTTGGAAAATCTTTACATACAAAATGATCTGAATACAACTTAACCAAAATACACTTTTCATTCTGATAAAAGTGCCAACATTTCTCAAATACTATTGAAATCTGTTAGACCTTAAACGAAATAAATATTTTAAACATGTTTTCTGGAAGGATTCACAAATAATTTATGGAACTCTTTATAGTACGAGAGCTAGCAACGTCGAAAAAACAAGCATTTCAGGTGGGCCAGTTTTAGGATATGCTATCTCTCTCACTCTCCCGGACATCATAAGGGCTATCTGGCTGGCGGTAGTGGTTGCGTTCATCAGTGCGCATCCTACTAATAAAAGTAAAAAATTGATTTTTCAAATCATTTTAGGACGTTTTATTTTTTTATTATTATTTTTAGTGAACTTTTTGCAACATAAATCCATTATTGCCAGACATTTTTATTGTTGTTTAAGCTGCGCCAGAGGCTAATTTTGATTTTAAAAGCTCAAGTGTTGCCCAAATTGTCAGCTCATTACAAGTATTGCCACATGGTATTGCGCAATGAATGACGATGACGTAATTACAATGATCGGTGAATTCACACCTGAGCTGGTAATTTGGGCAACACTTGAGCTTTCAAAATCAAAATTAGCGTCTGGCACAGCTTAAACAACAATAAAAATGTCTGGCAATAATAGATTTATGTAGCAAAAAGTTCGCTAAAAATAACAATGAAAAAATAAAACGTCCTAAAATGATTTGAAAAATCAATTTTTTACTTGTATTAGTAGGATGCGCACTGATGAACGCAACCACTACCGCCAGCCAGATAGCCGGTATGATGTCCGGGAGAGTGAGAGAGATAGCATATCTTAAAACTGGCCCACCTGAAATTCTCTCTCAAAAACGTTGCTAGCTCTTAGACTATTACATCAGTGGAAGAATCTTCTCCATAGCATATTTCTATTTACCCAATTTAGGTTGGCAAGGAGTGTACACTCTAAAAAATGAATGCTCAAAAACGACGAAATGTTCCTTAATTTTGACGATTCCATTACTGCCAAATGCTCCGAGTTTTCGTACCCTCAAAGTGAGGAAATTGGAATCGTCATTTTTATGAGGATTTGAATGTCTAATCTAAAGAAATATTTCGTCATTTTCGAGCATGTGAGTACAACAATGAGATTCTATTTCCTCAAAATCAAGATACAGAATAGTCAAATCACGATCGTAAAAGTGAGGATTGGCGTTTACTCAAAAGTCACGTGATAGTTTGACGAAACAATCCTCAAAATTAACGAAATGAGGCTTGAGGATTCATGAATCGTCAAAAATGAAAGTGTTATTTCTGAGAGTGTAAGTTTACGTGGCAACTTTCTGTCGGCTCCTCTTTTTTTCTCGCCAAGCTTCCTAATATTCTTCTTTACTCTATGGGTCCTCCACAGTATATATCCTCTAGGCGACCCCTGGAACCTGTGTACTCGGCAATCTGATCAGGAAGGAGGATAATATGTATTAATGACGCGGTTTTTGTGCAAGAGAGTGTTAGAGGATACGTTATTCCCCTACTGTATTCTCCCGCTTAGGTTTATCATCATTTGTAGCGGGCCGGGTTTCTTTCTGGGTAAAGATACAAGAGCGGGTAATTGATTGAATAAGAGTTTTTCTGCTGACTTTCTGCTATTGCTGGTTTTGTATTTCCGGGGAAGTATCTGGTTTATGGAAAAGTATTAGATAAAATGTTGTGGGGCTATATATATTTATTTTTAAAGGACATTTTTTGTATATAAAATGACCAATACAATTTAGTTTACGATTAAAAAATATATTCGGGGGCAGGGGAGCACAGTTGGTTGGGCAATCACATAGCATGCGAAAGGTACCAGGTTCGAGTATGGGCATCTCCAAAATAACTGCCGACCTATAAACGGCCCATGCAGCCAAAAATATCCGACGATATGCGCTGCGTACTATGAAATTGTTTATACTTCATATAATTTGAGATTAGTCAGCTTATTTCAGATTAGGTGAAACATTACTCTCAAAACCATGATAAGTATAAAAATACTACATTGTAAATGCACAGTAAGGAGTCAGTTTAATGTATCAGTAGTGCACATAGAACAAATCGGAATGCAGCCATTTATGTTTTACAAAGCTTGCTTGCACAGCATGTGCTTGCGCCACCTGCGTTATTTTCCATCATTTGTTTTAGTTCAAATAAACCCAAAAGATTATAAATAAAATAAAGGGGTGTGCAACTCTAAACGAAATGAACCAATACATATCCAAAGAAAATTTTATGCCACATATAACGTCATTTCAAATGACAAAATTCTATTACAGCTATTTTCGACCCCATCTCAATCATTTCATAAACTTGTATTTCAAATTACGTAAATGAAAGTAAAAATTAAGTTTAATTTTACTTGCACGACCAAAAATCACAAAGACTGACCTCTCATTACCTCTTACACTAGATACACATACAAAACCTCTATGCACATAGATCAAACGAAATCGGTCGGACCGACCTAAGCCACAACCATTCGTCCTAGTAGGCTCTCGTCCGGCCAGCTTAAAGACAAGGGGGATTAGGCCGGGCCTAATAACCCCAGGGCTACTTGCAATTTCAGATAAGAGCGACTGCCATTCTTCAGGCAATCTACAAACCCCTGATAAGGACTAGGATTTTCGCGTCAGCTGGTCTTAAACTGGTAAATAAGCAGCAGGCTGATATATACCGGACCCAGAGTTTTCTGGGATGCAGTGATTGTCCGGTTCTTGATGGTTTTGTGGGGATTTTGTACTGAGTTGGGTGGACAATGGAGTAACGAAGAAGATGCATGAAGAAAGCGACGTTAGTTCTTGGAGCGAATGGTTTATTTTGTAGAAATCTACATATATGGGAGGAACATTCTTCATTCTGATGAAGGTGGGTCCCTCGTCTCCCCACCGAAATATATTTTAATTTCTACAGAAAAAGCCATTTGCATCAAAATTTAACGTTGCTTTCATGAATCTTCTCGTATCATACACAAAATAAAAGATTTCTTAATGAGGTAAAGGCCAATCTATTTGCCGTAGAGGATTCTGGTTTTGGTCAACAATGACGATTCATGCGCGGACCTACTACTTAAAGACACTTCAGAAAGGACGCAAAAGTCCTAGTTGATTCGAATCAACCGAAGGGGACCATCAAACTGATGACGACTGAATTTCCAAAGTTTATTTAAGTTTATTATCATGTTAATAAAAATCTTATTTTGGGACAAAAATCCAGTTAGGAATTTTACCAAACTTAAGTTAGGTCTTAGAGTGTGCATATTTTGGATGTGTCAGTTAGATATAGAAGGAAAACAATACTATATGGAATTAAAAGTGTAAGATAAAATAAAAGAAAGAGTGGAGAGGGCATTGTTGTTGGTTAGCTTAAATATAATAAATCAATAAATTAATTTCTGAATTTATAAAATATACAATTTATCGCCAAAAGGTAGTAGTAGAAAGGTGTAGTAGGTTAGTACATATATTTTCCATTTTTTGTGCTTGTTCAGCAGTAGTGGTCGGAGACTGATATTTTTCTAACAAATCATATATGTAGTCATATGTAACACATGTCGTATTATATGTTGTAGATTGTTAGGTAGGGTTGCACGTTTTTCGATTATCTATTTCTATCCTCCATGCGCAGTCAGTGAAGCATTGTAGGTTAGAACACTGGTCAAGTGACGAGGCCAACAGCTGAACGGGATTCCAAAGCAAACTTTGAGCGACATCGCTTGGTATACGACGTCAGTACTTTTCGTCTGTAAATGTTTTAAGAAAAATACAGACAAACACACAACACATACATGTTCACATACCGGTCTTTGAACCTGCGACGACCTTATGCAAGACCGGCTCTGACTATTCGGCAGACCAGTCAGCTTAGTGTAAACATTATTAAATCAGTAAAATAATATAATAAATTCCAAATGTTCTCCCAAAAAAAGTCAACTAAACTTATAAAATAAATATGTTATTAATGTTTATAAGTATATATACAACTTACTAAGAAGTATAACTTAACAGTTTTATATCGAAAAGTTTTTTACAAAAGTAAAGAACACCCTGTTTAAGTTTCAAGTATTTTGAAGAAAAAATATAATAGAAAATATTTTAAAATAATACATCATGTAAAAATATAACTAAGTAAAAAAAATCTCCTAAAGATAATAATCAGTAATTTTCATATCCTAAATATAATCTGTTTCAAAATAAACTGTAGATTATAATTAGATACCATACTTTTTTTTAACTCAACAGAATAATTATATAGTTAACTTTATTAAACCAGCAACATCTAATAGCAATAGCCTCTTTCTAAACATACTTTTTAAGAAGAAATGTCCTGGTTTTTTATTAATTAAACTACAGCAACATCAAGTATAATACATCGTTGACGACAAATACCTTCATCCCTACATTCCAAAACAAAATTTTCCAATTCTGGACACTTAATGGTCTAAGAGCAATTATAAGAGTGAATAATGGTGTTTAAAAAAAAAGAATGATTGATTGATGTCTGTTCTAAAAAATTAGCTTCACTGCCTCTCTAACGATCTGATGTTTCGCTAAGTCACTTTTAATCACAAAATCTTAAATAAATTGCCCGATCACCACTAAGATGATAATTTTATCGTGAGGAGAAAAGTGTACTTCATGGCAAACCCAAAAGGTAACCTTCATTACTTCGGGAAGACAACGTGACCTTTTCATCGCGCCAAAGAAAATGGCCGTGATTCTAAATGATCTGACATATTCTAAAGTTCTACAATATGCGTAAAAGAAAATTGAAATTTATAGTATACATATCAAATAAAAAATATAGCGAAACTACGACAACAATACCTTTTAAATACAAATTTCGCTTGGTTCAATTCTAGCTCTAACACAAACGTTAGCGATAAAATGCCAAGCGTATCAATCTTTCTTGCCAACTTATTGAGCTGGCGAAGTTTGTCTTGTCCCTCGCCTCTGCAGCATTTTCTCTTTTGCATTAGTAGTCCATTACATTTAAATGTCGTTGCAGGAGAAAGGTATAAAAATATAAGTTTGTTTTAAAATGGGGATTATCATCAAGGATATTTGTGGAAAAATCGAGGCTTGATCTAATTTAGAACAAGTGTCATCGGAGCTGGACAATCACAATTATATTCACATTAACTGGAACATTTCTTGCAGGTAGTTTGCTGAGTATAGTTAATGTATTCAGCTTTGTGTCATCAGGAGTAGTTAGTTTGCTATTTATATTTGAAAAATATTTGTGGAGTGCCAATAATTATCGAGTTTTGTCCTAGATTATGCTAGATGTTACTTCTTGTTTTATTTTCATTAACTTCATTTGAGTTCAAAATTGGAAGTCCATTATCATCATATTTCCATTAGAATAGAAGATTTCATATTATTTTCACACTAGAGCTACACGAGGGCTATTGGATACGGGAGTCAAAATTTAGAACCACATTCAAGTGACGAGCCGACACCTGAGTAGGCACCCAACTTAACTTTTAAGAGCAACATCGAACTTAGCTCCGGGACTTCGAAGAATATTTAGCGTGCACTCATTGTACAAAGTGTATGGGTAGACATATTTTGACTGGCCAGACAGTTAATAGTTCCGCAAATCATTTCGCGATGCCCGGACCCAATTTTCGTCTTTAACCGACGCCTTAACCAACGTGGCACTCCAGCCATCCATTAGAATAGAAACGGTCAAACAAAACAACAAACCTTACGATGCAGTTGATATGCATTTTAAGTATTAAATAATACTATCATATCAATATAACGGGATTATTAAGTTTTCTTATAAAAATTGAATTATAGGTTTTTTTAGTTAAGCTAATAATCGAACAAATTTAAAATATAAATTGTTATCCTTAAACTTTTCAGCCCTTAAGCTAATTTCCTTCATTAAATTTTGCCTAATTTGTATTGAATCAAATTGAGCTGAATTGGTTATATCAATCTAGCATAGAAGGCAATATCTACATAAAATCCTTATTTTAAAAGTAAGCTATTTTGTATCAATTGAATATCCATAGAGAATTTATTAGATTTATCTTTCCAATCCTAGATATCATTAGTCCTCTCTATGAAATATTTAAAATAAAAATACGCTGATATTTCTGTTTCTAATCATCTTGATAAATTTGTTCATTTCCTATCCATTATACCGCGTTACTTTGACGTTGTTTTAAGTGGCATTTTTGCACAAACAAAAACGCGATCCACACTAATACCCTCTTGTGCGGATAGTTAACTATTGTTGGTATACACTCTTAAAACAAACGAGCGATTTTAACTCAGTCTGAGTCAATTTTCACACCTCCAGTCTAGAAAATGCACTTCCCCGAGAGGAGTGGATCCTTTGTGTGTTAAACTTCCGACAGGATCACTCTAAACGAATGATTTTAACTCAGTCTGAGTTAATATTCACTCCTTTCCAGTGTCAAAAATGCACTTCTTCTACTGGAGTGTATTTCACTCTTTTGTTTTAAGAGTGTAGTGTCATAATGTGCCCTTATGAACTTAATAATAGCAGATTTAATTCTCTCTGTAACATTATAAAATGGCCGTAAATACGTAATAGGGTTAGCCCCAATGTAGTGAAATTATAGAAATATGAACCAGCATTAAGTATGACACAGAAAAAAAGATATGACAAATTAATTTTAAAAATACATATATTTATTTTGGACAATAAAATACATGTTATTGCTAAGGACGATATTAATGGCAATATTTTAAATAGGGGCAATGATATTAAATAATTAAAAATACTAAGATAATTTAAGGGATCTAGAAGTCAAATACTAAAATTATATGTATAAATATATATCAAAGCCAAATCAAAGTATTATAAAAAAAATATGTCAAATAACTTGTTATGTAAAATACAACTTTGTGTATGCCAATTAAATTCTGACAGGAGGAGGACTTCAAATACTTCCGAAATTAAAAAAAAATCAAAGTTATTGCCTTGAGGGATCTTGCATGAAAGTGAATATAACAAAAGATTTTTCCAAACTTACTGCTTTCCCGTTTCATCGGCAGGAAGGGCCTTGGAAAAAAAAAGTTCACAAATTGTCTCTACAATAGTCCTGGGCACAGTGGGATTGGAGGCTGGGGGCTGCAGGATCTCGGCTTTAGATGCTGGGGCCTGCGGGACCTCGTGAATGACATCGGAGTTAGGCTGCTGATGGGGCTATGCTGGGGGCTGGCGGATGTGGGGTCTCTCATCAGCGCAGTTGGGGCTGGCGGGATCTCTCCGTCAGGGTAGCGGGGCTTGCGTTATGTGGACGACCTGATGTCAGCACATGCTGGACGTTGAGGCATCAGGACGGTGTCGGGATCTCTACGGGGCTTGGGGTGATGTGGATGTTGGCGACGCTGTTTCTCCAGACGGGGACTTCGGAACTCCAGTCAGAGATCGCGGGGCTGGCGGTTGCTGGATCTCTCTCTCTCAGAGAGGTAGAGGCGTAGTAGGTGCGGGATATAGACCACTCAGGCCAATGTTGACTCCGCCATCAGTTGATCGACTCGAAGTCTCTGTCGTTGTCTCTCAGTCATTTTTTTGCATGTGGACTGTCCGTGCATTTTTTTGCATCCAGTCTGGAGGTGGAATCTCTATCTTCCCCGAATATTTTCTAATAATCCTCTACTTCAAAAAAATCGTCTTGATATCCTCGGCCTGTTTCTCACTTCCCCTTTTCTCTTATTGGTTCAACAAACCACAAACTCCCCCCTCGTCCAAAGATAGGTTAACTTAGTCTTCTTTGGCACACCCCTTGACCAATAATGTAACCTGGGAGAATCCCTCCCTCTCGTAAAATTTCCTGGAATTCTTAATAGGATCCCCTTGGAGTTGGGTCATAAAACCTTCCGACACGTCTAGACTGTCCTAAATTTATTGCCTGATTGCTGTGCCTTTTGGAGACTTCAGTCTGGGAAAAATCCACTAACAATGAAACTATATGGCCCTCTTCTTTGGAAAAAAGTCACTGGGGCTGCTAAATTGGTCCCTCACTTAACTCTACGATAAAAGGTTCTCACCGAAAAAATCCAATTAGGCAAAGTTGTCGGAACGTAAACCAACGATTCGACAAATTTTCTCTTCTTCCCTCAAAAAAAAAAGGAAATGATTAAGTCACTTTTTGAAATTACCTTTTTTTTTCTTTGTCTGTTCTCCTCAGCAGCACTAAACAACAACAAAAAAAAACCTCCTCTAAAAAAAAACTACATCCTCTCCTCCTGTCAAAAAAACAGTGAACCTATAACCTAAATAAATTTGCATGTGTTATAAGGTATATATATATATGCATACAATATGTGTTACAAATCATTTACATTCAATGCAATGTGATAAAATTTTGACAATATCATGTGATGTAAGAATCTGTGGCCAAAGTATTTTGTGAAGTTCAATTTTTCAATGGTCTTTCGGAATGTTCATAACTTTCTGTGTATTTTACCTGTCCAATTCTTTTTTTTTCTTCTTGATATATAAAATATTTCACAATCACAAAAATCAATGTTATTCTCACAAAATCAATTCAGAATCCGTCAGGCAGTTTAAAATTAAACAAAATCAAAACCAATTTTCCGATATCTCGAAAAAATAAACAAACCAAAAAAAAGTTTTATGCAAACCCAATTTAGTCCTAACTCAACTATAAATCACTTAAAAAAAATTGTCTATCACTTTAAATAAACCCAAAATTTTGTATCATTCTCCGAGCACTTAAATTTTGAAATAAACAAACAATAGGAAAATAAAAACATTCCATCCCTTACTTACAAATCTTCCTATTTTCCACAAAAAAAACCTATCTCCCCATGGATAAAGTTTTAAAAACGCCAAAATAGTTTTTTTTTAAAAAAAAAAACATAATTATATATAAAATAATACGTACTCAAAACCATCTTCCGTTTAAATCTTGTCTGTTTACCAAGACACTGCAGACATTTTCCGTTCAAAAACCGAACCAAGAATTGATTTCGTTGTTCCAAACCAGGAAGTAATCCCATGATTGCCTTACGCTAGAAACACCGCCACAAAATTAATTTTTAGGCATCGCTTAAATTCTCCAAAACCCTTTTTAAAATTCTATACATAATTTTGGTACTCCAACCCAATTTTTGTTTCTCAAATTCATTCCAATCTAACAATTTTATCTCTTGCCATAAATCCGCTAGTGCTATCAGCCAAGCCTATATAAAAAAAAAACTGCATCTGGCAACTTGTTGAACGTTGAACCGGCCCAAAATATAAACAATAACATGTGCTCGAATTATTTACAAGGTAAGTTATTTCAATGCAAAATCACTTTATTTTTTCAAATATCTAATTACGAATGTCTTTGTTTATCCATACCGAAAAACCTATATTTTTTCTATCTTTCTCTAGCGCCATCCTATATTCTATCATCGTTGTCATGTGACCGGTCAAAACATCTGTCCCGGAGACCATGCCTAAGGGTGTTTCTTTGACCAATGGTAAGTGTATTCAGTTTAGTAACCACTCCGGTGATTAATCACTTGTCCGGCGACAAAAAACCGCGACTCGTAGTCGCTAATTAGTGAATGAGCGTCCTTACTAAAAATAACGTGGTGTAAACGCTCTCGGTTGAGTATCCATTTTTTTTCCTATGTTATAACCACAATTAAATAATGTAGATGTGTTTAATTTTTTTTTTTTTTTTTGTGTGTGTGTTTGTTAATTATTGGTGTAATCTGTTTTGAAAAATTTTAAACAAAAATCAATTTTCTCTGCATCATTTGCAAACATCCAAAACAATCCACTACCTTCCAGTCAGCTTTCCTGACCAGCCTAAAATACTGCCAATGTCTTTATAGACTATTTAAAGAAAATTTTAGATCAGTTTCAGTGATATACTTTCACTAAATTAAAACTAAAGAATAATAATAGTGCATGTTTTAACTAAGCCATCTTTTTCCTCGTAATGTGTAAAACCTTTTAAACCTTGCCAGAAATTTCTTCAATCATGACCAAAATATTAACTGTTATTTTTGTGTACTTTGATAAACATAATCTGTCACAATCGCTTTCCCCTTTTATAGGCAAGAAAGAAACAAGAAAATCACAGGAAATTTCTAAAGGGTGTCCTGTTTGTGTATATCATGTCACTCATGCATCGACAGTCTGTTCCAAGGTAAAAAAAACACTACTGATGATTTGCTAGTTTTTTGAAATCTCAATTGATAAAACCTCTGTGTGTGTGGTTTCCACTTTTATTTTGTGTGTGTGTGTGAACCCATCTTAATGAAAGAAACAATTTAATCTTTTGATTATGCATGTAATTTATCTGTTTTTTCGCTATTAGCCAACAAATCATTTTCCCACTGTACTCGAGTTTAGCAAGAAAACTACCCTGTTGCCAAAAGGAAAAAAACAATCAAAAATCGCAGGAAATTCAGTCCAGCTGAAAATCTCCTTGATCCAGGTTTGCCCGAAAAATCTACATGCAGTGTGCAGGTTGTGCACAATGAAAATTTAAACCAAATCTTTAAAAAAAAAAACCACAACAATTTATTTTTAGAATAAAAATTGCAAAAATTTTAACTCGACAGTACCTTTTACCTGTGTTTAATTGAATGTATACATGCCTTTTTGAACAAAAGCTAATCTGTTGTTATTGTTTTCAGCCAACATCAAAAAATCTTTTATTTTGGGATTCGTCGACCAAACTCCTCGATTCTGCTCATCTCCTGGTAAGCTCCACTCTCTTTAGCAATTTTATGTTTTGTGTTTTTTGTGTTTTGATTGTACCTGTATATATATATATTTTGCATGTGTAGTGTATTAGAGTATATACATGACATAATATGACATATCGTAATTTAACCTCCTCACAAACTCATTTTTTGTTGCTTATTTTACATACATATATATTCCTTGCTTATAAAGTACACCTTTTTGCATTTTGTACCTGTGAATACATTTGTTTATTTATTTATGTTTTCACCTTTTATGTATTATTATTATATTATTATTTGATGACGTTTTTTTTTCTGATTTTTCGAAATGTTCCTATTTTTTTTTTTTTCGTCTTGTTTATAACACGTTGCTTGTAATAGTCGTTTTTTTTTTTTCGTTTTGAAATATTTCCATTTTTTTTTTTTTTTTTTTTTTTTTTTTTACTCTGTCGTCATTTTAATAGCCAAATCAAGTAACGCGATATTCAAGTTTTGTTTGGCCCTGCTCCTCAGATTATATCGGCCTTGTGTTGAATTGAGCTCTTGCTGCTCAGTAGGGTCGTGAATCACAGTGTCAGCGTTTCCCTGTGAATCGCTGTCCTGTGTATCATTTTCCTGTGTACATTGCACTTGAGTGGTGGTGTCAACAACTCTCCTTAGGTTGTCGTTTCTTATTTCTGTGTTATTGTCTCCTTCGTGTATGTGTGAACTTTCTGGATGAACAGTCCCTTGATTTGGGCTGTGTCTACCTAGTTCTCCCCTTTGTGTTTGATTTGTGTTATGTTGTGGCCTTGTATTAGAATTTTGGCTGTAAGCTTGTGTTTGTTGTAACAGGAATTCCAATGGTAAATTGTCGTCAAAGTCATCATCTTGGGTGTCAATTTGTGTTTGCACGTTGGCTTCAATGCCATCGTCTATAACTTTTGGCAACGTTTGGTGCCTATCCTCTGGCAAATTCAGTTCTGGCAATCTTTCTGTATATCCAAGCAGTCTTCGGACATGCACTCTTTGCGGTTTACAATTTGTCTTTTCCATGTGTTTAATTGTGTAATTAACATCTGTTTCTCTTTTGAGAATGATATATGGTCCATCCATTAATGGTCTTTTTACAACATAACTGCTCCTTTCCAGATTTGGTGTGTGTAGGAATACTTTTTGCCCCACTTTAAATTCCCGTAATTTTGCACCTATTGCTAACCTGTAATTCTTTTGGGTCTCTGTAGCTTTAGCTACATTTTCTTGGACTAATTGCTTGATTCTATTCATTTGATTTAATCGATTATTTACATAATCTGGAATTTCTTGTCGCTCTTGTTGGGTTTTGGGAACGGTTGTGTATGGCAAAATAGGTTGTCTCCCGAACATAAGAAAATAAGGAGTGTAACCCAACGTGGTATGTTTTTGTGCATTTACCAAAAGCTGCAAATAATTTAGTCGTGTATTCCATGCACCGTCCTCTCTAGCAAAAATTGCCAAACACTTTTTAATATTAGCATGCGATTTTTCATTGATTCCATTCGTTGAAGGTGAATATGGTGTTGTCCTTAACTGTTTAACACCCATTTGTTTTGCTAATGATGTTAAAACTGCCCCTTGAAAATTTGTGGCACAGTCTGAAAGCAATTTATCGAAAAGACCAAAAACTGACACATAGTCCAATAATCTGTCTGCGATTTCAGTCGCTTTTTGAGTTTTTAAAGCATACAATTGTATGAACCGAGTATATAAATCAACAACCACCAAGATATATTTAAAACCAGTACTCGTTTCGTTCACCGGACCAACAATATCAATGGATATAACGTTCAGTGGTCCTTCTGGCTTAATATTATCTTGTAATGGAATTTTAGCATATCTATTTGGGTACTTATGTTTATTGCATGGTACGCAACTATCAACAAAGTTACGACAATGTGCATACATGCCTTTCCAATAGAAATATTGGCACAAATTATCATATGTACCTTTTAATGCATAGTGTGCAGCATGGCATAGGTTTAAGAAATGGGGTCTATATTTACTAGGAATCACAATTTGTTTTCTTTTTAGTAATTCACCATTTTGTGTGTGCTCCCATAAATAAACCAAGAGTTTATCCTCCAATCTATATTGGTGGTCTGCGTTGGACAAAGTATTATTTTGTATTCTGTCAATTATACCTTTTGTTTCTGGGTCTACCCACTGTTCATTTTGTATTTCTTGTAAGGAAGGTACTTCCATCTCTATATTGTTTATTTGGAGTGTGTGATCTTGTATTTCTGATTTTTGGTCAATTTCTTGTCGGCTTAAAAAGTCAGCAATTAAATTTTCTTTAGATTTTACGAGTATGTATTCTATATCATACTCCTGTAGTTTAAGTATTTGACGCGTAACTCGATTACCCGGGTTTTCTACCGTTTTTATTTGGAATAGTGCCTTGTTGTCGATTTCGACTTTAAATCTGCGTCCGTAAACGTAGTGTTTGAATGCACGAATGTTTTCCGTTAAAGCCAATAATTCCAACTCGTAAATTGGGTACTTTTTCTGATTATCATTAAGTTTTTTAGAATAGTAAGCTATCGGCAATTTTACTCCAGTTCTCTCGTCCATTTGGGACAAACAGCCTCCTAATGCATTTGTCGATGCATCGGTTGACAATATGAACTCCTTGTCAAAATTAGGTTTGATTAACACCGGTGCTCTATCCAGTCGCCATTTTAACTCCTCGAAAGCTTGTTGTGCTTCTGGGGTCCATTGAAATCTTCCCCTTTTCTTTGTTAATTCTGTCAAAGGTGCGGCTATTTCTGAAAAATTCTTAATGTAACGACGAAAATATGAACATAACCCGAGCATGCCTCTGACCTGTTTTACATTTTTAGGGATTTTAAACTGAGCTATCTTGACTAGGTTTTCATTCGAAGGGCGAGATCCATTTTCATCAATCGAAAAACCCAGAAAAGTTACATTTGTCCTGCAAAAATTGCATTTTGATGGACTTATAGTAAGATTATATAGTTGTAACTGTAAAAAGAATTTCTCCAATTTAAACAACATCTCATCTATGTCTTGAGCCCCGAAGGCAAAATCATCGACAAAATTTGCTATGTTTAATTCTTTTAATGGTGCCAAAATTTTGTCCGATAATTTTTGTAAAGTAGCAGCCGAAAAAACTGCTCCCATTGGTAGTGATTTAAATTGAAAAGCACCAAATGGAGTTTGAAATGCAGTAAATTGTTTTTGTTCGTCTTTTAAGGATATTTGGAAGAAAGATTGGCTCAAATCGACTGTACTGAAATATTTGGACCCGCTAATTTTATCCACCTCAATATTCATTAAGGGAAGTGGGTGTGTACTATAAAGAACAATTTTATTCAGAGCACGAAAATCTACACAAATCCTGTACTGTTGTTCTGTATTTGGTTTTGATTTTTTCTTTACCATTACCAGGGGGAAAGTAATGTAACTGTTGGAAGGTTCAATTATCTGTGCCTCCAACATCTCATCCAATTGCTCTCTTAGTGTTTCGCGTAAAGCCTGTGGAACAGGAAAATATTTAGCGCTAGTTAACTCTTTAGTTTTTACTGAAAATTCTGGTTGGACACAATTTGTTCGACCAATAGTGGTTAATGTCGTGCTAAAAACGTCTGCATATTCTCTCACCAATCGCAACACCTTTCTTTTTGTATAGTTGTCCAAATGTTCTAATTCAAAATCCGAGTCTTTTAAAAGTTGCCTACGTTTTTCTCTTATGTTTTGTGTTTTTACATCTTCCATGTGCTCTTGTACTTCAGCGATTATTGTGTTTTTATTTAATTTTACTTGTTGATGTGTTATATTAGAAATTAAAATTTGTGTGTGACCTTTATTATTAGTATTTACAATAGCTGGGTTAATTTCTATATTAGTGTGTTGTATGGGAGTTAGCACAATGTCTGTCTCTAAGGCTGTAAATGGGTGTATTTGTAACTGTATCATTAATGTCTCTTTGGGTTTTAATGTATAGTCTTCTGTCAATGTGGCATGCCTTACCACTTCAATTTCGTTAATGTAAGAATATGCTGAGTCCAAAATATCTAATTTTAAATTTTGTCCCACTAATGTGTTATCAGTGAAACTCATTGTCATTCCATTATTTCTCAAAAAATCTACCCCTAAAATGATTGAATAATTGTTGCCAATGGTGCCATTAACAACATAAAAATTTTGGTTAATGTTTTGCCCATCTAATTGAATAGTTAATTTAAAAAATCCAAAAATGTCCAAAGGCTGGTTTGTGACCGCTCTTATTGTAGCTTGGGAGGGGATTCTTTTAATGTCAATGTCATTTCTTAGTTCGTCAAACAATTGTTTACTCATTAAGGAAGCAGCAGCTCCGCTATCGACCAAGCCAAAAACTGTTTTGTCATTTATATTTATTTCCACGACTGGCAGACAGCTGCCTCTTGTTAGTGTCTCATTCAAAGTGTTACTCGTACCCCTGTTTTGTGTTTGCACAGTGTTATTTATGTTGATATCTAGGGACTCTCCCATTATTTGGGGTCTGTCTATTTGTTGGTTTTGTCTGTGTGATGGTGAGTCCCTTAGTAGTTTAAATGTTGGTTGTTATGATGATGGTAATTTTGGCCTCTTCCCCGGCCTCTGTATGTCTGACCTCGTGTTGCAAAATTATTTCCTCTGTCTCCGAAATTTTGTGTCATGTCATGTGAAGTGTTTCTGTTGTTAAATTGCCCTCTACTAAAATTATTAAATTGTCCTCTGTTGTTGTTAAAGTGTCCTCTGTTGTTGTTATTAAAGTGTCCTCTGTTGTTGTTGTTAAAGTGCCCTCTATTAAATGAATTAAATTGCCCTCTGGGTCGTCTGTAATCTGTTTCCCTATTAAAGTGTTGGGTGGGCTCATATCTTGGGGCATTTTCGTAATTTACAGTGTCCTGAAAATTTGTGGGTCTGTCTCTGGTGTCAAAATTTGGTGTTCTATGTTCCTGTTGCTGTACCCTTTGTTGTAATTGGTGATTTTGAATTGTTAAGTCTTGTAGTTGTTTCTGTATGTTTTGCAGCATTTGATGTGTTGTGTCCGTGTGTGTATTTGTTTCTTGGGCAGTTCTGATGACATTTACTGCTTGTGTGTCGATTAATTGGCGATTTGCCTGCAAAAGTTGGATAAATTTAATTGCTTCTTCAAAGCTTTCAACGTCTTTTGTTAACAGTTGTAATTTATAAGTGGGGAGCACGCCATCTATTAGCCGCGCTAATCGTGTTTGATCGTATATTTTCTTTGTGTCCTCATTCTGAATGTCGATGTTTCCAAAAAATTGCCTTATGGCTTGCGTTAATCGCGCTCCGAAACTTTTTATATCTTCATCGGGTTTTTGTTTGCATTCATTTAATGCCAATTGTCGTAAAAGTAAACTATCGTTTTCGGAAAAAAAATCTAAAAATCCGTCTTTGAAATTTTGAAATTCAGTAGCTTGGATCAATTCGACGTTATTTATAATCTTAGCCAATGGCTCTCCTTTGATTTTAGATATTACAAGTTGTATCTTTTGGATATCTGGTATTGTTGTGTCTTTAGTTAGTTTCTCCACCAATTGAATTAAGTATTTAGGTGTAACTGGGCTTAGTCCATCATAAATCGGAATCCACGTTTGAATCACCGCAATATTTGGCGCATTTTTGTCTACAGGTGGGGTGAAAGTGTTGTCATTCATGTTTAAGATTTGTGTGTCTTGTAGACCCGTACCGTTACCAATGTCACCGTTATTAGCCATGCTAAACAATATAAAAAAACAATCTCTAAATGAATCCGTAATACCAAAAAAAATTAATCAATATTAGTGTTTTTAGGAAACCAACGTAAATTACGGTCAAAATATTCTTATCAAAATCAAACAAATCAATAATAAAAAAAAAGACACATATATGCATAAAACCCATCAAAATTTCAAACCAAACTTTTACCCGCAGGTCCTAAACTCAATTTAAAAAAACCCAATGTGCTCAGAGTACGATAATAAACCCAAAATAACCTCCTTTTGTTTAAGTTTAAAATTAAATCCTCCTGTCAAAATGTCAAATTTCTCTTTCAATGCATACATTTGCTCTGGTTCTATTTCACTATTTAGTTCCGAAAGGTCATGGCACCAACTGTCATAATGTGCCCTTATGAACTTAATAATAGCAGATTTAATTCTCTCTGTAACATTATAAAATGGCCGTAAATACGTAATAGGGTTAGCCCCAATGTAGTGAAATTATAGAAATATGAACCAGCATTAAGTATGACACAGAAAAAAAGATATGACAAATTAATTTTAAAAATACATATATTTATTTTGGACAATAAAATACATGTTATTGCTAAGGACGATATTAATGGCAATATTTTAAATAGGGGCAATGATATTAAATAATTAAAAATACTAAGATAATTTAAGGGATCTAGAAGTCAAATACTAAAATTATATGTATAAATATATATCAAAGCCAAATCAAAGTATTATAAAAAAAATATGTCAAATAACTTGTTATGTAAAATACAACTTTGTGTATGCCAATTAAATTCTGACAGGAGGAGGACTTCAAATACTTCCGAAATTAAAAAAAAATCAAAGTTATTGCCTTGTGGGATCTTGCATGAAAGTGAATATAACAAAAGATTTTTCCAAACTTACTGCTTTCCCGTTTCATCGGCAGGAAGGGCCTTGGAAAAAAAAAGTTCACAAATTGTCTCTACAATAGTCCTGGGCACAGTGGGATTGGAGGCTGGGGGCTGCAGGATCTCGGCTTTAGATGCTGGGGCCTGCGGGACCTCGTGAATGACATCGGAGTTAGGCTGCTGATGGGGCTATGCTGGGGGCTGGCGGATGTGGGGTCTCTCATCAGCGCAGTTGGGGCTGGCGGGATCTCTCCGTCAGGGTAGCGGGGCTTGCGTTATGTGGACGACCTGATGTCAGCACATGCTGGACGTTGAGGCATCAGGACGGTGTCGGGATCTCTACGGGGCTTGGGGTGATGTGGATGTTGGCGACGCTGTTTCTCCAGACGGGGACTTCGGAACTCCAGTCAGAGATCGCGGGGCTGGCGGTTGCTGGATCTCTCTCTCTCAGAGAGGTAGAGGCGTAGTAGGTGCGGGATATAGACCACTCAGGCCAATGTTGACTCCGCCATCAGTTGATCGACTCGAAGTCTCTGTCGTTGTCTCTCAGTCATTTTTTTGCATGTGGACTGTCCGTGCATTTTTTTGCATCCAGTCTGGAGGTGGAATCTCTATCTTCCCCGAATATTTTCTAATAATCCTCTACTTCAAAAAAATCGTCTTGATATCCTCGGCCTGTTTCTCACTTCCCCTTTTCTCTTATTGGTTCAACAAACCACAAACTCCCCCCTCGTCCAAAGATAGGTTAACTTAGTCTTCTTTGGCACACCCCTTGACCAATAATGTAACCTGGGAGAATCCCTCCCTCTCGTAAAATTTCCTGGAATTCTTAATAGGATCCCCTTGGAGTTGGGTCATAAAACCTTCCGACACGTCTAGACTGTCCTAAATTTATTGCCTGATTGCTGTGCCTTTTGGAGACTTCAGTCTGGGAAAAATCCACTAACAATGAAACTATATGGCCCTCTTCTTTGGAAAAAAGTCACTGGGGCTGCTAAATTGGTCCCTCACTTAACTCTACGATAAAAGGTTCTCACCGAAAAAATCCAATTAGGCAAAGTTGTCGGAACGTAAACCAACGATTCGACAGTAGGTATAACAGTTGATACATTGTAAGTTCACTGTCTGTCATTGTATCTGCCGGTTTCTTCATTTAAATAAACTACATTAGAGTTCTTCGTTAGATGTACAAGCCAAATTAATATTATTTCCATAGTCTTAGGAATCAACCAAACACTGTCTATCCAGTATGCGAACCTCGAAAGCATTTTCCTCCCCTATCCTCGCATGTGGTTTTTTTTTCGAAACGGCGTGAGCGTGTTTTTTCCCTACCCTACTTGGATTTGAACTGTTCGGATTGTTAATCTCCTAAACAGAACCTCAAACGCGCTAGGTTTAGAAAAGAGATGCTCCCTTGTTTCCTAGAAAACCAAGAGAAGGGATGGGGAAAGAAAGTCTTTCCGAAGCTCGCATAGTAAATAGACAAGGTATACACACGTTTAAAGTGTTATTTTAAAATTTTAAATTAAATGCTGGGGGAAATGATGGAAATAAGGATTTTTAATTATCATATTCGGCAAATAAATCATTAAAACCCTAAAAAACAAAACGAATCACATAGTATTTTTCATAGAGCATATACTACTATAACGGTTCAACAACTGTTTTTCAGGACATTCTACATAACTTTCACTTTAATTTGAATCATTTTAATCTTATATGCATAGAAGCGCATTGCCACATCATGTTCTATTTTATTCGTTTGTCTGTTTGCTCGATTTCAACTATTAATGTTTTTGATGACATGGTGTTTTTTCCCTTGGCGTTATTATCAGTATTTTGCTCAAAACCATTTTAGTATCAGTTACAATATTGTCAAAGCACCATCAATAGTTCTCAAATGACTCAATCATGAATTGAGCCAGGGATTATTATTACGTTCTTCGTATTTAATAATGAATTTTTCTTTGTCCACGACTTTTTTCCCATTATTCTTCTTGTAATATCCATTACACAGCAGATTTATTAAATAAGATAACATTTCTTCTTTTGATGAATGCGAGTACCTAAAATCTATTCATTATCAAGGATAATCCAAACTTTTATGCAAGGTATTTTTTTTGTCTTCAATATGTTTTATTTCTTGTTGTGCTTAATGGGGGAGAAAATTTGTGGTTGAGTTTTTAAACATTGGATTTATTTGGTATGTTTTCAATTTTATTCAAATAACTTGATTTTCCACTTTGATTGCTACTGCTAAAAATAATTTGGTTATTTTAAGAGAGTACGTATCACGTAATTACTTATTTTTGAAGAAAAACTTTTTTGTTCCCTACGATCTTTAAGATTTGTAGTATTTTTGCCATTAATTGTACAAGACTTATTCTATGATTTTTATAGGGTAAATCACAAGCTAAAAAAAGCTTTTTAAATTTGAAAGGAAATCACATTAAATAAATTATGTTGCACTATTTAGATGTAGTAAGTGTAGTTCAACTATTTCGCATTTATTTTTTTAAATATTAAAAGTAATAGTGATTATCAATTTTCAGCACAAATGGCTTATACTACAGAAAAGGTGATTTTGCAATTAATTTACCATATACAGCCTTAAAATTTAAATCCATTTTGTTTAAAGTAGGGGAGAGTGGGGGCTATTGGAACAAATTTTTTGCAACTTCTGTATTTCAGCAAAAATACCAGAATATTGATTTATCTTTTTTTACAAACTGATATACTGAACATTCAGTTACTTAAAAAGTCATTCGACAGATGTTAAAACATTATCATGTTTTGGTTGCTGAACATTTTAAACAAACGTGTAAATGTCCCATTAGCCCCCCATATGTGGGGTCTAATGGGACAGGGTGCAGGGCTAATGGGACATGCCAAATATTGCCTAAATTAAATATTAAAGTAAGGGAAAAGGTATCATAAAATGACCAGAAAATAAAATTTTAAACCAAATACCATTTACATAATGTATACATATACATAACGAACTATTATTTTTTTTAACATTTCCCATTGAAAGGCTAAATATCAAAGTTAAAACTCAAAATCGAAGATGCTCCCATAATTTTTTTTGAAACAATGGAAAGGGTAGTTTTTTACGAAATCTTTAGTTTTATCACTAAATCTTCTAAAGTGTATCTCACACTTGTCCTCTTTATCTTAAAATAGCTTACCCGGAGTACATCGCCTTATTTTTAAGAAATCAATCCAACGAATAAAGAATAACTTGCTTTCTAGCAAATTTTACCAACAACAAATTATTTATCTTCACCAAACTATGTCACCAATAAAACTACTTGAACTTTCACCTAATATACGATGAAAAAATACATAAAGTTTAAAATTAAAGTTTAAAAAAAGTTTTTGGCAACTTGACTGAATAAGATATTAGAGATTTACATAGATTCTTGACAGAAGCATGCAAAGGTATATTCATGTCCCATTAGACCCCACTGTTTCTGTTCCATTAGCCCCCCCCCCCCCCCCCCCCAGTGTTGTTTGTTACAAATGACCAACACAGAAGAACGTGTATTTGACATATACTATCGCAATCTAGAATATGTCATGTACCTAAAACTATAGATTAATTCATAGAAAGTTTTTATTTGATACTTCAAAAGTGAATAACAAGGTACACTTTTAACTAACTTTGAATTCTCGAAAACAACAATTCTTCTCTCCACTTCAACACATGCTTTTAATGGCTGATCATTGGTTGTTAAAATGTTAAGTCTAACTGTTACAACGCTGTAGTGTAGAAAATTTTTTTAAAAAGTATATTTTTCCCCGCTTTAAGGCCCTTGTCCCATTAGCCATGCGTCCCAATAGCCCCCACTCTCCCCTACTCCATTTAAAACTCACCCAGAGATATTAATTGATATAAATTATTTCGTTAAACTATTTTTAATTAAATAACGATAAAATTATATGAACATCATGAAAAAATTCCATACCCCTCTAACATTTTTTAAGTATAGCAAATCCTAAACTAAACTATTATCGCTCAAATTGCATGCTCTCTATTTCTCGAACAAACAGTTTGCATGTTAAACGCTCCCTTCGGACGTCAAAATGCAACAGAGTTGCAATAAAACTACAAGTAAAATAACGCCATAAACCAATTGTTTAAAAAGTTAATTCCAGGGATTTATCTTTAGAGATACTCTCTCCCTCGCATTATCCAATATTTGATTTTTCTTAAGGCACCCCTTCTTCCAATAACGGTAAAGAACAGGCTTATAGAACGCCAGCAACTGAATTCTCTCAGAAAAATAGTCAGAACGTTAAAGCGTTAAGCCTTTTATCAAGCAGTAACAACAACAAAAGTTAGGGGGGAAAGCACAGCAACAATAACATAAAACTTTCGCATTATTGATTCCTTTTTCTTCTTGTTTTTTGTCTGAGAAAAAGGAGGTGCGCAAAGTAAAACACAATAAAGAAAAACCAATTTGTTTTCGCGAATATTCTTTTTTTGTTGTTTTGTTCTGCTTGCCTTTCTATCCTTTACCCATTCCCGTAACGCTGTAACAGTTTTATATCTTTCGGGGGTAGGGGGTAGATTTTATTTTCATGCCCTAGCAAGGTGATTTCTGGGGATTTAATATTTAGGTTCTTATCCGACTGCTGTTGCTTTGACTTAACAATTTCATATTATTGCTAAATGTCTTTAAATTCGAAAAACAGTTTCATACAGTAATTCTATGAGCGCTTCCCAAAATTCATATAACAATATGAGTAATTAGACGGTTTTATTGGATTTTCTATAATTTATTCAAAATAAATAAACATTAAGTAATTTTATCCAAATAAACACTCCAATAATCCATTTCCTTTTAATTGATTAATTAACTAACATTTAAAACCTTTAAAATCCCATAAAAGCCCGTTAATTAAATTCAATTGACAACTATGTCTTAAACAGGGGAGTTTTCAATTGAACGACAGCAAAGGGGAATTTTGTGGGATTTATAAAAAACATTTATCTACTACTGACCATGTAGGGAGAGAACTAGTAGTTTGGTAGTACTAGCAAACGAAAAAAAAATACATTTTACTGATTTTATGAAAAGGGGAAACTTGTTATCGTTAGAGTATAAGTAATATGTTCATAATGAAAAACATAATATAAATTTTCAAAATGCGACTTCATACACAATATACCCTTTTATAGTTGATGATAGAATGTATATTTTATTTCCTTTTTGCATTTAAATTGAGGACCTCTTAAAGTAAAAAAAATACAACATACCATTCCTCTCAATTAAAAGGAATGTATTTCAAACGCAAATGACGCCAAAAATACCAAAGATTCTCATACCCTTAAAATAACAGCACAAAAATAACAATAAGCTATCCCTGGTGATTTCGAAAAAGGAATATATTCGCACGAGGGTGTGTGGGAGGGGGTATGATTGAAATTGATTGGATGACAGAGGAATAGCATGCATCGGGACAATCCCATTCTCGAGCCAATAATTTCGTCAGATAAGTTGTCACCCTTGACACGGAAACGGCTCCAAAACGATTTATACACAAAGGGCTTTTTTAAACAAAGAGTGGTGTAACTTCAATTTTGTAAAAGTAAAATTATCCATGGCTTAATATTGATACAAGTCAAAAATGTTGACTTGGTTACACATGTGAAGGTTCATGAAAACACGTTCGCGTTAATTCTTGAAGAAAATAGTTTTATTACTTGGAAAGTTTCATGTTTCAATGGGTAGTCTAACTTTAATTTTATACAAATAAAATTATCCATGGCTTAGACCTTTCTAGCCAGAATGCGAGCTTCGAAAAGACTTTCTTCCCCCATTCATTCGCTTGGTTTTCTTCGAAACGGCGTGATCGTGTTTTTCCCCACCCTACTTGGGATTTTGCTCTTGTCTTAAGAGGTTAGAGATAGGCAGTTATTTTGACAATGCCCGGACCCGACACTGGGACCATTGGCGTGCAAGGCAAGCGCCTTACCGACTTGGTTCCCCAGCCCCAAAAACTTAAATGACACTACTATATAAATATATTTTTTTGATCAAGTACTTAAAATTGAAAATTACAATCCAAGAAATTATATTAACTTCGTATTGTATCTGTAAAAAAGAAATTGGCAAATGATAATACACTAGAATTGAATTTGAGAAAGAAAATAGATAAATGTAAACAGTTGTGCTAGTAATGGTTTGATTGAGATTTTTTTAAGTATAAATAAGTTTTAAAATATTTCTTTTTTAGAGTGTTTTTTTTAGCTGTACAGAACTACAAACTCCCCGGCGCAACAGCCCATTACTGGGCCAAGGCCTGACGTGCCCATTTCAGCTTTCGTGACCTAGGGCTCTGGGGTGCTAGGCATATGTCCCGGTAAGGTGGTCAGCCTCACGTGGAACCCCCAGTGTTTAGTTCCCAAGCATGCTTGGTACCCATTTTATTGACCCACTCAAGGGATGAAAGGATGGGTCAACCTCGCCCAATCCGGGATTCCCCGGACCTGTGGCGTTGTCTATGCGAAGCACTACCACTACGCCACTGGGCCTTAGCTGTACAGAAATACAGCTAAAAATATTACTATTACAGCACTACTTGTATTTAATAAGAAGCTGATATCTTTATTACTTTTGTATCCTCAGATAATTCAACAAAGATGAACATCGGTATGACACTAAAACAATAAACCACTTATTTCGAAAAGGGTATGGATAGGGTTGTACCACTTTTTAAATGAATCATTCCACAACAATTTGTTTCGTTGGAAAATGAGAAATATCGAAAATAAAAAGTTGCAATGTAAATTGATGTGTAGTGAGTGATTGATATCGTTTTTGTTTGTTAAGGATATGTCAATTGAACCACCCAATGCTAAAAGGAGTAAGTCAACAGGAAAATTCCCGTAACAGCTTCTTTTTTGGCTAAAATGATCAAATAAGAAGCATAGTGGGAAGTTTTCCAAAAGACTAAACCGTTTTTTTTTTTAATTTTGCGATTGATTTGCAAAGTCATATTTAATCTATAATGTAATGACCTTTTGCTATACTTTCTGTGCAAATATATAGCGTTAAGAAATGATGCAATCAACTATTGAATTGATACTTAATCGTGTCTAGATAAGTGAAAAATGACTTGTATTAGTAATTTCATATTTGTATAGGCATTATAAACAGTTTAAAAAGTGTTAAACAATAGACATTATTTGAGAAATTTTTATGCATATGAAGAGCACAAGGGAAGAACCGCTTGATTTCTTTAGAGTCTTTCCGTAATTGTGTCTGCTTGGAGGACATTGGTGACCGGAAGCCGGTTTTTCTTTTGGTTTTTCATTTGCGGTACAAACGTGTGACTCGTTCCACTGCTCTGGCGTGAATCAGGGTTGCCGATAAAGAAGAACAAAGCAAGTAACCGGTTTCTTCACACCAGTTTAGGCGATTTCACTCTACTATCGCCAGAGAGGCCTATTGAGGAAAGCCTCCTGCGAAATCAAGTGGTTTTTTCCCCTCTTTAAGTGGAAACAGATCACCAAACGGAGTAACGATCGAAGGAAGTGTAGATATGATAGCTAGAAAGAACACGTCACTTGTAACAAGCCAATAAAATACCATTGTGAAAAGTAATGAATTTGCGTGTTGATACTAAACTATTTTACTGAGGTTTAAGAACTGCAGTTTGGTTATGTTTTATTTATTATCATTTTAATAATTTCAGTTAAAAAGTTATGTTTGACAGAAGCTTTACATTTCCATTTAGACAAATAATGTTACTTTTTATCTGGAATGGTAGAGTGTATAATATTTCATTTCATATTTATTTGGAATTTCTTTGAAGTACATAAGCTTTAATTTAAAAAATGTTTCTAAGAGTATAAAATAGGTATCCTATAAAACAAAGTTTCAAAAGAATTTTATTAAATAAGCAACCATGATAAATTCTTCGGTACATTAATTGTATTTTATAGTCAATTCGGAATTCAGTGCAGCAAGTATTACTTGAAACATTAATTAAT
The DNA here is from genome assembly GCA_023701765.1 of Hylyphantes graminicola. Taxonomy (NCBI): domain Eukaryota; kingdom Metazoa; phylum Arthropoda; class Arachnida; order Araneae; family Linyphiidae; genus Hylyphantes; species Hylyphantes graminicola. The sequence continues at coordinate 45,731,583 of CM043115.1, read as the reverse complement.
ATCGATATTTTTCTAGCTACATCACATAATTAGATGGTAAAAATGCAGTCTTAAATATACTAATCATTGAATAGTTAGAAAAATATTTTAAACATACTTAAATATTTCAAAGTTAAATTTTTTTTCCTAACAAAGAACACGATTCACTGCCTTTAGACTAGTATTTAAATAAAAAAGACGATGTAGTTACAAACCCGAGGTTCTCCAAAGTAAAACTAACATATAGGGTCCATTCCGTTCAATTTCGACTTTTTATAATATTAAATTCAATCATGATGTAGTGTAGTGTAATCGTTTCCGGCTGCCTATATTTCTAGCCTCCATTAAGAGCTTTAACACAGCCAATAACACCTCGTAATTTTTAACCCTGGTCAAGTAACGAGGTCGACACCTGAGCGGGCACCCAACGGAACTTCGAGCGACATCGTACATTGACCCCGTCGGGACTTTGGACTCCACAGATTTAACGAACCCGTCTGTCAAAGTGTATTCGGGCCCATCCGTCATGAGTTGGATTTTCTACTCTTTCCCAGTACAGATATCCGATTAATAGGATGACTGTCAGTAGGTGAGATTCGAACCCCCGCACTCTTGAGAAGGCTGAATCCTGAGGCGGATGCCTTAACCACTCGGCCACGGACTGGCCTTCAATCAGATGAAATTGGAAAAGGAGAGGTCGGACCCTGTATCTTCTTAATGTTAATTTTGCACCTACACCTTTCATTTACATTAAGAAAATTGCGCAATCATTTTTTCCCATTCCAATATTTCGCATACGTTTTATTACTTTTAAGTCATAAATATTTTGTACTTAATTTGGATATTTTTTTTATATTATTATTTACTTACATTAAATATGAATAATTATAAACAGAAATAATAAGTCGGAATGCAAAAGCAAATAAACATGGCGTAAATTTTATTTCCTATTTTTATTTTTACTGCATGAGCATGGTATTGGTAGCATTGTATTTTGGTAAAATTTAATTAATGTGTTGATATTTAAATCCGCCTTGTTTTGCTTTTGTTGCCAGTTTGAATCCAAAATTCCTGTGGGAATTCAGCAGTTTAAAAGATTTAATTTAAAGCGAATATTCCGTCGAAGTAAAATTTGTTTATGTTCAAAATTTATTTGTTAATTATTAAACAAGTAGGATATAGCGATATATAATAGTAAAAATTTTCAGAAATATGTTAATACTTGCGAACATCTAAACACAATTTTTTACTTTCGAACATTTTAACTTAAATAGTTTATATACAATGCACATTTAAATGTGTACCTATACTTTGAAAAAATGGAACATAATTTCAATACTAAATCTTTTGCCTATTTATGATATCATTATTCAAATACACCGAATTTCAGTTTCGGTACACATTCAAGGAAAAATATTGCACGTTTTTGAAAAACATTATATTTATTTTAAAAAATCAATTCATGACATTTGAAACAATAACATTTATTATTTGGAACAGATTTATATTGAAAATAACCATCATATTTGAGAACTCCAGCTCTATATTCAAATGTTCTTTGTTTCAACTATTACTTGATTGAGCAATCTAGGTTTGGTTTGGTTTGGTTTGAATTATCGTCGCACTAGAGCTACACGAGGGCTATTGGCGACGGGCGTCGTATTTTAGAACCACAGTCAGGTGACGAGCCACACCTGAATAGGCACCCAACGCAACCGTTAAGGGCGACATCGTACGCAGCGTTAGGACTTTGAAGGATATTTTACGTGCACTCCCTTACACGGGGTATTATTCGTCGGACATTTTTGGCTGCACGGGCCGTTTATAGGTCGGCAGCTATTTTGGCGATGCCCGGACCCGAACCTGGGACCTTCCGCATGCTAAGCGAGTGCTTAACCGACTGGGCTCCCCAGCCCCAAGCAATCTAGGTATTAAAAGTATAAATGAAAGTTAGAAAATTTGAAGCTTCCTTGTGTTCTCTTTAAATTAACAATTAAACAATTCGAATAAATTCCATTTAATTCATGCTAATTTACAGTTCATTAAACATATTAAAAATAAAATTAATAAATAAATTACTTATTGTAAAAATTTTAAGCATTTAAAAAATAAAACCAATTTCAATTTACTTTTTTTATATATTTTTCAGTTTCCAACGACAAATAACCTTTTTATTTTCAATTGTAATACAAAATTTCTAACAAAACTATAATAAAATAAAATAACATGTATAAAAATCGCAATTTTAAATGTACATGAAAATTTGGTGTATTAATAACATTAAATTTCTATCCATTGAAAATAGTTTCTATTTACTTTTCCCAAATCATATCGTTTTTAAACCACAAAAATCTAAATATTTATATTTTTCAATTGCAACCCAGGATTTCTAAACAAAATTATAATAAAATAACAAACATAATTAATCGCAATTTGAAAAATATCTTAAAATTGTGTGTATCAATGTCTTTAAATTTCTATCTGACTTCCTTAATAACATTCCTTTAGAAGCATGTTTTTTAAACATCTTGTAGTACAGTGATTAGTTATAGCAAAACAGCTTTTAATACTTTATTAGGTTCTTTAGATTAAAAATACTTCATTAGTAAAGCTAAACAATTTTCTTATATAAAGATTTAGCTACTTCTTTTAAACAGTATTGGAAAACATTTGATTTAGTGCAACATAGTATTACGTTATAGCTGTACTTTTATTTACTTAAGGCCTTATGACGTAGTATAATGGTTAATATATAGCTGACAAATTGTTAACAATATAAAATCAAATCTTTAGACACAAAAATGTTACTTATGTTTTGTTTTTTTAATTTTAAAACACCCGGTATTCTCTATTTATGAAGCAGGATCTATACAAATCTATCATACTTACTATTACAACTGTAATTTAGCCAACTACCAACGATATTCTTTCTTTTTAGAAGAATTTGAAAGGAAAGAATCATTATCAAAATACATTTCATTTTTGATGTTTTTTATCTTTCCAACTTGGGGTATTCTCATTTGTTATTGATATGTTTTTCTTGAAACTTATTTCATTTTCTATACAAGCAATAGTAGGACTACTGATTCCTTTTTGATAAATTTATGTTTAGATCCAGTTATACTTTTTATATTAAATATAATATCGAAGTATAAGTAGAGCGAAATTGTATCTATCATGAAAGATTGGAAAGTTATTTATTATCATGTATTTGCTTTTTATAATGATCTTATTTTTTTCTTAAATATTATTTCTAGCCAATAATTATACTTCTAAATTAAATTGCCCGATTATTGTCTAAATAAAATCATTTGAAATATCTCAAGTTAAAAGCACTTATTTTAATGATTATATCTTATTAAAAATAAACATTTCGTTCCACAAATCTTGTGAACATAACCTTGTGAGCGTATTATAATTCCAGAAAATTCATATCCTTCAGAAAAAAAGGTAATTTTAAAATAAAATAATATTAATATATTAATATTGCTACTATAGTGTAACTGTATTATATCACATAAATATAAATGTGTGTCCTAATAAGTTAGATATTTTTTTCGAAATTCTTTCAATCTTTAATCACTCTTTTTAGTTCAGACACATAAAAATAATGTTTTCAATTATTGCAACACGCTTTATTTTAACTATTCTAAGATTTTAATTCACTTCTGTACAAAAACCGTAAATTAAACGAAATTAATGGTTACCAAAATTACTAAAGAAAAATGGTTTACCAAAATGCAATTAAGAACTCAGCAGGAAAAGTAAAACAAAACTAACACTTTCAGACAGTATCACTACTTCACAAATAAATACCACTTTAATCAAATTGAAACTTCTATTAAATTGCCAATAAACTTATTTATTTTGTCAAGTTAGCCTTATTTAAGCATTAGTTAGTCTCAAGTTCAAGTTAACTGTATTAAAGTATTAGTTAGTTTTAAATTTAAACAAATTAATCAAACTAACTATTAGAAGAATTCTTAGTAAGATTTAATCCAAATGAAGTATTTCGGAAAGTTTATCAAGTGACAGCCTCTAACAAAATTGGTTGTTTTGCATAAACCCTAAAGTACTTTTAAAGTCCAATTAAAGAGATTGTGAAATCATTGTTTGTTAGTTATAAATCCACTATTCTTAAATTGATATAATCTCTCTTTGGGCGCATAAAGGGGAATTATTTACAATTAAATCAACAACCTCGTGACTGTTTTTCAGAAAACAAGTTATACTTGTGTTGCAAACTTGAAATGTTTTATTATAAAATAATGAAATTGATAAACAGTTTTAATTAAATGTTTACAACAAAGCATTCTTTAATTTCAAACAAATGACAAACAAAAAAATTTAAAAATGAAAATTTGTTTAGTGACAAGTTGAAGATTTCCTTCCATGTGTGTCTGATACTAACTCCCAAATCCTTTCTTACAGTCCAATTTAATTTTTTTTTATAATATCATAGGCTCGTGTTTCATACATTTTAAATACATGCTCTTCCATTTGTCTATATCAGTTTGGATATCCTATCCAGTCGCACTATTTCAAAAATAAAGAAATTGCTTGAGAGGTATGGCATTAAAAACCTATTTTACTGGTGTCTGCCAGTTCATCGGTCTCTTCCTTTTTTTGCCGACCCCTCTAATTCTCAGATTTTAAAATTTTATTTTTGGTTTAAGAGTTATGACATCATAGAACTGTATTTTATGCTTTTTGTCGATATGTTGATATGTTTGTCTTTTTGTCCATCAGTCTTTATGTTTGTTCCCCCTTTATTGCTTTCTTTCTAACCATTATAATTTTAGAAACATGTTATTTTGAAAAGATAACACAGGATTCCTGGTTTATACTTTAAATACGTTTAACAGTCTCTCCGTTATCTAACAATTCCTGTGAGTAGTAAAGTTACATTAAAGAAGGTTATTTTTATTATTTAATTATTTCTTATTGTTGTTTTATCATACATTTTTATTTCATTTAACTCGCTTAACAATGTTCAATGTCGAATGAAAGAAAATTTGTGCTTATTCATTTAAATAGACTGTTTCCTCAAAAATTCTTATTTTCTTTAACACGAATTGTAAAAATGTCAGTGCATAATGGTTTTTAATACGGGATGATGTTTCTTGTTCTAGTTGTGTCAATATTTTTAAGTTCGTTCAAGCGACACGGTCTCTGAATATACATTTGTTCACTATTTTGCTCAAGACAGAAACAAAATCCAATTCTTTATAACGTTATAAATCCGTTAACAGAAAACAAAAATTAATAATGTTTGTTTTTTTTCAAGAGCACGGCCTTTTTTTTAATTTTTTCGTTTCTTTTAGAGCATTGAGTGCATGACTAAAAACATCATGTTTTAAACCAGTTGTTAAAATGAAGAGAATATTCATTCAACGAGATATATGCGTTAACCACATAAAAGTTTAAGTATTTTTAGTTTTACAAAATTGGTTTAGTAATAGCTCATAGCAGTTTATACATTCGATGTGATTTAGAAGCATAAAACATTATGCATTATTTTAAAGTTTAATGCCTAAACTTTTCCATATAAGTTCTGTTTTAAATATATACAATTTTATATCTAAAAATAGTAATTTTGTTTAAAATTAATTTTTTTAAATATCCGCTAGGCAATTGGCTTGTTTCAAGTGACGTGAAGCTTCCAGAATTCATTCCTGTCTTGCCTTCTATCTGTCCTCTGTTCCCACGATATATTGATTCACCAATCGAGGCTAGGGAAGGAATTTTTCATTCAGTATTTATGTTGCCCCTCAAGACCTGAAACATGTCCATTGCGTAACGTAATTTTGTATGAAATATATTGGTTCAATTTAAGACACGTCCATGACATTTAAATATCCTAATTATATTCCTTTAATGAAACGACAATCTTATGCTACACGGACATCCGTAGTTTTATCAAAATACCCTTCCTGTAAAACATATTAGACGTTAATTGGGAGATTAATTAAAGGGGTTGATAAAACTATGTTTCATTTTTAATTCAATTGTGTTAGTTTTAGTTGGTCAATAGACAGTATTAAGGAGGATTGTATTATTTTAAAAACATGTTGAAGTCCGTGCTTGTAGGTTTTCTGGTTATTGCAGGTAATATTTATGAAATCCAAAGTCTTAATCAAAAAAACATATTTGTAATTTCTAACTATTTTTATAGATTCCTTTCTGTGCAAGTTATTGTGCAAGTTTTCGGATTGCCCAGCAGTTTTTATTGAATAAATTACAAAATTTTAATTGTTTTTACTAATATAACTATAAAACTTAGTTTAACTTGTTTACAAGAACTCATAAAACAACTAACTTTTAATTATTATTTAAACTATTTTGTGCATTCATATTTCATTTACTATATATATCATGATGATGTTAGTCTGTATATACTTTTAAAACCGGCGGTCAGATGACGCTGATTTAAAATTATGAGATCAGCATAAATGCCAGCAACTCCATAAAAACTAAGTCTTTCTTTTTTTGTACAAATAATGAATGGTACAAGTCAACTGATATTTTGAAGAGCTTAAACACTCTCTTTTAAGCAGAATTTCTTACAGATTTATTTTAAATACATATTGAAATTAACCACTTCTATATCAGTGTTAAATTCTTAAGTAAGAGTCTAAAGATCAGTGTACCAAGGATGTAGCTGTTTAGTGAAGAATTGACGGCGGCGTACGCAGTGTACGTCCTGGTCATTGTGGATCGAATTTCATTACTAGTGAACGGAAGTAGTGATTATAGAAAGTTGAAAATGAAATTTTAAATGGTTTTGGGAAGCAGCAAGTACTTAAAACCATCTATTTAAATCAAATAATGCATTTTTATTAATAAATTTTAAGCTACCTTAACCCTTTCAGTCCCAGTGATGCCATTTGGCATCATCACTTACAATATTTTTTTCCTAAATGTTTATGTCCCGTTATGACACCCAAACACGCATCATTCGATTCTTCATACTTTGTTCGATTAGAAAATATTTTACATTAATCTCGATAGAAGTCAAAACTACTATTTTTTATTTAGAAATAGCTAACAAGCGTTTCACCTGATTTTTGGAAAGTTCACTTCAGTTCCACATAGGGTCACATGGGGGAATTATGGATCACTCTCTTTCCGGGGTAAATAATGATCACTAAGTTTTAAGGATTAAAAATGGTTTTTAGAAAAAAAAATTATGCCAAGTCATCCTTACACATTCTATTTTCTTATATCAAGTTCAAAAACAATGTAACTCTGCAGCAAAAAATAGAAAAAAAATACTTTTTACACTACTATAAAAACATCTTCAAAAAAGATTGTCTTTGAAAAACATGATTTTTTTTAAGATTCATACTGGAGAAACATATTTGAACTAACTATTTTGTTGGTGCTATTTTTCAATAGGAAAAGGTCTAAGTTTTTCAATCCGATAAAAAAAATTTCATAATAATTTTTTTAATGATTTTAAAGGTATATCGATTTATCCCCCAGTTTACTGGGGTAATTCTGGATCACTGGGGTAATTCTGGATCAGTGATATTTTTTAATTTTTCATGTGTTTTTAGCTAAGTGGTATATGTCATTTTGAAGCATAAAATCAGTTTAGGCTGCATTCCAAATTTCATTAAAAATTCAAATTAGAAGTTTATTTAAAATTTAAATAACAAAAAATTTAATCTACATTGAAATAGCATGAAAATTCTATTTTTATTCAATATTTTAACTGTTGCCATTGCGTTAAACTTATTAGAAACTATATTTAAACTAAAAACTTCTGAAAGAATATTTATTTGTGCGATATAATTCAGTTTGGATTGCTGTAATAGAGTCCATTGAATTTTTTTTTGTCAAAATAGAGTTCTTTTGATGGTTCATTATACATGTATGAGGAAAGATGCATAGAGAATTCTAACTTGGAGTAAAAAAATATGCCAAGTTTCGTTTTCATTACTTTTATGTGCTAAAACAATCTTTTTATGTGCTAAAAAATTATATTTTGAAGTATTAATTTAATTTTAATATGCATTTGTATAAAAAAAAAAAGGGGTGATCCATAATTACCCCATGTGTGATCCATAATTGCCCAAACCCGTGGTAATTCCTGATCACTCAATAATTAAAATAAAACTAATAATAATTAAGTTTTAGGCTAAGTTATTATTTAAATAAATTCTAAATTATTTAAGCTTACTCCATGCAAAATTAAATCTTTCTATCTTTCATACTTTAGAAAAAAATAGGATGTTGTGATTTTTTGATCCATAATTCCCACATATGACCCTATTTAAAACGCAATTTAAACTATTTCGGTTAAATAATTACTATTTTTTTTAATATTATGGTCTGATACCTTAAAATATTTACTTCCAAGTGTTTTTATGAAATATATATTTTTTTATTTTGTTGTTTTCCACAGTTAAAAAATTTTGGCATTATTTCAAAAAGCATATAAAAAAATTAAATGATTTTTTTCTTATGGAACTCTTAATTTTGACCTAAAATAAGCTTATTTCGTGAATATCAGATGATTCTGTAGTGTAGTAAATGTTTGGGACTGAAAGGGTTAAACATTAACTTATATATATTTTGTAAGAAAAACTTTCAAAGTGCGCCTTAAAATTATGCAAATCTATGGCTGTTATAGTTTATCATTCACTGTCACTTGACGGTTTTTTCAGGTTCGACTGCGTTTCGTTTCGAACACTGTGACTTAAAAAAGTGTGACAAAATTAAGATAACAGGAATAAGCCCAGATATGGCCCCAAATGAGCAACAACTTGTCCAGGTGTGCGAGTAAGTTACAGTTAGTTGTTTAAAAAATTCCTGTCATAAAAACTTATTATTTATTATTATTGCAGTTAGTAATAACAAACAACTATTTTAATATCTTCCATAGTTTCTTTTGCTGTTATTGAGAAATCCGTTAAAAATATAAATATTTAACTTGTATTATTATTGTTTTATTGGACAAATAGCCATAGTTCCAGTCATATATTTTTTAAAACGCCACCTATTGAAAATATCTTTAACTATTTTTAATGATTAATACTGAATCAATAATTTCGTTGATATCCACTTCTTATCACATCTTATTTTTAAAAAAAGATTTTTTATTTAACTTATAAATTTGATTATCATTATAAAATTGGCCAAATTCTTACACTAAGTGTGAAACAAAATATTTTAGATTTAGAAGTAAATCATTGTAGTAAAAATAGCATTGAAAATTAATAAAGTTAATTGTTTGCATACCACGCAAAATTACGTAATATTAAATTAATTTTACACATTTAGTTATGCTGTTCCGCACAATTCTGTAAATATAAAAATAAATGTTCGTCTAATAGAAACACATATTTAAAGAAAATATTTTATTATAATGTAAAGCATAAATGGTTCTAAAAATACCTTAACTCTAAAATATTTTTAGTATTTTAATATAATACGTCAATAAATACAATAACTCAAAAAAATTATTACATTATTATTCAAGAAAAAAATTCATAAAATTATACGAGCAAACACACATGTATGATTCCCACAAAATCCCTATTATTTTTCCATTGATATGTTATTCTTTAGATAAAATAATAACAAGCTATCTTTGGTGAAAGGAATAAGGCACTTAGTTCAAGCCAACATTAAAATGTGAAAGAAAACTAAATTTATAATAACATTGTTAATAGAGAATCTTTATTATCCCTCAAGAGAAAAGCCTATTTTGCATGATAAAAACAAGGATTTGCTCGTTTTCGAAAAACTATCTTGCACATGAATACTTAATTTTTCTTACTAATTAAGTTCTAAAAGATTATATTTTTCATCAAGTGAAATATTTTTGCTGTAGCGTTTTAATTTTATGCCAAAATTTTCATAATTCTTGTTGTCTGATAATTTAATTACAGAGCCAACTATTTTGTTAGCCTTCTGGGAATCGAATGAGGCAATTATAAAATTTATAAATTAGCTTGCTGATTAACACAAATGAAAATATTTTGCCAGTGTTTTGTATATCTTAATTAAAACAGCTGCCAAACGTTTTTTTTTTTATAAGAGTTAGCCATTAAGCTAGAACAGCAAGTATTTAAAAATATTTTTTGCAAATTTGTTATTTTATTAATTTGTTTTGGGTATAATGGAAAATTGTAATTTTATGGGAGAATCATTTTTTAAATCGCGTTGCACGTTTTCTGTAAATATTTTTTTTTAAATCCAACAGTTGCACGAAACTCTTTTATGTATTCCACCGTTGACCGGGATTTGACATTTATAATTAAATTAAACTCAAAAACTTTATTGTTTTTTCACGCATGTTTTTAACGCGCGTACACAGTTATGTATACTAGTGTCAGAACAAAATAACAAGTAAAAAAAACACTATTTTACCATCTTTAGTGGAATTCATCTACTACTACAACGTTAAAATATCTGCTAAATTTGCAGGATTGTGTTAGAAAGGTTTAGCTGCCTCGATAATTCTATTAAAGAATGCACAGGACAAGATCTAGAAGAGTTATCGTCATCTGATAACGCTACTGTGGCTGACACATCAACAGTGATCTTGAACTTGCAAGGCCTGGTCGTAGACGTTTGTGATGAAGACAGCCTGCTGCATGCAAGTAAATGACTAAACAGATTAAAATTATAAGATATTATAACTAGAAGTAGTTTACTGTATCCTGTCAACGCTATAGAATACAATATACCTTATTCAACCTTTTCAGTCCCATAAATGCCATTTGGCATCATCATGTTACTGATTAAAATTTTAAAAAATGTATATTGGGCTGACATCTATTGGGATAAATAAAAAAATATTTTCTAATAGAAAAAATTTGAAAAATCGAATGATGTGCTTTTTGATATCATAAATGGCTATAGACGATCAGAAAAAAAAATCTAAAATGATGATGCCAAAATGTCATTGGGACTGAAAGGGTTAAAATACATGCTTTAATATAATCGCAATAAAAAAATCAACTGCTCTTTTGCTGTAATGGCTTAAGGTATATATCATCGACATAAGTATCTGATTACTCAAAATTGTTACATAAACCATACAAAATAGTGCAGCTAGCTACTGTTAACAAGACAATTACTTTAAAAAAATCTATAGGGGAGAGTGTTGTACCTTTGGACAATTTTTACATTTTAATTTTTTTCTTCGATAATTATTGTCAAAATAAAAATTTCAAAGCAGCATTTCAACACACCAATATATTCCTCTATAATCTATTTTTTTAGATTCTGGCAGCTTGAAATTAAAAAATTGCCACTCATTTAAAGTAGAGAGGATAAACTGTCCCGAGGTACAACATGATGTTGTACCTTGGGACATGCTTTATAATTCAGTCAATAGTCATACACTTGAACTAATTTGTGTCAGGAAACAAACTTTATTTCAAAATACATCAGAAAATGTGCTCTTTTAGAAAATTTCATCACACGGAAGGAAAAAGACTTATCAGGTGTTGCCAGAATTATATTTTCAAACTTCAATCATTATAAAATATATCCAAAACAAAGCTGAGTTGTATTTTACATGTTTTGTGGAATTGCTCTTAAAATAAATAATAAAGATACTTTTATTTATCCAAATTATTAAGAATTTAATCAAAATATTAATACTGTCCCAAGGTACAACACACTACATGTTTTAAATAAAAGCAAGATGTGGCCAATCCAAATGCATTATCATTATTTTTTCATAACCAAAATATTTTAAAATCTTCTCTTTTATGAAGAAAATAAAATGCAGTTGACTTTTTGTAAGAGTACTAAGGTAAAAAATTATATTAGAATGAGAAAAATATTTACTTTTGGGTAATGAAATATTATTTTTTGTCACCATTTCATCAATTCAATTATGCTAGTGTTAAATTTTATTATGATGATGTCTGTTGGTTAAGGCTACTATTAGAAATAAACAATGTATGAATATTGCCAATAGATTCTTAGAAATTATCAGTGTCCCAAGGTACAACACTCTCCCCTATGTCATATCGTCGGTCAAATGACAATACCACGAATGTGCAGATTCAAGGAATTTACCGTGTTTGAAAAATAAAATCGCTTTTTATCGGCGACAACGTACACAGCGTCTTGCGCCATAATCTTTTGATTTATCGAACTGCATTAATTTTTTCCTTCAGTTATGGGTGGCGGCTCGTTACTCGACTGTGGTTCCTACTTTTTAATTACACGCCTGTCGTTAACTGCCATCGTGTAACTCTGGTGCTACGATAACGCATACTAACACTAACCTTCAGTTTAGTCAGTCAAATTGCTTATTTAAACCGGTTTTTCCCTTTCAACCGGTTCAGCTAAAGAAATGTTTTTGGCCATCCAACCGAAGCCAAAAACCGGTTTAACTGTTTCCGGTTTTTTCATCCCTTAGCACAGGGGTTCCCAACCGGTGGTACGCGTACCACTGGTGGTACGCGGGGATGTTTCAGGTGGTACGCGTGAGTGATGTGAACAACTTGATGCTATCAATAGCTTCCGTACGCATGTGCAGTGACCACGCAAACACATTACTTATTATTTTAAATAATTTTAAACATTAACAATATTTTTAAGAGAAATCTTTAACTACTCTGTCGGATTTTGCTGAGCTTGAACTATTGTTTATTTGCATGTTTTTAGACCTATAGGTAATAAACAAAACTGTAAATTAATACAATTTTAATCTTTTTATTTCTCCTTTATTGTAAGCATGTTATACTCGTAAATAAAAATATCTAACCATTAAATACGAAGTTTTCTCATGAATTTTACTCAAAAAACCTTTGAACACTTTTAGAAGAGTAAATATTATACGTTTATTAAAATAGTTAGGTCTAGTGGTACGCCAAAATTTCTCAAAAAGTCAAGTGGTACGCAGGTGCAAAAAGGTTGGGAACCCCTGCCTTAGCACATTTGGGTTTTTGCACATTCGTCGTTTTGTCATTTTGCAGAAAATATATAGTAAGAAATAATCTATTATATACTGCAATACATATTATAATAAATCCTATTGCTATTTTCTTTACTAAGATATAATAAGATATATCATATTTTTTATCCTATGAAACTCCTTTCAAAGGTTACGTAGCAAATGTGGACTGTTTCAATGACTTCCTAAAAAAGCCGCATTTTGAGTGCCGAGATGAAGCAAACACCGTTTATCTGGCCTACTTACAGGCTCAGAAAATACTGGGTGCTGGGAAGAACCCTGTACAAGAAGCACGAGAAGCACAATGCCTGTAAGTGGAAAAAAAATGCTTTAGTAAATGAAATGACAATGGATGCGTCCTCTAGAAGGGAGGAGCATAGACCGCTACACACTCCTCGCCAGAAGCATACACTCTTAAAACGAACGAGCGATTTTTACTCAGTCTGATTAATTTTCACTCCTCCAGTCTGGAAAATGCACTTCTCCTTTTGGAGTGGGTCCTTTGTGTGTTAAACCTCACTCCACACCTAAAAATCACTCCAAACGAGTGATTTCAACTCTGTCTGAGTTAATATTCATTCCTTTCCAGTGTCGAAAATGCACTTCTTCAACTGGAGTGGATTTCACTCTTTTGTTTTAAGAGTGTAGAGTTAGGAAGGAGGAGTAGAGGGGTCTATAAGTTCAAATGGTTTGAAGCAGGGCTGTCAGGTTTTTCAAGCTACTGCGCATACTGAGGTATCCCAAGATGCATCGCTTTAGGCGATTTTTGAGCTACTGAACATGACAACTGGCACTGAGGTATCCCGAACTGCATCGCTCCACCCAGCTTCTTTTGTGCGCTACTGCGCACATACATGGACCGCTCTATTCTCGTCAGTCACACTCGACAATTCAGTCACACTCGACACACAAGGAAAGGACGACACAAACACATATACAAATAACAACATTTATTCACAAACACAAACATCCATGCCTTACCGGGATTCAAACCCGGACCCAGAAGCTCCAAAGGCTAGCTGCCTAACCGTTGTGCTGCCGGGTCGGCATTTTTAGTAAAAGTAAAGTTGCATTTTCTTGTACGCTGGCGTAAATTTGGTCAAAGAATCTTCTTGGTCCTTCGTTTATTCAAGGTATCCTTAATTTTCATAGGTTTACCATTCCTGTTTACTGCTGTTCTAAAGTTAGCTATTAGCCATACTCAATTTTGGATAAACAATTTTTAAAATCTAGTTTTAGCTGCATCCAATATTTAAAGGATTTGCGATTTCATGTAACTGCTCATACTGTTGAATGTTCCATATTAAATCAATAATATTTGCATCGTTTTAAAACTATGCACTATAAAAATATTCAATTAAGTCTTGTCTTTAGTACAAATATCAAAATAATAAAGCATTTTTAATACAACCTCATTAAATTATTCTACTTTTGTGTTTTTCATATTGTTAGTTTAATCTATTTGAATTCAGTAGAACTCCAATTATACGAATCAAATATTATTTGAAAGATAATTTTCGTCTTACATTTACTTTAATCTTCTGCTTTTCCACAGACAAATAATCTACACGGCTCACTCGTAAAAGTCTTTTATGACTTGTCAATTCAATTAAAACCTAAATATCCCAGTTTTCGATAATCCAAATGGGATGCTATCCCAAATGATTCGGATAACTGAAGTTCTACCGCAGTTTTTATTACAGGGTGAGGTAAAAGTGGCACCGGTCTAGAGATAGGAATGTGTTGAAATGCTTGGCGAGAAAAACGCCTGAAGCCGCATGAAATCTGTTTTTGCATTGGTGGGATCGGATTAGCTTTACATTAGAGCTACTCATAGACAAGTGGCGAGTTCAGATCTTAGTTCGTATTGTATGAAGTCGTCCCATAATGCAAATTGTCTTGCAATCAATTTAGGATGTTTTGTATTAACAAAATCAAAAAGGTCCGATTCCTTAGGAAAAATAACGATCGAAATAATCAACTTGGGAACTTTTCTTAATCAGCTTTAAAAACCTTGTTTATATTTCATTTCAACTAGCTTCTCAAACCATAGCGTAGTTGCCGGCAAATAATTCACCAAGCATTTGTTTGGGCTGAATAGTGAACATTGAAGCGATCAATAGCTTCAGTTAGCAAACCTGTTTTGTATTGGTTTTTGACTTGGCAGCATTTCTGTCGTATTCTTAACTCCACGTTGGGGCCACTTTCAATTGCCTCACCCTGTTTAATTAAATACAGGGTGGTTATAAAATAACGCTCGCTATTCGGAGTGGTCTGTAGCTAGAATGAATAATCCAAATGCAAAAAACTTTGAGACACTTAGTAATCAAGAAGGGGGAAAGGGAATATGGGATCATAAAAAGCAAACTCGTCTCTTGACCAGGGTTCTAAATTACGAGGCGTAATTGGATGTGTTGGCCGTAATTTGCCATATTTGGCTACGCCTCGTAATTATAACCTTGGTGAAGAGACGAGTTTCTTTTTTTATGATTCCATTCTTTTTCGTAAAAAAGAAACTCGTCTCTTGACCAGGGTTCTAAATTACGAGGCGTAATTAGCTGTGTTGGCCGTCATTGGCCATAATGATAACGCCTCGTAATTTAGATTCTGGTCAAGAGACGAGTTCCTTTTTTATGATTATTCTTTTTTATGAATATTTTTTTAGGATTCTGTCGTTTTTATGATATCATTCTTTTTCCCCCTTCTTGATTAGTAAGAGACTCAATTTTTGATGCATTTGGATTATTCATTAAAGCTACAGACCACTCCGAATAGCGAGCGTTATTTTATAACCACCCTGTACTTGCAATGACTACTGTTTTAGGATAACTGCTCACACAGTGGCCTGTGCCACTATCCTACTTGGCGAGGAATGTGGCGATGTAGCTCGTGCAACACTCGTGGAGGTCATCAGGCGTGTCCAATACATGGAATTAGCAATGGACGGATGCCCGAAAGAACAGTTTGAACTGCTCATGACAGGTTACTTGGAATTTGTGGAGCTGGAAGAACCGAAGAAGTCTTACTTTCGACAAGCGTTTGAAGCGGGAAAATAACTGAATGGAGTTCCATAAAGTTAAGACGAAGGTGGAAATGCTATCGGACAAAAAATCTATAAAAAAAACTTTTTCAGAGTAAAACCATCGATAGCTTCTTTAATAAATATATAAACAAATACTTGGCGCTATTCTAAAGTGAAGTTTGTATAGGCTTATTGCATCGACTTATTATATTTGGCGACTTTTTGACTAGATAAAACTAGAATTATTACGCATATTTCCTACCTGTTGATGAAATTACTAACATTTTGTGCGAATTCGGATCTTGTGCTACAACTATTCAAACAAAGGGTCAATTGGGGTAAGTGTGATTGGGGGTAAGTGTGATAAACAGCTCTTGTAACTTTGGAAATCATTCTAAAAATCTGAAAGTTTGCAATATATAACATTAGACCACTTATAATTAAACTAAAAAGAAATATTGACCTTATTTTTTGTTTAAAGAAAGTTTTGAGCTTTTGAATATGCTATTTTATTACATTATTTTCCCTATGTGGGGTAAGTGTGATATACAGAAATGGATTTTGAAATGCAAATTTTGTACACTTAAAATTGGAATTCAAACATATAAATTTTTTTCTACATATGTATGTTTCTTATAATAATTCACTACCAATTTTAGGATTTATAATTTACTTGAAGCAGAGAACGAATTTTGTTAATGAAAAATGCAGAAACCCTATAAAATACGCATTTTACATTTAACTAAAGTTGAGTGAGTGATTTGCTTAGTCTTACTAGTGTTGCAAAATTACAATGAATGCGCCCTATAGAAGGGAGGAGCATTAGGCTTTCTTACTAGTGTTACTTGGCGATGTTTTGACGGAGAAGACGATGTTGTTGGAGTATCATACAGTTAGGGGCTTGTATGGTAGCAGATCTTTATACAATTCCAACGGGAAAACTTTTTGACCGTGTGTATGCATAACGTATACGACATGTACTTACGAGAACTTACCAAAAAATACAGAAGAAAATTATTTTGTAATAAAATAATTAATAAGTATAATGCTAAATATATTAATTAGTTGTGATTAAAACAAAGTTTTAGTAATTATTTACAAACTACAGATGGCAGCACTAACGGCATGTAAATATCTAAACAAAACATTTGTTTCAATTATAACTACGTAATGTCTTTAAAATTATGCTTATTAATTATTATAATGGTAAAATAACTTTCTTCTGTATTTTTGGTAATGTTCGTGAGTACTTGTCCGTTACTTTCTTTTTAAAACAGGGTCAAAGGTTTTCCCACTGTAATTGTATAGAGATCTGTTACCGTATAAGACCCTTAAGGCATGCATATTGCATATACCTTGGACAACTTTTGCTTTAATTTTTTAGATAGAATTTTAAAACTTTGTGAGAAGATCAGGCACATAAAAACTAACATAAAAATACTTAACTGCAATAAAAATATATATTAATTAATAAATTAATTAGCAATTAATTTAATTATGCCAAGCGACGAGCAACTTAACGACATTTCAAATTAGTTACTTTACATAATTTTTACAGAAAAGAAAACAGTTACCATCCAGGCATGTGATCATACGTTATCTAAGCTCTAAGCAAAGTAGTTACTTAATTATGATAGTTTGAAATGGCTAACTTTAAAATATGATTTTTTTTAAATTTTTAATTATATAATCGTCTGTAAAATAATCAATAATTATTACAATTGCTAGTAGGCTACATTCATACTCTTTAAAATACACTTTAAATTTTTTTAATCGAAGCATATTAATTTGAAATATCCTGCTCGGTGTTCAAGCATGTTAACTCGATCTTCAGAAAATGCATTCAATGTTTTCATTTTAAGACTGATGACCATAGAATTGCCTTTAAAAAATGCCTGTAAATTAAAATATATTTACAGTACATGAAATCTACCTGAAATTTGATTTTGAAAATTTGAAAGATAAATATTCAGATAATATTTTAATGCAAAAACATCAGAACACGTATTTAGATCAATTTTCCGTTTTCTAAGGTATATGCTTACCTTAAGAAGAATATGGAGAATGCTGACAAAAATCGCTTTGCCTATTTAAGCCCCAGTTTGCTTTGTTGTAAGCCTAAGAAAACATTTTCGGCGAATTATTTTGGTCCATCAAAAAGTGGAATTCATATGGGTTCATTACATTGCCTTATTTGGTGGCTTTTTGAATATCAAATAAAACTATAATTGCAACAAATTTTTCTTATCTGAGGTGGGAATTGTTGAAATTGAATTGTTGAATTGTTGAATCTTGTGAAAATTAAGATTTTGTGCTACAGCCAACAACCGTTTAAACAGAAATTTTTTTATTTTTCATCTATCCCTTTCAAAGAATAAAATTGCGCATTCTGCATTGAACTTACCGCTGTGTGAGTGGTTAGTTTAAGTTTATTAGTGTTACTTGGCAATGTTCTGGTGGCTTTACTTTTTTTGGACTCCAAGCATCTTTATTTTCTTCTTAATTTCTGTGTGAAGCACATCAATAAAAATTAAGACCCCTTTCCCGAAAAAAATGGAATCAATATTCTGGTTACAAAAAACAAAACTGAGCAAAAAATCTCGCTAAATGTTGCTTACGTGATGATTTCAAATGTTATGCAAAATACGAGAAATTTGACCAACCTCTAGCCTCGCGCACCAAATTATGGCTACAAGTTTTACCAATATTTAAAGTTTTCACATAAACCAACTCTAACTGGAAAGATCCACATTTTTGAGGTACTCAAAATTTGCTCACCACTTTTGGCGTAGTTGCGCACCCTCTTTTGAAGATATTAAATAACTCATTTTTTATAACTTTTATTTTTTAACTGCATACAGACGATAGCAATGATTTATGGATCATTTATTTTTTTCTGTGTTACGTATGTATAAATTCGTAGTGGTTACCTATGATTTAGTATTTCGTAATAACAAAAGAATATTAATCGGCTTCTCATGAAAAAATGCTGAAATACTTCAATCTAAAAAAACATTTTTATAATAATCTAGACAGATTATAATATGTTGAAGAAAAAGAATTTGAATCGAAATTTTGTTTAAAACTATTCTTTTAAAATATATAACAGACTTAATCTATTAAACATTTTTAATAAATGCTTTTTTAATAGCTATATTTAAATGCTTAAAGTATTAATCAACTTGTATAATTTTAGTTATTTTAGTGAAATTTAGATTATTTTTACTTATGTGTATGCTCACATATATCTTCAAACAAGCTAAATTAATAAACTTATTTTATATACTAATGTTAATTTTGCCTGTTAAATTTTCTTTGGAAGTTATATGATTCTTTGAAATCAAAAATATATTATTCATAAACTGCTATTTTAAGGTGTTAATATTCAACGTTAGCAACTTTTTATTAGATTTTTTTTTATCTAGCAACACTATAGGGAATTTTTTTTTTATTTATCTACACTGTGCGGAAAATTATAGGTTTAAAAAATAGTTTCTTTTAAATCTGGATAAAAAAATGTTTTAAATATTTATTCAATGTTGATAAAAAAAAATATATTTTCATATATAATTAAATTACAAAAAAAAATCATAAAAGAGTATTAATATATTAGGAGTAATTAAATTAATGAAATACGCGAAAAACTCTTTAAGGATTTATAAAATTTCTTTAGAAAAAAATGCGACGAGCATAAAGACACTTAGACAACATATTTTTTATTTAAAAAAATGCTTTTTTAATGTCGTAAAAAATCCGAACAACAAAAAATGATAAAATGCTTCAAAATAATGGCTGTAATGCATAATATATTTTAA
Source organism: Hylyphantes graminicola (assembly GCA_023701765.1). Taxonomy (NCBI): domain Eukaryota; kingdom Metazoa; phylum Arthropoda; class Arachnida; order Araneae; family Linyphiidae; genus Hylyphantes; species Hylyphantes graminicola. The sequence continues at coordinate 45,711,839 of CM043115.1, read as the reverse complement.
CATAAAACGCTAGGGACATGCTTTAATTTACTAACTAAGTGGTTCTTAATTTTAAATTATTTATGACATGGTAATTTATCATAAAACATTTGCTTGCTTACATTAAAAATTGAAAACAAATAATATTATTTAAAGTTTATCATCATTTTATTTCTTGCTCAAACAAATAGAAGTACTAATAATGAACAAAATTGATTAAATGCATTATTTTCACTTATTAAATATGAAAGTTCCTCCATTAAAACCCAACCCTGGTGATTAAAAAAATTATACAATCAGTACCGACTAATTTTGAGGAGTTTTTTTTACATTAGATTAGTGAATTTTAATTAAACTTTGCTGAAAAATCAGAACCTTTAATGAATAATACAAAATGCTAATTAAGAATAAAAAGAATAATGAAAATTAATTATTAACCTCAATCCACTGAATGGGAAATTATTTCAAATCAAATCATCAATTTGCATTGTAACTAATAATTTTAATCCCAAGAAACAATTGAATGAGGCAGTTAATGGTTCTTTTCCAATATTCTATTCGAAATGTATGCCCTGCTTTTCAAGATACCAAATCTGTTTTAATTAGTTTAGATTCATTACCATGCGTATTTATCAAAGCAGTTGCAAAGAATAATTTTCATTTCAAATTAATAAAACGATTTGGGCTGCAATTAAGCTTGGATTCTATTTGAATTTTTTTCGTTTCTCATTTGATTGGTTTAGCGAAAGTAAAGAAATTTTGTGTTTTTTATGTTTGTTTTTTATTTGAAAATAAAAATATATGATGATTAAAAAATAGATAGATAAAAACATAGAAAGATTAAAAACAAATAAAATATAAGTTAAAAACATAAATAAAATATAAGTTAAAAACATAAATAAAAACATAACTTAAAAGCATAAATAACGACATTAAAAACATAAATACATAAATACAAAAAGTTTAGCTTATAATAAATGTATATTTTTTTAAAAAAATACCTCACAAAGTAAATAGTTTAGGATAAATAAATAAATAATACTTTTATGCTTACCAAGAAGAGCGTTAAAAATTTTAAAAAACATGCCAACATAAATATTAAAAAAATTCTGTTATTATAGCTGCATGTTGTGTGTTCCCTTAAATAGTTATGTTTATTTCTTATATTCAGTTATCAGTCAAATATAATCAAAAGTTGTTGTTAGTTTGGGTACCAATTATCCTTTAAAAAAACTCGCGCACATTAAAGCAATTAAAATAGGTTTATCCAGTTTAATGAAGATATTTTCTATCAGGAATTTTTAAATAGATATTTATTTGAATCAGTTTTTTTAAAGACGCTAGTCACAACTAATAGGTGTTTAAATTCATCTAGAATGTAGTTATTTAAAATTTAAAGCGATAATTTTGGATCCAAAAACAACAATTTTGGTACAATGCAAAGAACTCGAAAAAAGGATATTCAATGAAAAAAACTTATTAAAACCTGATTTAACACGTTCACCACATCAATCACACGTTCACCACATCGTTCAACACATCATGATTTAACACGTTAAACCCACCAGTGTGTCACACTTGACTGTTCTGTGGGGCGGCGGGCATCACAGGTGAGTCACTTGTTTTCAGAAAAGAAGTCGTTAAAGAATAAGTTTATTTTATTTCTTCTCAACAGTACATATAAATATATTGACTACTATAAACAGTCAATAGTTTAAATTGATGATATTTATTTATATCTATGCAACTTTTCAAAATATTCCAAACATAATGCTGGCTGGCCCTTACAACTTTAGCAATGTGTCGTTACTTTTTTCGCGGCCTATAATCTACCTTGCATTTTCACTAGTTATGATCATCACTAGTTGTAATCTCGTATTAAGCGCTTTCCAACTCGCAAAGTATTTTCCCGCCCACAAAGCGTAACGATATAAGACAGTCAAGTATCAAGCGGAAAAACGTAGATATTTGTCCTGGATTTGAACGTGTTAAGCAAGGGTATCAAAGAAGTAATTAGTCGTTATATGTTAGCTAGTTATTGGTTAAAAGAATCTTAAACCTGACTCACATTTCTTTTGGTAAGGTATAGCATATGGTAAAATCACAACAGCATTCTAAGCAAGAATTTCATATTTAAAAAGCATTTTTATATAAATCCAATGGACGTTGTAAGATTTCTTATCATTATAAAGGGTGGTAATTTTAAAAGTGGCCTCTAAGAGCAATCATTTATTCATTTTAAAGCCTCCATTAAACTTGCCACAGAAATTGATGTAGTTCACTCTTAAAACAAACACTTCTAATTTAACTCAGTCTGAGTGGATTTCACTCCTCCAGACTGGAAAATGCACTTCTTCTTTTGGAGTGGATCCTTTGTGTGTTAAACCTCCGACAGGATCACTCCAAACGAGTGATTTTAACTCAGTCTGAGTAAATATGCATGCCTTTACGTGTCGAAAATGCACTTCTCCAACTGGAGTGGATTTCACTCGTTTTTTTTTAAGAGTGTTCGCTTTACCGACTATATCTATATTCTAGTGGTACATAACATAAAAGAAGGGTTTTTTAAAGAAAACTTCTTGCTATTGACTCACATATAAACATACATTTAAAATATTTAACTTCAATAGTAAAGTACGACTAATAACTAATCTGAAGTTTCCTTTATCTGAAAACCCATACACAAACTTGCCCTGGTCGAAGAGCCTCGTCTTTGTGAAAACAACTCTAAAATTCTAATTATGAATCCCCCTGCTTAAAATGCATTTTCCTTTAAAATTCGACAGCGGCATTGACTTCGCAATCGGATATTTTTATTTACTTTTCCTGGTGAAGAAAATGAAAATCGTCCTCTCGGATTTTCCACCGCTTTTGGAAAAGAATGGAAGAATCTTCACGGAATTCCGAACCGATTTTAAACAAGGGTATCTGAATGCTCCTTTCATGAGAGCAGTTGTTTGATATTCGTGATATTTTCTAGAGAAATATTCAGATATTGGAAAACATATTGTCCAACATGAAAGAGGTATGTAAAAAAAAATTCGTTTGTGTATTTTTCCAAAACTTATTACAAAGTTTATTATTATTTTTTTTTAATTTTTAATCAAAATCTTTTTAATGTTATGTAGATAGTTTTCCTTCATAAATTAATAAAGTTAATATGAACTGAAAAATGTCCTAAAATATATCTTCATGCACTTATAAATTCAAAATATGTCAATTCTTAATGGTACAAAAAAATTCTAAACAGCCATTTTGTCTGTTGTGTAATATTTTAAGGAAGTTTGGGACAAATTTTTGTTTAAGCCTGAAATTTTTTAGCAACATGGCCAATTAGACAAGTTAATTTTCTGAGAATTTTGTTTGATCGTAGAAACTATCACTTAGATATTATTTATGACAAAAACACTATTTTACTTTTTATTTAATAAATGATGTCCCAATGTTCGTATACAAAAGAAAAGCTTCATATAGTGTATTGAGATTATTTAGGGGACAGAATAATATTTCATAATATTGGATGGCGAAGGCAACTACTGAGCTGGCACCAATTTGACGTGAAGTCTATCTTAAGTTATTTTTGCGAAGACCATTTCTTATGATAGCTGTAGAAACCAAAGAGGTATACTAAAACGTCATAGGTAAACTGAGGCAAATTTAGAAGAATGGTGTGTTTACATTTCTTAAGAAAGCAACCATTGCCTCTTTAATAATTCGCATAATAAAGATGATACATGATTTGGACGTATAGTCTCAAGAGAGCTACACATAGGTTATTGACAACTAGTTTTATATACTGGTATTGCAAGGGTATATCATTAATACTACACCAAACAGCAAAGATGCACGATCTATATTAAATTGATTATTTGCACTACATAATGCAACCTGACAAATCGGTTAAACATTCTACTTCAACAAACTTTAAGTTTTATAATCGCCAAAAATCATTAATTTCATATACGATTCCCTCCACACATTATAACATACAGCTATATCCCAAAAAATAAAACTGCCAACTATCATATTGGCACCAAATATAAATAGAATCTTATTATAATTTAAATTGTGTAAAAATGGCATATTTAAATGAAAAAAAAAACATCCATCAAGTAATTAGAAACATCGGTTCCCTATAGACCACTAGTTTTTAGTTATAATTTTAATATCAAATAGAGATACATATGGTGAAAATTCTAGAATCACAAAGTGCTAAGGAAACCGATGTTCTTAAAATCTTAACAATAGGTCCCAAAGATATAGCTGTTTTTGGATTTCGAGTTCTTTTCTATTTTGACATGTCTGAAGAACAATTTCGGCTTGTGATGGGATTCTGCTTACTTTCTAGATGATAAGGTCATCTCAAGAATGTTTTCTCAGATGCCTCTTGTTCGATTCCTTTTTTGGAATCTTGGATTTTAGTTCGATGGATTCGTTATGTTCATGCATGGGGGAGCTTTTTTCACTGGAAGTATTATTTTCGCTTTGTGTGTGGCCAAGAGATGAAGTTTTTACTACTGTTCGTAGCTGTAACTTAGACGATCACGAAGTTATTTTTTCCGGTTTCGAATCAGAGAAAGTCGATGAAAATTTTTGTATGAAGTTCGAAAAAAATGTTTTATAATTTTGTGTCATCAGAGGAAAAGAAGTTTCTTTGATATGGAAATGCGGAGGAGGAAGTGTTATTTTCGCTTTGAAGTTTATGCTTTTTGCAATTGTAGGTTTACTATAGGCTTATGGTTTTGAATCAGAAGAAAGTTATGAAAGTGTTTGATGAGTTTTGAAAATGTTACTATGAAAATAGTGTTGTCAGATGGGAAGAACATTTTTTTGATGTGGAAACAGTCACATTTTTGCAAGCTTTGGTAAACTCAAAAATTTTCTTTTGATGCTATCAAGCTTATTAAGACAACGGGGTCGTAATTTGTAATATCATTTTCTAAAGAATTAATGTTAAAGACTACTTTTGTGTATAGCTAGATTTATTCCTCTTACTCCTACCATCGCAAAGAAACTTTTATTTGAAAGAAGCTTGTTGACTGATAGTTACATATCGCTTATTTGCAAAGCTCATTAAAAAAGATCTTATTGTATTCTACGTTCAAATGCATTACTAATATAAATATGCCAAATGAGAATAAAAAGACAGTTAAATCAATTTCTTTTTACTAAACTTTACACATTGAGAATTATTTTAGTTGCATACCAATATCTAAATGGAAATACGAACCAAAAAGTTTAGTTGTGCTTATAAATAGATATAATATTCATAATAGCATCCAGGATGAGAGTTAAAAGTCACTTCATAGTAGTTCAATTTCTATATAGATTTTCGACGATTCTAAGGGAACTACATAATTATAATGTTTATATATTTTAAAATAATTTAATCCTTTACAATTCAAAAAGATAATAATTTTCAACACCATTTACATTTCGCAATTATAATTTTTATTGAAATATTTTGTAGCGCAATTAAATGTATTTTAACTTATTAGATTTATTCTCATTGAATAGTATTCCCAAAACTGTTTTTAAAAAATATCATTTTCAACCAATTTTATTTGTAATAAGAAAAATTATTCAACTGCAAAAGAGAAGAAAAAATATTTTAGAGTGTTTTCTCTTATTTCTCCTTGGAGACCTATTAAAAGCGGTTCAACGAATCTACTAAAATCTACAAACAAAAGGAAGCAATAGCTATATCGCTTTTAAAAAAAGTTATTATTTACCAGAAAAGAATTTTCGTTTATTGACGAGGAAAAAGTATTTCATGCAAAATTCATTTGCAGAAAGAAAAATTAATCGACAAATACAGATTAAAGCGAATTTTACGCAATAATGAAACAATTCTATTCATGAGTCGGTGTTAAAATAAATAAATGTTGTTTATAATGTTGTTTAGCTAGACATTTTTATTTTGATGAAAAGTTTAAACATAAAGGATTTTAACAGTTTTTTAACCACAAACTGAAACTCTCATACGGTGTTTATATAATAACTTTTTTTTTAGTTTTCAGTTCAACTTTTTTAAATCTTAATAGTTATTTATAGGTATTCTAAAAAGAATATCTATGAATCACATAAAAATTTACATCAACAAAATAACCTATCCGTTTTTAAAAAAGAAAATTACAATAGAATTTACTTTATATTTATATTTAGGTTTCTAAATGGAGCATTTCAGATAGGAATAAAATATATATATATTGTTAAATTTTAATGTAATGAAAGCATTTGCGAATATTTTATATAAAAGCGAAATTATTATTTTTGTTTTCATTTATTTTTTGTTTTGTGTTTAAATTTTATGATATGGTAGGCACATATTTATTCCAGCTTGTACGCTTGCTCAGAGAACCGCTTATAAGCTTTCGTCAAGTGGGACAGACACACAGAAAGAGTTTTTACAAGCACAAGAGACACTCAAAGAAAGGACAACACAAAAACATAGACAAATAACATCATTTATTGACGGTCACAAACATCCATGCCTAACCGGGATTCGAACCCGACCCTAGCAGCTCCAAAGGCTAGCATCCTAACGATTGAGCCACCGGGGCGGCATTATAATGTACTGAAAGCATATGCGTATAATTTATATAAAATCGAAATTATTATTTTTTTTTCATTTATTCGTTGTTTTGTGTTTAAATGTTACTTCTCACAGATGCACTTTCGATAAAAGAGTCCTGGAGGCAGACTCAAACGCTAATAAACGATAAGCGATACAAGTTTGTGTTTGGTTATTTTGAATGGAACCCTTTGGCGTTGATATATCCTTATAATAAATTTCTTAAGAAACTAAACTAATGTGCCCAATCCATATCCGCTACTTAAAAGGAACATAACAAATGATGTCATTAATTAAACGAAGATAGTTGATAGCTTATGTCCATTCATTAGTTGCGCTCACATCTGAAGAAATATATTGCATCGTGTTCAGATGCAAGTCGGTCTTTAGTTTTATCAATATTGCAGCGCTATCTGGCATTTGTTTCGATTTCAGATTACAATCTTAATGCATCGCCGCAAGTGTAATATAAATATCTTTTCTAGTTTAGTTATAGTTAGGCAGAATAAATATATCATAAATATCTTTTCTAGTTGCAGTTATGCTGAATGTTTTGCCAAAACCATTTGTTCGATGAATTATATTATAATTGTGTGGTCCAGGGCAATAACGAGATAAGTACTTTTAATTACTGTTCTTCATATTGTGAATAAAATTGGGTTTTTCCTAATGACGATGGTCAACAATTCGAAAACTAGTAGATAAAGCGAATAATTTAAGTGAACAAAATATGCATAATCTTATATTATACTTTTTGTGTGGCTAGGTTTCACCAACTTATTCGACCATCTATCATCCAAATCTAGATTGGTTGGTTAGACATACATATTCAGGTTTGTGTGCTGGGTTAGAAACCCGCTTATAAATCTTCGTCAAGTAATACAGACACAACACACATAAGGGACAGATGCTGCCATCTATCGCCACCTCCGCAGTTTAGACACGTCCCTGATGTAGAGGGAAATATTCTCCAGGGACCTGTACCCGTGGGAAACTGCAAGGCCTTCCTCCTAAGTCACAGAAAGGCTACAGATACTTTTATGTTAAGGTGCATTGGAGACTGGCGAATTTAACAATAAGATTGATTGTAAGGTGGCTGTAAATTAGTTGGTGGTAATAAATACACTCTTAAAATAAAAGAGTGAAATCCACTCATATAGGATAAGTGCATTTTCGACACTGAAAAGAATGAAAATTAACTCAGACTGAGTTAAATTCACTCGTTTGTTTAAAGATTGCAAGTTTGAATTAAAATAACACTTTTAAAAAAAGACAAACTATAGGGTTCCTTGCACCAGTTCGGCAAACTAAAAAAAAACATATGGTTCCTGTTTTGGAAGAAAATTCGGCTTCCAGTCCACTCAATTATAGTTCGAATCTATTGAAATAAAACGCATGACAACGCTCAATATTTCATTACATCTCTTATTAAACTCATCATTATTTCAATTAAAATGCATTAATTAAATGTATTCAATAGCAATAATGCTCATTAGAAGCTTTTCCTTTCATCTTAGAACATAAAAATTGGGGTTTCTTTTTAAAATAAATTTACATTTGTTTTAGCATTTCAGTTATCGAGAGCTTTTAAATCCAATAAATTTTTAATTAACTATTTAATTAGCTTATAACTGGTTATTTAACCAATGATATTCTTAATTATAACGCAGATCATTTTTAATTAATAAGAAATTAATGGATTTTTCTTTTTCAAAAATCATTCTAAGACTCAAAAAAGTATTTTAATAAACCTAACTCGCCTTGAATATACGTTTTAATATTTCAATAATGTATGTTATGTTTTTAGTGCTTACGAAAAGAAGAATGATAACTAATTTAGTTGTAAAAGAAATATTTAAAATCTTTAGTGAAGCTTTTATGTCATTATATAATTTAATATAGTTATAAATAAAAAATAGCAGAATGAAAAATAGGAACAAATATGAGAACTCTATTAAAGTTATTATTTTTAAATTTTATCTTTTGAAAATATGCCAAAGTATGATATTTTATATTCTACTTGATTTATTTTCTTTTTATGGTTTTAAAAGTAATCATTCCAAATCTTCGGAAAGAAAGTAAATTCGAGATTAAATCGAGGTAAAACGAATTGAAAATTTAAAATAACCCATATATTTATAAATATTGATGGTAAGCAAAAAATAAAATGCAGTGGAAAGCTTTCTTTTTAATATCCTTTGAAGTACAATAACATATCGTTAATTTTCTACTCAAAGAGGGAGATCTCTGTTGAAAATATAGTTCTTATTATTCATTAAATCTAATTCCTTATCAGTTTCCAATAGCTATCGACATTCTTCTTAAAATCTTCCACTTCTGGTAAAGAATTTCACTCATTGACGACTCTATTGTAAAAATAATGTTTTCTTAACTCCCTTCCAAAACATGATTATTCAATTTCAAACCATATCTTTCTGGTTCGGCTTTTTAAGGTAAAACCTAAGCCCTACATGTTTCCCTGTTTTATAAACTTGAACAACTGAATTAACTCCCCCCCCCCCTTTATTCTCCTATTTTCCAAGGAATGGAAAATTGGAGAATACACATATTTGAAGATCTTAATCTCAATCAAATAAGACATATAAATAAAGTATCGTAAATGAAAAGTTCTCATTTGCAAATTTACATTCTAAAAAAGTATAAATAAGATATAGAGTTCATTCTGTTCAATGGTGAATTTTGTTAATTGTAAATACAGGGTGGTTATAAAATAACGCTCGCTATTCGGAATGGTCTGTAGCTTGAATGAATAATCCAAATGCATCAAACGTTGAGACACTTATTAATCAAGAAGGGGGGGGGGGAATGGAATCATAAAAAAGGTGGAATTATAAAAAGGAATAATCATAAAAAAAAACTCTTCCCTTGACCAGTGTTCTAAATTACTAGGCGTATTCAATTACGGCCAATTATGGTCAACACAGCTAATTACGCCTCGTAATTTAGAAGCCTGGTCGAGAGACGAGTTTCTTTGTTTCGAAAAAGAATAGAATCATAAAAAAAGAAACTCGTGTCTCGACCAGGGCTCTAAACTACGAGGTGTAGTCAATTATGGCCAATTACGGCCAATACAGCCAATTACACCTCGTAATTTAGAACCCTGATCGAGAGGCGAGATTTTTTATGATTCCATTCTTTTCCCCCCTTCTTGATTAGTAAGTGTCTCGATGTTTGTTGCATTCGGATTATTTATTCAATCTACAGACCTCTCCGAATAGCGAGCGTTATTTTATAACCGCCCGGTACAATTGGTTGAAGCACCAACTAAACGATATCAGTTGCAATTTGGAGAATGTCAGGTGTGTAACTAAACCCTTCAAATTGGAAAATCTTTTGTTGTTTATGTTTATTTCCAGTATGAGTCTTAAACGTTTGAATAATAAAACCAATAATCTTATAATGTATGATTTATGTTAATTTGAAATTAAATTCACACATAAAATCTAATCTTGCAAACACATAATATTACATATAAACAACAAAATATTTCATATATCTGAAAATGTACATATAAACATCACTAAAATTTTAACTTTTGTAGCATTCATAAGCTTTAAACATGCTTTAAATTCAAAGCATAGTCATCTCTTAAAAAGATTATACGCTATGGTATTTAAATAAAAATGCTTTTAAATAATGCATTTTATCGTTTGCTGTTTACCTCTAAACACATAATTTGTTCCATCATTACCTAGAGCCCTGCAACTGAGAGCTAAAAGGGTACAACTTAATTTCCCTAAAAATTCATTAAAACTGATGAAAATGTCATAGTTGGTCGACAAAACTCCTATATTTAAATTCGCCTATAACATAGTATTTTTGGAAATTAAATTTTTCAGTAAAACTTATTATTTGGATTAAAAAAATATTCTCTAAGAGAAATAAAAATAAGTCACTGTGGACCATCAATTTTGGACTCGTACCCTTATGCTGCAAGAGTTTAAAGATTCATTTGTGTTCTTTAAATTTACCATATTAACTAAATAGAAGAAACAACTTTTGTGAAAACAATTAGCATAATGGTTTATTGTACTGTTAAAATAGATTTTTAATTAGTTATTACGAGGAAGTTGTTCCGAATTCTAGATTATTCATGCATGCAAAATTAACCTGTTCCTAAAAACATGAAAGCAGTTTTAATTTTCTCGGCAGAACAGAACGGTATCTGAATGATAAATTAAGGATTTTTCAACTAATTACAAGTATTAGTACATAGTTTTAGTTTATTTTAATAATATACTATCATCTGCCAAAAGGCTGTTTTTCGTTGTTGCTATAGGTCTATCCCAAAGTAAAACTGGTCTAAATAATTTGTAATTTTGAACCTTCAAAGAACACCATCTGAAATAGGCGTACAGCCATTATATGTGAGAAACAAGTGGTGAAGTAATTAAACGTAAGCTTTTGATGAGGTCTGAAATATTGATTTTTACATCTATCGCGTGTGTATGTGTATGTTGTGTCTGTCTTACTTAGGTTAATAAACGGGTCGCTTACCAAGCACACAAACCTGAAAATATATGTCAAACAAACAACCATATTGGATTTTAGAATGGTATGCAGGAGCACTTATTTATTATTTGCCTGTGCTAACATCTTGCTACCGAGATATGATAATATTTTATTTCAAAGCAAAACTGTACTTTTTTTTTAATTTTAAACATAAATAGATATTGACAAATCAAGGTATTGTAATTGTTTCATTATTTGTACAAAGCCCTAATATATAATTATGTTTCCATTTTACCATTGTAGAAGAGGAGCATCATTGGCACTCACTGAACTACAAAAATCCTACCTCTGAAAGATAATATAATTGAACTGCTTAATTAACGTTTTCAATATAAATTGTCGTATTTTCATATAAAACAGTATCAACTCGAATAAAAGCGTCCCCAAATGTTATTTTTGTAAACTGAAAACCGTTGGATTGCAGTGAATGGTTTACTATGTACAGAGAAAATATTTTGCAGATATATCAACTTACATTCATCAAAAACTATTGAATGTTTTTTGGAGTTTAAGACATAAAGAATAAAATTAAGTGAAACATGTACAGTATTGTTGAAACTTGAAATGAAAAAAATGCTGTAAAATTGACTTAAAACTTTTCACAGAAGACAGCAGTTAAATTGTATACACTTTTATGTTAACAAATCGAAATTATTTATTCAATGGTCAACTGACTTTACATTTGGAAACAATTACATAATGTATGGTATAATATGGTAGGTACATATATATTCCAGCTTGTGTGCTTGTTCAGAGAATATATTCGTATAAGCTTTCGTCAAGTGGGACAGACACATAAAGAATTTTTACAAGCACAAGAGACACACAAAGAATAGACAACACAAACACATAGACAAATACTAACAACATTTATTGACGGTCACAAAACATCCATGCCTGACTGGGATTCGAACCCGACCCCAGCAGCTCCAAAGGCTAGCATCCTAACGATTGCGCAGGCGGCAAAATTACATATTTCTGTTCCATATACATAAAAAAACAAAGGATATATATTATTTAATGGTTAAAGCAATATACCACGGCTCAAAATTCAAGGTCGTATTGCAATTATTTTTAACTGGAAGTCACGTTAAAGATGCTGAAACTTTTTTCGATCATCACTTTCACATTTGTACTTAGTAAAGGTTTTTATATGTAGAACATGTTCCCACTGTAACGTTATTTCAGAACCCCTAATAAATCAGTCGCAAAGAAATGTTTATTTTTATCCACCTAGAATATTTCTAAAACGTTTTTTAATTAATTCCTACACGAAACTCCAAAATTCCAAGTTATTAATTAATTGTTTAAAAAATACAATGTTTCACATACAAACCCTTTCATATAAAATAACATCTCATGATTAATAGCTCAACTTAAAAGCCCTTTGCACATCACGTAAGAGGGTAGAGGTTAGATAAATATATTTAACTTAATTTTTTTTTTATTCACGGCCCTTACTTGATTCCAGGATCATGTATTACCCCAAAATTTTGAATAATTAAGTTTTCATGCCAAACGTACACCTTGAAAAACAAATATTTTTATGAATGTTATTTTCGCCAAGAAACCAATAAACATTATTTCTCCAATATCTAATCAAATCTTCATGCTTCCTGGTATTTTAGTTTTAAGAGGGCCATTTTTGAATACAGTAAAAAAATAGGTTAACATTATATATTCATCTAAACATCGGAAATTACAATTTACTGGCTACCTCAGTCATACGCATTTTTTTCAGCAATTATACTGTATAACTATTAAAAAATTATCTATTTATTTTTCTAACTTTCAACAACAATTATATGTGTGATTTTATCTTACACAGCCAAACTCATTACTGAAGAATGAAAACTCTATTTTTTTATTCACAAATATTTGTAAATTTATCCATTATGTTTCACCCACGTTAAGAAAAACGACAGCTTGGGTACATTTCGAAAAAGGAGAAAACATTGGTTCCTTTCGTTAAAAATAGACTTGGCGCAAACCAAAATGGTTAATCTGCATGTTCTACGATTTTCAAATGCCCCTATATTTTGATTAAAAATAACATTATAAAAATCCTTATCCCCCCCCTTTATGCATCATCTTAACTTACCAACATGCAAACCATTTAATTCAAAACAAGCAACTCCAGAGTAATTGTTCATCTTGCAAATCCCTTTAGAAAAGAATTAACCCGAGGCAGAAGCTAAAGGTGAGAATAAATATTTTATATTACTTCTTTTTTAACACCCGAGGACAGGGCAAGATTCTTGGTCTAGATACAGGGTGAGGCAAACAAAAGTGGCCCCAAAGTGGAGATAAGAATACGACAGAAATGTTGCCAAATCCAAAACCAATACAGAAACAGGTTTGCTAACTGAAGCTATTGATCGCTGCAATATTAAGGCTAAACAAACGCTTGGCGACTCTGATTTGCCGAAAACTACACTAAGGTTTTAGAAGCTAGTTGAAATGAAATATAAACAAGGTTTGTAGAGCTGATCAAGAAAAGTTTCCACCAGTGATTATTTGAAAGTTTCGGTCGTTATTTATCCTAGAGAATCGGACCTTTTTGTTTCTGGTGATACAAAACATTCTAAATTGATTGCAAGACACAAAATTTGCATATTCGGACGTCTTATTATACAATACGAACTAAGATCTGAACTCTCCACTAGTCTATGAGTACGCTCTAAAAAATGAATGCTCAAAAACGATGAAGTTTTCCTTAATTTTGACGATTCCATTACTGGCAAATGCTCCGAGTTTTCGTTTCCTCAAAGTGAGGAAATTTGAATCGTCATTTTCATGAGGATTTGAATGTCGTCTAATCTAAAGAAATATTTCGTCATTTTTGAGCATGTGAGTACAACAATGAGATTCTGTTTCCTCAAAATCAAGATACAAAATCGTCAAATCACGATCGTAAAAGTGAGGATTCGCGTTTACTCAAAAGTCACGCGATAGTTTGACGAAACAATCCTCAAAATTAACGATAAGAGGCTTGAGGATTCATGAATCGTCAAAAATGAAAGTGTTATTTCTGAGAGTGTAGATCTAATGTGAAGCTAATCCGATCCAACCAATGCAAAAACAGTTTTCTGGCGGCTTCAAGAGTTTTTCTCGCCAAGCATTTCAACGTATTCCCATCTCTAGACCGGGGCCACTTTTGTTTGCCTCACCCTGTATAAGGCTAAAATGATGAGTAATGGAACTTTAGCTCTCGGGGTAATTCCCTTGAGTTATGGCCTAAGTAGACCCTGGCTTGCTGAGTCTACATTTTCTTGAGCAAAAGGGGTCGCCAAAATTTATTATTATTTTTCATTTCCCCTCCTTTTTTCCCTTGTTTCTGGGTAAATGTACTTGAACTGATAATTTTTCACTTCTTCTTTTAATTTGATTTTTCTCTCCTTGGAGTGGAGAAGTGCTTGATTTTTAAAAAAAAAAAGATTCTTTAGGGCAAAATCAATGTATGTGTTTCGTGCGACACGAAATTAAAAGAGGGTCTTCTCTTAAATTGGAAGGAGAAAGTTGGTATCGAAAAACCTTATTTTTTATAATTTTTTTCGTCTGCATAGTTTTGGATGAGATTTTTTTGTGTGATTTTTCTTCTTTTTCACTAAAAAAACCCTTTTATGTTACGGTCAGTATCGATCGATAGCATAATAGGATTTCATAAGAGAAAAATATTTTTCATTATTTCGTGTGAAAAGTTGTTTTCATCCTTTAAGACTTTAATGTTATATTCATATTTCAAAAGAAATCATTTTTTTAATGAAATAATTTTTTTCAAATATATAAAAGTATAAAGTTATTAATTTTATTCACTAAATGAAATTATCTTTGAAAAATCAGAATTATGTGTCTAAACGTTAAATAAAAAAAATCACAATAATGAATTCTTTGTAGCCTAACTACTCTATTTTATACATTAATTAAAAAATATATTTTAAAAAAATTACAAAATAACTGTACAAGACTACTTTTTTGGAAGAAAAAATAATTTTTCTTAATTTATTGACGCCGTCGGCAAGGAAATTTCACATGCGACAATAAGCTTTCTGCTTACGTTTATCTGTATAAAAAAATATAAGACAAATAATGACTACCTTAATGAACAATTTCTGGAAGACAAATCGAGGGACATAAAAAACGAACTTTAAAAACTTAAAGTTAACGTTTTTATTTGGTTATAAATTCGTTAATGGGTTAATCAATAGAGTGCTTCTCTCTCGCTACTGTTTTGAAAAAAAAACGAACTTCACATTTACTTAAATAAATGGAAAGTTCTTAAATATATAAATTGGATTCTTAACAAAATGTATCAGAAAACATTTTTGAAAAAGTCTATTAGTTCTTAATCGGTTTTTTTTTTCGAGATTTTTTTAAGATGAATCGAGCCTATTACAATAATATTATATATGATTTACATTATAGTTGAATTTTCCCTGAAAATGTAGTGAGTGAAATGTGATGCATTTTCTCATTGCCGTGTCTTACCTGTAAAACAAGTTCTAATCTCCTCGGCTCAACAGCCCATTACTGGGCCAAGGCCTGCCGTGCCCATTTCAGCTTTCGTGACTTAGGGCTCTAGGGTGCTAGGCATATGTCCCGGTAAGGTGGTCAGCCTCACGTGGAACCCCTAGTGTTTAGTTCCCAAGCATGCTTGGTACCCATTTTATCGACCCCACTCAAGGAATGAAAGGATGGGTCAACCTCGCCTAATGCGGGATTCGATCCCCGGACTTGTGGCATGGCAATGCGAAGCACTTCCACTAAGCCACTGGGCTTCTGTAAAGCAAGTGGATAACCGAAATTTAGCCGAAATTTTAATCATAAATCTGGCCATTTGAAAGACACTCAAAAGGCAATCGACAGACAATTTGACAATCTTCAGAACAATCTCAGCAAAACTTATTACCGATTCACACCACCTAAAACTCAATTCTCCAAAATACTGTTATACCAATAGTCACACTCAAATCTATTATATCAAAAGGCTCTCCTAACACAAACTCACATACGCAAAAGCTATAAATTCCGGCCCACAAATAGAGCTGCTACCTCGACTCGTAATTACACTACACCAAAGCTAAGTGGACCCAGCACTGAAGTTTAGACGAGAGATTTTAACAACTCGAAGTGAACGCATTTACGATTTCTGCCCATATTAAAGTGTAGTTCGGGACAACAACAGTTTCCAGTGGTCATTTATAACTGGAGTTGTATTATCCTGTGTTGAGCGCTGCCTACTAAATTGTGTTTCCTGAACTGTGGGTTTCAGGATTAGAATAGCGTAAGTCGCGTTGGATAAAATTTTAAGTTGTTAAATTCTATGAGTTTTGGAATTCATAATAGATTTTTTTTATAAATATCTAGCTCCCAACTTATTTTTAATAATCTATTTTTTAAAATTAATGAATTTGTTTTCAGACCCAGAATTTTTTTTTTCAGAAATTTGACATTAAAACTTGCTAGTATTTAAGTCATTGGAACTAACATCTTTCATTGGGTGAGAAATCCAAAAAAAAAAAACTTCTATTAAAAAGTGTTAAAAATCTTCCAAAGATTATGAGGACAAGGTAACACAAATTATTAATTTATTTTTAATTAACTTTCACAAAATCAATTTTTCAACATAACAAAGTTTATGAAAAGAAAGAAAATTTGCTTGCCTTCACAAAACTAAAATATTAATAAACTTTGATGATTTAATTAAAAACTATTCTATAATATTAGATACATAATAGGCTCTCTGTCTGACACACACAAAATGTGTAAAACTTTTAAAGTATTAACATAATTTTTTTTAATAATAATTTAAGCGAGCAAATTTTCCCGAATTAATATAATTAACTTATTTTTTTTAAAATGAGTTTTCAAGTATGACTACATTATGCACTCGGTTTGCTGCTTTGTATTGTACATTCGAAGCTAGAATTTTTTTAATTAAAAATTAGAACTATAAGTAATATAATCTAGGAAGTATTGTTAAGGCTACAGACATTATATAGCTTGATCTTCAACAATGGTCTTTTGCGATTGACTTAATTCGAACCGGATTTAAGGACAATCATACGCAGAACTGAAAGGAATTAAGCAAAAGTAATGTGCAGATACACCCTCAAAAGCTTTTACTTTATAAAAAAATTGTTAACTGGAGTAAATAACAATGCAAATATATAAATCAAATATATAATAATATCATTATAAATACTTTTAATGCTACACAGTGTTAAATACACTCGGTCCGCAACACTGTAACAATTTCCAACGTTTCATGTAAATAACAATGAAAATATATAACTCAAATATATTAAATACTGTTTTAATCTTACACAGTGTTAAATACACTCGGTCCGCAACACTGTAACAATTTCCAACATTTCATGTAAATAACAATGAAAATATCTAACTGAAATATTATAAATACTGTTTTAATCTTACACAGTGTTAAATACACTCGGTCCGCAACACTGTAACAATTTCCAATATTTCATGTAAATAACAATGAAAATATCTAACTCAAATATTATAAATACTGTTTTAATCTTACACAGTGTTAAATACACTCGGTCCGCAACACTGTAACAATTTCCAAAATTTCATGTAAATAACAATGAAAATATGTAACTCAAATACTATAAATACTGTTTTAATGCTACACAGTGTTAAATACACTCGGTCCGCAACACTGTAACATTTTCCAGCATTTCATGTTTATAACAATGAAATATATAACTCAAATATTATAAATACTGTTTTAATCTTACACAGTGTTAAATACACTCGGTCCGCAACACTGTAACAATTTCCAACATTTCATGCACTTACGCTCCTGTGGTTCTGACTCACCGAGCTACGTTCCCCAAATTGTTGGTATCGCCGGTGGAATATTCGGTTGTTCACCAAACCGCGAGAAACCAGGAATAATTCGATGTCCAGCGCCTTGTTGGACAATTCGTTTCCTCTTTGTGTTCACGCCGAACGTGCGGTGAATTATTGAGAATGGGTCTTTTGGGGTGGCTTAATTTGGACTGGAGTTAAGAACATGTTTGGACTGTAAGTAGTGAGTCATGCACTCTGTCTGAAGTAGGGACTTGATATGGAAATTGCCAAGGTTGTACTTGTATTAATCTAGAAGATATATGTGGTATTACTGCCTATTACGGCACATTACTGTATTGTTTAGAGTGATCGTTTTGATGGGGTATCAGTCACGAATTTGTTCATCCATTTACATATTCATTCAAAAAACTGAAATGGAACTCGAAATGGAACTATAAAAAACATCTGGTTTTTCAGTTGTAACTTAATTTACCAAGACTGTATACTTTAACAGGGGCTGTGTTTTGTTTTTTATATATACTTGTGGTGAATAAGTGAGAACGGGTCTTTTGGGGTGGCTTAATTTGGACTGGAGTTAAGAACATGTTTGGACTGTAAGTAGTGAGTCATGCACTCGGAAGTAGGGACTTGATATGGAAATTGCCATGGCTTAAACTTGTAGGATTGTGGAGGGTACATGGCATTTCTGTATATTACGCCCTATTTCTGTATTGTTTGAAGAGTCATAATTTTGCTTTGGGTATCAGTCAAGGATTTATTATTTTCCATTTCCTTTAACCTGAAAAGATATTGCAAGATATGGATTATACTATTGTAATAAGAAAAAACAAATGTCTTATAAATAGAAGGATATGAAAAAACCTTGCTTTTCCCAGTGTAACTTGCGAGTACTTTAAAAGTGGCTGTGTTTTGTGCTTCATATATACCTGTGGGAAATTATTGAGAATGGGTCTTTTGGGGTGGCTTAATTTGGACTGGAGTTAAGAACATGTTTGGACTGTAAGTAGTGAGTCGTGCACTCGGAAGTAGGGACTTGATATGGAAATTGCCATGGCTTAAACTTGTAGGAATATGGAGGATATATGGCATTTCTGTCTATATTAGCACATTAATGTATTGTGATGAGTGATAATTTTTCTTGGGGATCTGTCACTAATTTGTACATCGAGATATGCTTTTTCATACTTTTTTACCTGAAAAATATTGCATTCTATGTCATTAGAAGAAGCAAATGTCTTGGAAATTGAACCATATAAAAAATAGGTTTATTTTACTGTGTAACTTGCTAAAGTTGTCGTGTACTTTTACAGTGTATATGTTTTGTGTTTCGTATATACGGGTGGTGAATTATTGAGAATGGGTCTTTTGGGGTGGCTTAATTTGGACTGGAGTTAAGAACATGTTTGGACTGTAAGTAGTGAGTCATGCACTCGGATATGGAAATTGCCATGGTTGAACTTGTAGGATTGTAGAGGATACATGGCATTTCTGTATATTACGGCCCATTTCTGTATTGTTTGATGAGTGATATTTTGCTTTGGTATCAGTCAAAGATTTATTATTTTCCATATGTTTTTACCTGAAATAAGAATGCAAGATATGTATTATACTATTGTAATAAGAAAAAGCAAATGTCTTAAAAATAGAAGGATATGAAAAAATCTTGCTTTTCACAGTATAACTTGCGAGTACTTTAAAAGTGGCTGCGTTTTGTGTTTCATATATACTTGTGGGGAATTATTGAGAATGGGTCTGTCACGTTTCAAGTTTTTTTTCTGTAGTGTAATCAAAAATATTTATTCAGTAACAATAAACTACATTTCTTTTTAACTCCACATATTTCGAAAAATTCTGTATTCAAACGTTTAAGTTAATTCCGAAATGTTATGCAATTACTTATAGTGTCTACAAGATTTATAAGATTACGTTGCCAAAATGTTTGGAAACAGCCGAAAACAGTGTCCTTCATGATAAAATCTTCCTAACCAAGGCCCCCATTTGCAAATATTATTTATTCTTTTGTCTATATTAATGTCGAGCAAATACATTTCTTCTGATATTTATGAGCAAAAAAAAATACGCCAAGCCTTTTTTCCAAAGGGACTGAATGTATAGGTTTCTAAGTTCAAGTTCTTAAGTCTTATTTTTTAGGCTTAGAAAGATACAGTATTTTTTCCAACTAGTTATTTCTGTCTTTGTTTAGTTTGTAATAGTAGTCATCAGAAACGGGAAAAATTATTCTCGTATGTGGAAAATGGAAGAGATTATCACATTCTGTAGAACTGGTTTTACTACGAGGGTTTAATTATAGCTAAAAATACAACTTTAAGGAACCCAGAAACCAAACAACGCTTCATAATATCGAACTTTTATTTTAACTTTTAGTCACTGAAACAAGTATTTATGCGAAAGCAGATATAAGACACACATGAATATAGGGCTGTAGTTGGCAAAGGTGTAAGTTAATTACAACATAACTTTGTTGCCAGCTCCAAATGCCCTAATTAAAAAACAACAATTTTCAGCCTTTAGGTACACTTTTCTCTTTTTTTATTGTATTTAATGGCTTGAAATTTTCTAAGAATATGTGTGTATGTTTAGTGAACAAAGTACACCCAAAATATTTTATAAAAATGTGAAATAAATATAGCTTAGACATTTAAATCACAAAAAAAAAATTTAATAGTGGAAACTATTCTTTGAATTTAAAATTAAATATCAAGCTTTTTTATTACATTTTTACAAAATTTGAAATACATTTATATATGACAAAGCTTCAGCTGATAAAAAAAAGTAAACATTATTTGAACTACATGGCTTTTTAAGCACCTAAATCATATATTGGCAAAATATATATATATATATATATGAGGAAAAAGAACTAGATGCTATTTTCTTTGACATCCTATGATTTTATTTCCGGTCAATGCAGGGTATTATTTTCCGGTTTTAGCCTTCAAATATTTTCTCCGGACAAACACACAAATAGTCGAAGAATAGAAAGATATAATACAGTTATGTTTTTATAAAGGAAAAGTTTTTTTCGAGTAAGAAATAGTAAAACAATATCATCGGCTTTATATCCTTTGAGCCTACCGTCACTAAATCAGGAAATATTTTAGAGAGCTTTGAAGTTTTTGTAAACATGGGGCAACAAGATGGCAGAAAGTAAATATTGCTTTTTTACTCCATCTGATAGCCAGCTGATATTGTATATAAACTTTTTTTAGAAAAATCTCAAACGTTTAATAAGGATTTACTTTCAGAAATAAAACTTGAACTTTTGACGATTCAGCAATGTTTGTGAGTTCTCTTTTTTATACAAAGCTTTATATTTCATTCCATAGCAAGCTTTTGAATGTATTTCATAGTTTATGTGTGTTATGCTGAATGCATAATGTATTTCTAGGGTCATCAACTTGTCTATAAAGCAACGGTTTTTAACTTCTTGGGTGTGCTTTAATTTTTTGCGTTTTTAAATTGGGCCGAGAGAATACTAGACGGGGGAGGGGGAAGAAAATGTCCAAGATAAAATTTTATTCATAAAAAATGATTAATTGACTGAAAGCACATATACATATAGTAAACAACACTTATTAACAAAACTTTATTATATACAGTGGCGCAATGAAAGTTCTGGTTGAAAACTGGCCACAATAATCAAAGGTTAAGAAAAACACTATTTTAAAGTACAGAAAACTAACACGATATAAATATGGATGATTAAGAATTTTCTAAAGCATTTTTAAGTTCCATTATGTACAGTCTAATTAATTCACGTCCAGCCCCTCCCTCGAACTAAACTTTATTCGTAAAGAAGAGTTAAGAAATTTCAACGTTACGGATATCGTATGCATTTCAAAATTGTGATTTACATTCCCCTCCTTTTCCATTAAATTCCACATTAAAACTAAACAAAAATCTCCAAGAAATCTTTGTTTCAAGTAAATATACAGCAATAAAAAAAACTACGAGCACAACTCCTAATTATAAATGCTGTTCACATAAAATACACAAGCATTTAACTTTAATACAAAATCCTCATACAGGTTCTTTAATCCCTTAACTCCTAAATCGCCTTTAAAATGATCACCAAAGAAACACAATTGATCCACACCTTTCCCATGAACATTTGCTTTTCAATTTATCCCCCTATTCAATATCAAGGAATGAGGAAGAAAAAAAGCCAATCCACATAACAATCCAAATCTAAAATTCCATCAGCATTCATAAATCCATCTTATTAGGGATGTAACATTGTCGTTATTTTATGGCAGTAGATGATCCTGGTTCATGGTGTTGTTAGATAACTAGAATTAGGTACGTTATATCCAATGTGTATATCGTTAGAACTGTTTGCCAAGTAATAAGTTTAAAATTATATTGTAATTGAAACCAGCTTAAAAGCAGACTCTTTAAACATATTTTTAGGTTTAAATGTTATATTCATTAAATTTATTATTCTTAATGAATTGACACTGTAAAAATATTCAGGTACGTTACTGGGAAATAATGGGCAGCTGAGCTGCTCAATTTTTACCAGTAATGTTCCTGGAATATATCAGTAAACTTCCCCAAAAATATAGAAACAATCCCACTTAGAGCCAGTAACTTCTCTGGAAAATACCTGGAACCTTTCTGGAAAATGCCAGGAACCTTTCTAGAAAATACCTGGAACCGTTCTGGAAACTGAGCGGGCACCCAACGGAACTTGGAGCGACATCGAATGCTGACGCCGTCGGGACTTTGGTCTGTCCCCGTGTACTCGGGCCCATTTGAATGGGCCCGAGTACACGAGGACATGGATTTTCTACTCTTTCCCAGTACAGATATCCGATTTATAGGATGACTGGCAGGATGGGATTGGATGGGACTGGAGGTGGGATTCGAACCCCCGCACTCTTGAGAAGCTGAATCCTGAGGCGGATGCCTTAGCCACTCGGCCACGGACGGACCTTTCATGAACTTCGTTATACCAACAACGTTACAAAACAACTGATTTTGAGTGAGGCGCCGCGAGCAATGGCGGCGGTTCATAGCAAACGTTGAAAGATTTGAAAGGGAAAACCTGAAAATTCCTGGAACTTATCACGAAGCGATGAATACTTGAAAAAGCCAAGAAAGTTCCTCGTATATATACGGAAAGTTAAGAATTTTTTTACAGTGAGGCTTTTAATTTCGGAATACAATTTTTTTATTTTTTACTTTAGCCAATGCCCGTCAATGGCTGTTGAGCCAATAGACGGCGAGCCTCCCAATAGTGAGAAATCAAGTCATGTGAAAGGTATTGAAGTCCAGGGCACGACAACAGGTGGCCCGCAACCCTCCTTTCAGACGTGCAGAGAGGGCTTACTTCCATGTAGGTCACACCAATGCGGTGGAGATGGGCCTGAAGGTAGTCGTGTCCGGTGGCCATGTGAAAGCGGGCGACTGCAGCACTCCTTTCCAGTTTGTGGGGGATGAAGCCGGGTACCATCAGATCCCATTGCTTACCGTAGCTGAGGCAGCATTTTGTAAAATAAGTAGAAAACACAAATCTCCATTCCGAGTTTTTCAACACCATCGGAATACTTTCGTCACCATACATTTCATATTGTCACTGAAAGTAACAATATTTTCTTATCTACCACCTAAAATGTGACCTATTTAATGTGAACCTACTCAGCTTGCCATGTCAATATTGTCCAGACATCAAAGAACAAGTGAACGAAAACAAACTACTAATTCTTTAACCTATCGACTTCCCATCCTACAGCTGGTGGGAATTTCCACCAAAAATAAACGACCAAAACACACGTCTACCTCAATTAGAATCCATTTTTGACGAAAATGTGCCCATGTCGTGCCAAAGTAGGCTTAACGGATCGCATGTGGAGTAACACTCACACTCATTGTCTAAGAGCGGTACGGAGACTTGTCTTTTTTATTCCTTTCGCCTTTTTTAGATCCGAAACGTCGGCCATTTTGTAGAAATTACTACGTTAATGCTTACCTAGTGACATATTTATGGCCCGTTAAGTGATATTTAAACTGCAAATGGATCCTTAATTGCTCAGGATAGTTTTGCGGAACGTTTTCATTAGTAGGAAGGTTGTGGGGAATTCGAATTTTTTAATAGGATGGTCTCTTTATCGCCTGAACAAAAGTCAAAAACTATCAGAATGTTTTATTTAAATGGTTTCCTGTATAATTTAGTTTTATGTGTTTTTGTAATATCAGTATTTGAGATATTTATTGCGGATAAACTAGTGTCCATAATTTTATATGGAATGAGAAAGTTATTCTAGTATCGCTAAATCTGTCCTGCGTAATTAATTTATTGCGATTTTTTTAATAATTATAATTTTGTAGATTCACTCTAATTTTTTCCTAACGTTAAAAAAGGATAACTTGGATACTCTTTAAAACAAATTATATCATGTTGCGAGACATTATTCACAAGCAATAAATAATTTCTGAGCTAAGTAACATAATTTATCTTACAAATTAATCGTGCTCAATTGTTGTATCTTTGCAATAAAGAAATAAAGAAAGCTGTGTTTGTATGTATTTATTTGAATAATTGAAAAAGTACACTGTTTATTAATTTAATATACTTCTTGTAATAACTCATTTTATTCAACACATTTTTTGAAAAAATTAAGACACTGTTTGATGTTTCAAGATATATAAAAACGCATGGGTAACAACATAATGAATTAAATATAAAATTTTTAATGTATGAATTCGAAGACTGATCAAAAAATTTGTTGTCAGTACGACATCTTTTAAAATCAACAAATTAAGATATTAGTCCACTACTTATGATAGATTTTAATGATAAAATAAGTCTGGATTTTAAAGGTTTATCAAAAGATATTTTACTCAAAACGAGTTCCAATCTCGTTTTATTTGAAGTTTCTGCAAGTTGTTTTTCAGAAACTAAAGAACACTCATAGTAAAAACCGTATTACAGAACAGCAAACAAGAAGTATGGCATTAAATATTTAGATTTTCAAAGCATATAAACGCAAGTATTTAAGCACTTAAAGGAGGTTATAATACATTAAATAAACATTAAAATTATTTTTTGCGATTAAAAAAAGGAGAAAATGGTAAAAAACAATGTTTTCCTAAAGATATCCAGTGTATCAAAGATTAAAAGAAAGTTACTTTGTATCATTATGGGCAATCGGTATTTTCAATTCATAAAACTCGTATCAATACGCATTATCATAAAATTAGTTGGTTGGTGTGTTTTTATTTCAGCTTCACTAAAACACTTTTAACTTTAATAATAAGTTGATGTTGGAGCTCATAAACAGTAAAAACTGCTATTTTTATTTATAAAATATTAATATGATTTGTTCTATTTAGGTTCAACATAATTTTTAGATTTAAATTATATTTTAAAAATAACAGTACATTTTAATAAAAAATAAATTGAATATTTTTTACGTAAATATACGTTCCGACAAAAACCTATATTTACAAATGTTAAAAATTATTATTCTACTCCTTAACCTCCCATCAAGCACATTTTAGTTATTAAAACATTGTAATACAAGATTCAGAAAACACATTCCAAAGAAAGCCCAAAAACCGCCTTTATTCAAACCACATCCCCAAAACCGTAATCAATACACTAAAAGCATTTCCTAAGCATTAGTATCAATTTACCTGACCTCTGTTAAAATCATTTTTTGAGAGGCCATTATTAGCAATCGGTTTTGGCTGCACCTATCAAAGGCGCTTTTAAAAGGCCACTTTTAACTTACATTGACGTTGAGGATAATCCCACCTTTATGGCCCATGAAAAGAGATAAATGCTCAAAGTGGTTTTCTTGTTTCAGAAGGCGACAGCCGTAATGGCCCATTTTTTGAATTATTGTTCAAACCTCGAAGAAAAGTAAACACATATCCAATTACTCCTCGGGGATAAGTTTTGGAGTTTCGGAGATAAGAAAAAATGAAATGTGAGGGACCACTTTTCTGGTTATAGGGGTTTTCTGGCCAAGATTTTGGTTCGTCGCCAAATGCGCTTCCTTCCTTGAAATATAGTTTAGTTTGAATTATTTAATAGCGCTTTATTCAGTTATTTTTGTGGCACGGACGGACAGTTTTAACAAAACCAATTGTTTAAGTTTAATTAGTAATAGCTACAAACATCCATACAGTAATAAACAGGCTCTGAAGCCACCGACTGACATCTAAAACTTCATTGATGCCTGTGAATTAAAAAGAAAAATAACCAAAATTATTTACAATAAAAGATCTGTTTGTTTGCCTTTTGAAGATTCCTAAAAAGCGAAATGTAACTCATGCACAGTTATACAATAAAAATGATTTAAAAAAAAAAGAAAACCTCCAGTTTGCAGTTCGGTTTACTATAATGGGCATCTTGCCTCTAATATCTTGATGGGGAAATTTTTTAAAGCTGTTTTATTTCACCTTTAATATTTAATACAAAATCGGGGTTTAACATACTGCAAGCAAAAGATACAGATATTGTAATTCTAACGCTCAATAAGAAAAAATCTAAGTACTACGATATTTTAGCAGTTATTATCGTTCATAAAGTTGGCGACAAATCGAATTTTGGCTAAAAAATCCCCTGTAATTGTAAGTTCTCGCAAAAAAGCGCTCAGACACGGTTCTTAGTGGCAGGAGACATTTGTTTTGTTGCAAATTGTCTGCTCCTTCATGTCAATGGTATCTTATAAGTTTGTGGAAAGTGGATTGTTAAAACTAAAGCACTGACTCCGCTACAAATAATTCCATCAATTTTACAGTTATCAACAGGCGAGTCAGTTTTAAAAAAATATTGAAATTTTTTGCATTTAATGATAAATTAATAATTATTGTAAATTGCAATTTAAATACGGCTTTGACCCTTTAGTATTCTTACTTTTAAAATCGAGAAATGATTGCGTGTGATACGCTCTTCAAATACGCTATCTTTAAGTTACAAGTGAAGCTTCATACCTACTCAGCCTAAAAAAATGATATATTGAAGCTAAAAGAAGTAATCTTTTGAAGCTTCTAAACGCCCCCAAAGGGACATCATTGAAAAAAAGTGTAAGCATTCTTTTAAAGGATGCAAGATGCAAAATTATGTTTTTAAGAAGCAACATTTTCAAAGGTTGTTTTTCGTAAGTAATAGTGTGAAGATTTTTGCATAATTTTTAAATGATACCATTTCTTAATTCTAGCTTTACTATACCGCGTTGCACGGGTGTACCCATAATAATGTACAATTACCAACTCCTTTCATTTTTATAAGTATTCCTTTATCTTTAATTTTTTATAGTTCAAGATTAAATGGACGTCGGAACTGAAATTAGAATCTAGTTAAGTAAATCTGATAAAGCCTTAGAATTCAATAAAAAAAATTAAATAAATAAAATAATAATCCTACAAATTAAACCCATGTGTTTTTATAATTTTCCTTTTTGGGTTTCCATGGAAACCCAAAAAATAAGGATTTTTAAGAATAAGGAAATAAGAATTTAAACCAGTAAGCACGTGGTAACCAATCGAAACAAAAGACTATAGATACATTTAAATGGTTGTTTTCAAAAAGTGTTTTTTAGAGCAAAGAACTTTGAAAAACGATGTGTATCTTCTTTTAAATTACAGAATGAAAATAAGCACCTGGTAACCAATCAAAACAAAAGACTAAAGATAAATTTAAATGGTTATTTCCATAAATTGTTTTTTTAGTAAAGAACCTTGAAAAACGGTGTTTATCGTCTTTTAAATTACAGAATGAAAATCTGTTCTACAATGACGAAAAACACGTAGACTTGGTGATTTTTTTAAAACTTCGGTCTCGTCGTTTATGAGGCTCTTCACGAGATAAAAACTTTGCTCCATATACATAAAAGGTATTTGTGAAACTACATCGTTGAACATTGATATTCAAAACGCATTTGCAGGGGTTTTCGAAAGTTGTTGTACTAAAATAAGAAACTATTGTTATTCGCAATGTATTCAAAGCACATTTTCCGCATACCACATACACTAGAGTATTTTTAGAGCTATACAGAAGAGAAAATGCATCTACTTTTGCTTTTACATAGAAAAATTGCCTTTTAAAAGAAATGTCTACAAATAGTTATATGTAAAAAGAAATTGGCATTTCATATCTGTAAAAATAAATGTCATGGCAAAGTTATTACATCATAGAAAAGGGACATAAATTATAATATGATAGTGACGTGTTCTCAGAAGAGTAGTATGATTAAATATAACTTGTACAAAATAAATAATAAAATTTACATATACAAAAATAAAATATAAAGAATTCATCCACGAAAACATGAGTCTATTTAAAGGCATTGAACTATATAACAAAGAAAAGCCTATTTAAATGGATATGGGTTTATCTTTATTGTGCTTAATAGTATTTCAACAACAATACAACAGTATCAGTATTTTAAACTCTCTGAGGGCAGGCAAATTGGATAAAGAATAAACTTGTTTTCACTGTATGAGTATAAACCGAAAACGTCAACTGAAATTTAATTTCTTTAAATTTCATAAAACATTATTTCCATATCATATAACGATAAACGGATTATCCTTTCTTCAAATTTTGTAAAACATTATTTCCATATCACATAACAATAAATGGATTATCCTTTATTAAAATGTATCATTTAATTAAATTTTAATTTATTATTTAATTAAATTTTAACAATTACAAATTTTTAATATTCATGAGTATTCCTGAAAATCCTGACATTCAAGTGACGAGTTCAAACGTATGTCTCCCTCAGAGAGCTAAACTAAATAGATCTGGAATCGTCATCCTCAGTATATTCTAACAAAGAGACGCTTAATGTCTGAAAAGCCATTTTTTTAAACAACGGAAACAATACCCAGGACACACACTTCGTACAATAAAGGATCCCAACAGATAAAAAATCCTACAAGTGAGCAAACACAATTTAAATAATAAACCTGATTTATTTAAACTGAATTTTGAAACTGAGATTTGTATCATGTACTTTATTTGCACAATCTCTTCAGTGAACAATTATGTAGCTTAGCAGAAACAGGGCCGAAGTACGATGATTAAAACAGGAAAATAAACTTTAGCCCGCTGAGGTACGGATTTACTTTAGAAATTAGAGCTTAAATTCAAACAGAATTATTGGATTTTTGTTTCAAAATCGATGATGCAAAAATACGTAACGAAATTTGTAGTCAAGTCATGCGCACGAGACTCCCTGGATGGTTTTAAAAGAACGTCAGACTTGTATCTTTGTATAATGTGTTACATTGGAGCAAACTTTACACAGAAACGAGTTAAAGAATATCTCTATCGTTTGAACAGTGAGGACTTCAATGGAGAAACACTCTTTTTCTTTTGCTTTTAAAACTGCGCATCGTGTAACTAAGAGATAATTAAATACAAGTTTATAGTAGAGTTAAAGTTTTAAGTCATAATTTAAAGGAAAGTATTATTTTAATAAATCCATAGTAAAGTTAAAGTTTCAGTAGTAATGGTTTTGTATAGTCAAATTTTCATAATACATGGAACTTTCGTCCAATATTTTATGAACCGGCATTTACAGTAGTGTCCCGATTATCCGAAAGGTACGAGGCCAAAATTGAGCAGCAAAAATTTTTAAAAAAACTGCATTTTTGAGAAAAAAAATCCAACTTTGTAAGTAAGTATTTATTTTTTGTATATTTATTTATGCGTTAACATTTCATATTTTAACCGAAAGGCTCTTGAATTTTTTTGGCTAAAATGAATTTCGAATGACCGGGATTCGGATAAACGGGACTCTGCTGTATATATTTTTTGTTTAACGTATTATTAACAAGTATTAGCATAAACTTAGTTCTAAAAAGTCTATGAAATTGCTTTAACTAATGCTTATCTTTTTGATTATCTTTACCTAATAATACTTTAAATATACTAATACTAATAATCTTTACTTAATAATAGAAAGAATTCTTTTTTTGCTCTCGTATTTTTCTACAAAGGGATATCTAAGCTGTTTAGTTAAGAAGAACAAATTTAATAGTTTTTGTACAAATGAAGGATTAAATTACATCGGAGTCCTCTTTTGAAATTTTGTTAAATTTTTCTTTTCAAGTATATATTTTTATGTTTTATATAAACATAGAGTGTGTATTTTTTATTTACTAAGAAACTGGAACTAATTACTCAAGTAAAATTATTTATGTTTTTCCCTTTTTTTGTTTGTTATTCCTTATTAGGCTAAAATGTGGCTTTTTATCTATCCACCTGAAACCTCAGCATAATTCTACATCTGAATTATTAATTGAAACAATTTTCAAGAAAATATATATGCATAAGTACAATTTTCATTTCATTATTTGTTAATTAAAATAGTTGCTGTGGGAAGATATACCATCACTGTTAAAAATTTCAGTTCAACGTTGAACCAAATATTGGTGAAAAAATAAGAACTTCTGGCTGATACACCATAAAATGGTTCAACCAAATATCACATTCTGGAAATAGACCTGCTTTCACGAAAAATTGGTTCGACTACTTACGAAAGTTCGGTTCAACTTCTACTAACTGCAACCGACAATTTAACTGCTTACACAAATGGAGGCGCCATGAGTAGTACTGTTCTGCTTGCGAATTGGCCAAGTGTCCGTTGCCGAGTGGTAATTTCATCAGCCTAGAGATTCAACCATCTCATTAGAGTGGGGGGTTTGAATCTCACCTACTGCCTGTCATCCTTTAAAAAACATCTCTTTACTAGAAATAGTAAAAATAATCATCAATGCACCACGGATGGGCACGAGTACATTGGGACAGACGTTCTCGTTAAGTCTGTGGGGTACAAAGTCCCGAAGGCGATATATTACGAAATACTGTTTTTTTTTTCACCTTTCACTATAGTTATGCATTGGGAACCTTTTTATGGTTCAACCTCTCACCATAGTTACGCAATTTGAAAATACCATTTTATGGTTCAACATTCTACCAAATCATGGTTGCAGCAAATTTGAACCATATTTTGGTTCAACCTTGAACTATTATTTTTAACAGTGCAGTTTGATTCTCTCGCGATAGTAAAATGCCTTTAAAATTTACTGCCGAAAAAACTTGTGACTCCCGGCTAAGTCGCTTTTTATACAAATAAAGAACTGGCATCTGAAATCAAAGGCTGAAATGTGATTTCCTGATCCTCTTCTTTCAAACAAAAACAGAACGGCCACTTTCACACAACATTAATAAAAGAGCCCAAACTTTAGGCTTGCCATCGGTGACGACCAAATGAGTTGTCAATTGACAACTGAAAAGGCCACGGCTACCGTGAGGTCACAGTTAGGTCAACCGTTGTCTTAAATCCCACAAACAAACTGCCCGGCAGCAAATTCGTCTAAACTAAAACGTCAAGCAAACAGAGATGCCTCAGTTGCGTCATTGTCTTCTTTCCAACAAGCTAATCACTCTCTCTCTCTCCACCCCGTTCTAATTGTCCTTTACCAATACCTCCTATAAAGCGCGAGTTGTCATACACTCTTATTTTGAAGAACAGTAGAGCCGAAAATCAATCACGCACCAAGATTAACTAATCAAATAGATTTATTTGCTTAGACTTTCGATTCTAAGACTTTCTGATTCTAAGATTTCTAAGACTAAAAATTCCGTGAATGATCAAATATTCGCAAAATTCCGTGAGCAGACTTGCATTCTATTTAACAAACTATTCACTCTCTCTCTCTCCACCCCGTTCTAATTGTCCTTTACCAATACCTCCTATAAGGCACGAGTTGTCATATACTCTTATTTTGAAGAATAGTTGAGCCTAAAATCAATCCAGCACCAAGATAGAATGACTGTTCAAATTGATTTATTTGCCAGACTTGACGCGAAATATTAGACAAAAATCCTTAAATGATCAAAATTTCGCAAAATTCAGTGAGCAGGCTTGTGCATTCTAAGAAGTTTTGCAATTACTTCCATGAACTGATAGAGAACTAGCAGAAGCACTTGATTTATTAGTTTTCTACATGAAGGAGAATCTACAATTTTCAATTTAAAAACGGTTTTTGTTGCAACACTATCAAACCAATGGATCAACAAACCAAAAATAGCATCATCTTTAGATCGCCAACTGACCGATCATTCCTAACAAGGCAATATCCGTCCGATTCCAATCCATCCAAGCAAAGGGAAAAAAAGACAAGCCCTATCGACGCAACAGCTCTCAACAATTATAAAATAAGTAATGTCGATGTCGGGGCATTATACGACATTGACTTATATCCTCCTTTCTGCCTTTACACACTCCAGTGCCCTTTTGCGACAATTTCATATAACAGTAAATCAGGCCTAACGTCGTCCTCCACAAAGACATGAGGAATTGTTTCCTCCAGCAAAAAAGAAGAACCAGGCAACAAAAGACAAAAGAGGTCCTTTTTCCCAACTAAAATAGCCGTTAGCAACTTTTTATTGTTCATTGGATTGTTCATTTCGTAATATTAGTCTTCCATGAAGTAGAAAACGATATTCTTTCTTTTAAAAAAAATGGCGCGGAACTATTCTACGCTGTTATTAGAATTCTTGGCAAGCTAACAAAGAAAATGTTATTCTTTTCGATTCGGTAGGGTTAATATCGATTTTTATTTTCGTATTTTGAAGAATGACAATCGATGCTATTATGAGTTCTTTTTGTTTTCGTTAATTTCATTCGTTTCGTCTTGGAATCGATTGGAGTTTATCGGTCCCGATGTGTAGGTGATACAGATATGGAATGAAATATCCAGTGCCTGTCTTTGGATTATTGGATCGTTTTAGGAGAGTGTGAAGGGGAAAATTGGTGTCTGGCAAAATAAATAAATTGTGTGGCCTTAATTTTGTAAGTTTTATATGATTTACATTACAAGTGAAAAGGACTAGATGATAATCAAAGTCTTCTTAATATATTAATATAATCCAAATTAAATTTATGGAGTCTTCATACTTTTAAATTGGCTTCCACTTTTAACTTTAATCAAAATCTGTTTTTACATTAATTGAAATGAATAGCATAATATTGTATATACTTTTTGTCAACACACTGTCTGATATGTGTGCAGAAAAGTTAGACAATTCAAAATAGAATATTTAATAGAATTCTTAAATAAATTCTAAATAATTTTAATTATTAAAAAAATGACTTTTAAATTATTTAGTAAACAATATATTTATCTTGGTGGCCCTCATATATTCAGTATCTTTTCTAGTATCTCAGAATAATTATACAAAATTGTCTTAAACAGACAAAAAAAATCAGGATTTTAAGTAGACAAGAAAAACAGCGAACCCGTATATAAACAGCACTTTAAAATTTATCCCTATAACAAATTGCTTTGTTGACGGCTTTAAAAATGAAAATAAGCTACTTCTAGTGCAGATAAGAACAAAAATAATATGTCATTTAAAAGATGTAATAAATTATAGTCAGGCATAAAGTGTAAAACAAAATCAATACATTTTTTAGTTTGCAAGGGCAACGCGCAGAAAATTTGTAAGAGTAAATACTGTCTTTTATTTAAAGAGGGAAGAATTTGGCTATTTTCTAGTTTATATTTATAAGCATTTTATATCTTATATTTGATTTAAAATCTTTAAGTCAAATTATTATATTATACCACCCAATCAGAATGGTATATAATTTTGCATGAACACTTGTAATGTTATGACATTTCACTTGAAAAAAATACCAATGGAGCAATTAATGAATGAGCTTAAGTAAAATTCTCCTCTAATTTAAAAATCGCCATTCATTGACCCATTGTTTCATAGCTCAATCGATTTTTTAAAACCACATTTCATCTTCTTACGATTATTCCTGTTAAATTTCATCTAAGGAAATTTGTTCTCTTGATTTTCTCTATCATATCTTGCCTTACAGACAGATTAAACTAAAAGTATAAACATAAACCCCCAAAATAGCTAATTATGATGCTAGATAATTATTTGTGTACACTGTATTTCTTTAACTTATTCGTATTTCTAAGAAGATTTCTGTCACTTAAGCCATCTTAAATAAAAACAAAAAATAAAGTATGAAAATTCACTCAACAATTCCATTCTCTCTAATCTTAAGGAGCCAACAAATACACAAAGCTGTTGAAACAAGTTTCCTTAGAAGTACCAATTGAGCAGTTTGTGTACATTTCGTTTCGTCTTCTTTGTATCTGTGTCGACGCTTTTGTTTTGAGCAAGTAGGCTTGCTATTTTGGACGGCTTTCAAAAGTTTATGAAAATTTAATTGTTCTTAGTATGTTTAGGATATTTAAGATTGCTGTTCAGTGGATATGGGTTTATCTAACTAAGCTGTTACTGTTTTACTATTAAAACATCTTAAATGACTTCCTTGACACTAGAATAATAAAACTAAATGTTAGTGTAGAACTTAAGATACGGAACTCAACATATTTTTAAAGCAAATAGTTATTTTTAAAATACACTCTGCTTTTTATTATCTTTCCAATATATTCTATAAATATAATTTTATAACATCCTATAGATTATGCAATTACGCCACGCCACGTAACGGTTTTCATTGACCGAAACTGTAAAAGATTTGAAACTTCAATCAAAACGGCCTTGCCTTTGTACATTTTATCCCTGACTCTAATAAACATGATAAGTCAAGAATATAAAAATAATAATAATATGTCAGTATTTTACACATAGAGTTAGGAAAGAGAATAGAGCGGTCCATGTATGTGTGCAGTAACGCACAAAGGAAGCAGGCTAGAGCGGTGCATATTGGGATACCTCAGTGCCATTTTCGGCTACTATGTTATGCGCAGTAGCACAAAAAAACGCTAAAGCGGTGCAACTTGGGATACCTCAGTGTCGGTATGTTATGCGCAGTAGCTCGAAAAACCCGACAGCCCTGCTTCAAACAACTTGAACTGATAGACCCTCTACTCATCCTTCCTAACTCTATGATTTTACACAAATATATTGAACTATATTATTATTAAAGGATCCTTCTATTCTGATGTATATAATTTATCAATATGTGATGCAATGTATTCCAATCTTTTACAAACATATCCACTTGTGTAAAAAATATCTTTACCTCTCTTAACCCACACATAATAACAAAGTCAATATTCCTGAAATTCCATCAACACACCCATTCCCTAAATAAACAGCTCGAAAACGCCCACAAAACAGACTAAGCTGCTAAACACGTGTCGTTACAAGTACCGCTCAAGCACTTTACCTTGCTCTTATATGTTTGGTCGCTTGTCGATGTTCATTTCTATTTTTGGCTTTCCCTTTCTTATTGAGTTTTTTTTTCCGGAGAGATAGTGGTTATTTTAGCGAGTACGGTCTTGCCCAAAAATATACACAGAATTCAAATACCAGGTCTTCAATATTTCTGAAGTAAGAATTCGTAAAATTAGGCTAAAATGTAAGTATGATAAAACAAAAATATATATTCATTTTACAAGTAAATAGAACGTGAAAGCATGCCCTGATATAAAAAAAAATAGTATAAATTTGTTATAGTAAAATGTTAAGCTTACCTGAAAAATAAAAGATTCTATAACGCATATGCAACCTTTACAATCGTGGCCAACTTTACTATAATGCGACATAGAGCCAGTTTACCTTAAAAATTTCTAAACTGTATTTCAAGTTCATTCGTAAAGCAATATTGTTGTCCTAATTCAATAACTTCAAATTAATTTTAATCGTAAGAATTAATGGGAATGATATTTATATTTTCAAATCAAAATCGATTGCACAGTGTCTGGTAGATAACAATATTTTGTGGTTTTGTGGCACATTTATGGGCTATTGTTTCAATTTGACACCTTATTTTTGGAAACAAACTATATCTGAAATATGAAAAGTAAAAGAAGTTAAAGTTGTGATGGCCAAGGAGAATTCCGTTTCATCTTTGTACTTATCAAAATTATTACACTCAAAACGTATCACTGCACTCCTAAAACAAAAGAGTGAAATCCTTTAGGGGAAGTGCATTTTCGACACTGGAAAGAAGTGGAAATTAACTCAGACTGAGTAAAAATCGCTCGTTTGTTTTTAAGAGTGTACGAAGGATATTTATTAAAATAAAATACATT
Organism: Hylyphantes graminicola; assembly: GCA_023701765.1. Classification (NCBI taxonomy): domain Eukaryota; kingdom Metazoa; phylum Arthropoda; class Arachnida; order Araneae; family Linyphiidae; genus Hylyphantes; species Hylyphantes graminicola. The sequence goes on along the minus strand of CM043115.1, from coordinate 45,675,841 downwards.
AGATGCAACTTGCATACACCTAACTCTTAATTTCATTCAATATATATATATATTTCGCGTTGTATTTTCAAATAGCTCGGAAGCTCTGGTGTCATCTGCGCTACTTGTCCACTGTTCAAATTTCAAAGCGTATGTGACTGTGGTGGAGATCCTGTCGGATGTTTAACAAAACAAGAGTAAAATCCACTCCTATAGGGAAAATGCATTTTCGACACTGGAAAGGTGTGAAAATTAACTCAGACTGAGTTAAAACCACTTGTTTGTTTTAAGAGTGTACAAAGTAACCATAATTTCCAGAAAGGAAAATAAACCTGAGTTAATTGCCAAATGAAATCAGTGCTAGAATTATATGGGTAGACACGGGGTTACGCTAACGCATCCCCCCACTTTTCAAGAAAATTACCATGCCACCCCTCACTTCTATACTAACACTAAAATCTACCTTCCCATATATTTCGTATTATTAACTATTTTCAGCTTTCCACAAAAGAAAAGGACAATTATTTTAACCTTTTTATAATTTCAGTTATTCTCATTTAGCTAAAATGTCAATTGTAGCTTGGTTGTGAAACAGTTCTAATGGCAATGGGCGTTCCCACATCCTTTTTACATAGGCTTTTTACTAATTCTTACATATTTATTTTTGTCTGACTTACTACTTATTTTGGACAAAAAGCGTAATAATAAATTGAAAACATATTAAACTCGTGTTGTTGCTACGGGCGATCCCACCTCCTTTTTATATAGGCTTTTTACTAATTCTTACATATTTATTCTTTTTCTGACTTACTACTTATTTAGGACAAAAAGCATAATAATATTAAATTGAAAGCATATTAAACTTGCGGGGTTGCGGTACTTGCAACCGAATAATGGACCCTCCCTCTCTTTCACACACACATACTTTTTTTCCTCTCGACTTCTGTCACTAACTAAATAAATTTTTTGTCCTAATCATCTAGTACATCGCTCCTATATAATGACGTTAGCTAAGTCCAAGGGCAGAGGAATCGTCTATCTTAGTCGAGACAAGGAAATTTAAAAAGGCTCTATCATCAAGTTCAGTTCGAGTTTTTGCTGCAGTATCACTCATTTTTTTCTGTTGTTAGATTCCTTGACACTTTTTTTAATGGAAGTTAGTGGAGAAAAACTACTTATAAACAGCTAGGAGAAATAACGTTAAGAAAATTTTAAAGGAGTTTTCTTAGTGTATGTCTCCTTTATTTTTTTTTAACTCTTGAAGATCCTGAGAAGAGTTTTTCTTCTTGTTGTAGTGTCAGAACATGAAGATTAATCCCATCTTTAACAGACACAAAAAATATTTTCAGTGGGATTTTTGACAAGGGTTTATCAATGAAGCACTATGTGTGCGCCATCTGTTGTAGAAATATGTAACGAATATTTTCAATGGATTTAATATTCCAAGTTTGGATATAAATAATTGTTTAAATACGCAATGGCAAGGGAGGGAGGTTATCTATTCTTGTATAAAAGGCAGATAACTTGATCAATGAATCAAAAATTTATTTATTCAATAAATAACATTTTTGCAAATATTTGATGTTAAAAATTAGGCTCTGATCTTTTTATGTAAAAAATCTTTGTCAGAACGTATAGTCAAATAAAACATTTATGTTAAAAAAAACTTTAAGAATAATAATACTATTAATTACTTAAGAATAATAATACTATTAATTACTTAAGAATAATATAATATTAATTACTTAAGAATAATAATACTATTAATTACTTAAGAATAATAATACTATTAATTACTTAAGAATAATAATACTATTACTTTTAATAACTTAATATGAAATAAAAGTAATAATCTCCATCCGTAAACGGAACGATCAGGGCGTTTGTCACGGGGCGCCGTGTCGGATAAAAAGAGGAATTTCAAAATTTTCTAAAAAAATCTCCAAAACTTTAAAAACATTAACTTGGGCAAACAAAATGTAAGAAGATTTCAATAAAATATTTCTCAATAAAAAAAAATAACAAGAAACTTTAGAAACATCAGGTAAATAAGGTTAACAATAATTTTATGTATTTATGCGGCTCCAACCCCATATATAGTAGACATTTCAAGCGACAGTTATCAATTATCTAAACCAATTCGATCAGGATTATATGCATATTATTTCTTGAAACGCGAACTTAATTTTTTTTTTTTTTACGTACTTGCTTGGTTGGTTGGTAGACATATATTTTCAGGCTTGTGTGCTTGGGCAGAGACCCGCTTATAAACATTCATCAAGCAAGACAGAAACAAAACACATACATACGCGGCAGATGATGCCATCTATCGCTTGCCACCTCCACAATTTAGACATGTCCCTGAAGGGGAGGGAAATAGTCTCCAGGGACCTGTACCCGTGGGAAACTGCGCAATGACCGCCCACGTCAATTTCGTACCCAACAGATTTACGAGCACGTACTCCTCATGTACTCGACAAACATCGCCATGACTTATCGGGATTCGAACCACGGCCCAGAAGCTCCAAAAGCTAGCACTCTGCGACGCCAGGTCGGCCACGTATTTAAAGTGCAGTGAATTCGATTTGATCAACTTATTCAATTTGAATTTCAATTATCAACATACTCAAAATAAGGATTTATTCAATTAATTTTGGAAACTTGAAAACTATTAACGTAAAGGCTATTTATTGAAAGTCTTGTGACATTGTAGTGCTGTTTCGATGGCTGGTTTAAATTTATAGTATATAGTTCTAAAATAAATTATATTACTTGAGCAACACATATAAACGAAAGACTTCGAAAAATTCTTCCATGGTGAGCAATAAACTTTTACGAAATTAAGTATTCGAGCTCGGTTATAACGGGCATGTTAAACTTTACGCGGTTTTACCCGCATAAACAGCGAAGTTTCTCTGCTAATTGATTTGATATGAAGAAAAAAATACCTAGTCCAATATTATTAATTGAACTATAATAAAAAGCAACATTGTAGTACCAACATAAAAAAATATAGTCGTAAAACTATAAAAAAAATAGCAGTTAGAAACAGTAAAAACTGAACATTTCCTCGAGGGAGGCATTGCAAGGAACCGCAATCCATTTATTAAATATTTTTTCAGACAGTTTTATTTCCTTAAATATAAAAAATTACGAAACTGGTAGAAATTTCCTTGCTGAAGTACTTATGAAAACTTTCAAAAGTTTTCGAGATTCTTGTTATTACGAAACCAGCAACTAAATCCGTTCTGGTCAGTAAATCATTACTCTCCACAAACAGAAAACAAAAAAAGTACTTTATTGCAGTTCAAGTATTATGCACCTAAATTACGTAGGTCATAAAAGTAGTTCTCGCTTGGCCAACAAGTTTCTTGGTTTGCCAAACCTGCTAACCAAATTTTATTCAAAATCTTCATATTTGACTAAACACTTAGTGAACTTAAACACACATTAAACTTTTTCGTTACCTTGCGATATCTAGAAAATACATGATATTCAAGAGGCAGCATATCAAAGTCACCCTTAAAAAGACTATAGTACATATATATTTTTTAATCTTAGCATCATAGACTCTTATTATAATTTACACTTTCAAAACTATTTAACTTAAAATCAGCAAATGAAGTGCACAAATCACATATGAAGAGTACAAGAACCTCTTGATATCTTTAGAGTCTTTTCGTAATTGTGTCTGCTTGGCGGACATTGGCGACCGGAAACTGGTTTTTCTTTCTGTTCTTCATTCGCGGTAAAAAAAAAGTATAACTCGTATAAACTGATCTGTGGCGTGAATCAGGGTTGCCGCGAAAGATAAACAAAGCGAGTAACCGGTTTTTTACACCAGTTTAGGCGATTTCTCACTATCATCCCCAAAGAGGCTATTAAAGAAATCCTTCTACGAAATAAAGCGGTTCTTCCCCTGTACTCCTCATATGAGACTTTTATTTTTTTAATTGTTTTAAAACGTAGGTTATCAACTAATTTTTAGAGAAAGGCCAATTAGAAGATCCCCAGAATTGACTTTGTCACCCCCAGAGGTATTGGTTTGGTATGAGAACTTGGAGGACTCTGTGACCACGACGGATTTAACGTCCATCAGTCACCATTAGCGTACACGGGGGTCTTTGAAAGACAGCGGGACTTGAACTCGCAACCATGGGTATGCCAGTCCAAGACCTTACCGACCAGGCTATCCCAGTCCTTTTCTAAAGGGAACAGTAGTAAATGTAGAACTTTGGAGTAACTAACTAAATTATGGCATCATTTAAGGGCCCTAACTGAAAGAGACGAATATACAGGTGGTTATAAAACAACGCTCGCTATTGGGAGTGGTTTGTAGCTTTAATGAATAATCCAAATGCAAAAAAACTGTGAGACTTTTACTAATCAAGAAGGGGGGAAAAGAATGGAATAATAAAAAGCAAACTCGCCACTTGGACAACGGTTCTAAATTACGAGGCGTAATTGGATGTATTGGCCGTAATTAGCCATAATTGGCTATGCCTCGTAATTTAGAACCTTGGTCAAGAGACGAGTTTCTTTTTTATGATTCCATTCTTTTTGAAAAGAAGAAACTCGTCCCTTGACCGAGGTTCTAAATTACGAGGCGTAATTAGCTGTGTTGGCCGTAATTGGCCATAATTGACGACGCCTCGTAATTTAGAACCCCGGTCAAGAGACGAGTTTTTTTTTATCATAATTTTTTATGGCTATTTTTTAGGATTCTGTCTTTTTTATGATTCCATTCTTCCCCCTCCCCCCCCCCCTTCTCGATTAGTAAGTGTCTCAATTTTTGATGCATTTGGATTATTCATTCAAGCTACAGACCCCTCCGAATAGCGAGCGTTATTTTATAACCACCCTGCATTATTGTCAGTTACACCTTTGTCGCCGAGCGATGCATATAGGGGAATTGAGAATTCCCATACAATAAAACAAAAATTCAATATCCAGAAAGCAGTAGGAGATCCAAGTAAAATTTAAATTTAGAATCTGAAAGCACCCTAATGTGCTGTATAGAGTAGCTATGTCTAATAGATGTACTAGTCAAAACGCGGAGAAAATGCGAGTAATATAAAGTAATTTGGAGAAGAACGCATTCGTAAAAACTGGAAAATAATGCCCCTGTGAATTTATGTTATCCAAACAAAATCAGGAAATTTATCTTGATTTTTTATAATATTTTTTGTAAAATTATAGTATAAAACGAGAACACTTACATAAAAAACAAGCATTCTTTCAAAAAAGATTGGATGCTTTAAAAGAAGTTTTTTTTTCGTGTCTTTTCAATGACCACATTTTGTAAAACTATCAATTTTAAAAGAAGTATTTTTTATGCTACAAACTTATTTTTTTACTCCATTGAGACATAAAAGAATTAGGACAAAAGCGAGGCAAGGTAAAAATCTTTTGATTCAAATTATTGCTGGCGTAATACTCTACAAACATAAAAGTTGTCACAATAAAACTATTATAAATCTTTGCTTTTATATTTTCTTCTCAACTTACAAATCATTCTATAATTCTCATCATTGTTATTAATTTAAGATTTTTTTTCTAATTAAAAAAGATTTTTTCACAAAAATCCACAACAAAAGACTTATATCATTTTTCCATGAAACGCTGGCTTCAGTTAGCGCAATAAAAAAAGTTTAATTTTAAACAATGTTAGAGTGTTTAAATAGATTCGTAAGATTTCTTTTATTAGATAATGGAAGAAAAACTCCTTTTAACTTTTTTTCGCACACAATTACCTAACATTTTTTTTAATCTTTTAGCTAAAATATGGCAGTATTCACATGCTGCTTTAATTAATGCTTGCGTTTTTTTAATTGCTCAAATTTCTGATTCTTTCTCTCATCGTCGGAAGCGAATTTTATTAATTAAGGTATTAATTTTCTTATTACCTTTTAGTTTTTTTTAAATAAATATCCTAATGTAACTTGATATTTTTTATGCGTACAAAAGTCAGATATTTTTTCTAGGTATATATACAACCTAGTATAAATTAATGAATTGGGAAACATATGCATAGAGAAACCAAAAAAAGCTTTGCAAATATTTTGTGATATTCATCATTTTAATATCTCTTTCAGTTTTTATCTCTTTCTATAGCTTCTTTTGTTTACCAGCTATACCTTTAAAATAAAAATAAAAGTTTTATATCAGCTAACCTCTGTACATAAGCGATGTTCTCGAAAACCTTGTAAGTTGAAAATCTGAAAAAACGCTAAATTTTCAAATATTAGAAATTATTTAATGAAAATAAGAGACAAAAGTGCCGGTCCACTGGCGCAATGGTTGGTGTACTAGCCTTCGGAGCTGCTGGGCTAGGATTCGAATCCCGGTAAAGGCATGGATGTTTGTGCTTGTCAATAAATGTTGTTATTTGTCTATATGTTTGTGGCATCCTTCTTTGTGTGTCTCTTGTGACTGTCTCTTCTGGCGAGAGGGGTAATGGGATATATAGCCTACGCCCTTCCCTTCTAGAGGGCGCAATCACTGTCATGTCACTGTCAAGAGACAAAAGATTTATTCATAAGTGTTGAATTAATCGGTTCGATTTTAAAGCAAAAATTTGGCTTCAAAAATTCTTTTATAACTTAAAACTGATTTTTCATTTTTATGAAAGCAAAAAACTATTCATTCATATTGTGAATAAATCAAAGATACAGATATGTCTTCTTTTTTTATTTCCATTGCTTCCCCCGCCCGCATTCAGTAGCTAATGACGTAGGTCGTTTGATGTCAATGGCGGATTTCGGAATAAGTCAGGATCTGTCTACTTACTCTGTCTTTTCTTCTTCTTCTTCTCGAATGCCTCGGTAAAACTCTACCACTGGATATGAAAAATAAAAAGACAACATAAGTCGTATCCTTTATTCTTTCCTTAAGAATTTGAGCAGGATTTAATCCTCAAAACTTTCCATTTAATCCTTCCTTTGAAATCAGAAAAAGTACGCAAAATCAGTGATGTTTAAGCGAAAAAAAGTGGCTTTCTCTTTTCTTTTATTTAAAGTTAGAGATATAAAAAGGTATTTTCGCTAGAGACATATTCAAATGAGTTGTGCTTGTTTCAAAACCGTTTCCTGAAAGTATTGTCAACATTTGATACTGAGTGGTAACACCAATTCGCCATTACTTCTTTTAAATGTAAGGGCCTGATCAACCATAAGGCAAATCAAGCCAAGTCCTAAGCCTCCCAAATTTTAGGAGACTCTACATTTTAGTTTCTATATGCAAAATGCTGTAGACATCCCCCCCCAAAAAAAAAAAAAAAAACATCGGTAAATTTTAAAATTTCTGAGACAACACGTAATTTTCAGATTGACTTCCACTCAGACATTGACCTAATTTGATTGGTTATTTCGATGCTATAAGAAGCAGTGATAAAATAGTAGCAAAGATATGACAAATCAGCCAACTTGAATCATCATTACAAATCATGCGCAAAATTTTCCATAAAGGGCACCCCAAAATTTGTCGTGACTTTAGTCTGAGTTTTTCTAGATCAAGCACTGATCAGTGTAGTAAGTTGAAAATAGTAACAATGCTTTATTTAAGTGATTCAGGTGTCGGCTCGTCACCTGACTGTGGTTCTAAAATACGACGCCCGTTGCCAATAGCCCTCGTGTAGCTCTAGTGCGACGATAATTCAAAAACCTCACCTAACCTTTATTTAAGGGGTCTTAGGAGTCTTTAAAATGTGAAAAGAAGGTACTACAAAACATAGTTTGATCTTTCATGTCATTTTTGAGCTACTCAATGTATAAGTATAATTTTTTTATATGTAATTCTTCAAGATTTATTTATTATAAAACAAGTTTTAGAATTTATGAAACTTTAGCCAAAACTAAAATAAATGATATTAAACATGAAGCTATTTGAACACATTGTGATTAGGCTTGCGCGGCAAATTGTGAGGTCAAAATTGAAAAAATGACCAATAAAAAGACTTTATATTGTACAAATATGTGCAAACAAAGACTTGTACCTAAATTCTCAGCTCAATTTCAATTAGAAATTATTTTTAAAAAAAAATAAAATCAATATTTTAAAAATTTTATTAATTTTTTTAGAAAAAAGTTCTTAAAATAATTTCTAATTAAAATTTAGCTGAGAATTTAGGTATAAGTCTTTGTTTGTACATATTTGTACAATATAAAGTCATTTTCTTGGTCATTTTTTCAATTTTGACCACAAAATTTGCCGCGCAAGCCTAATCACAATGTGTTCAAATAGCTTCGTGTTTAATATCATTTATTTTAGTTTTGGCTAAAGTTTCATACATTTTAAAACTTGTTTTATAATAAATAAATCCAGTATAATTACATATAAAAAAATTATACTCATTTATTGAGTAGTTAAAAAATGACATGAAAGATCGAACTATGCTTTGCAGTATCTTCTCTGCACATTTTTAAGACTCCTGTGACCCCTTAAGTGAAAATTTTATGTTCTATGCAATATAGGATTGTAAACAAACATACTCCTTTATCACAAAAACCTTAGTTCAGGTTTAACGGCAATAGAAATGCTGATAATGTAAATAAATTCTTTCTCGAAACTCGATTGGTGAATCAATGTCTCGTGGAGATAGACCTAGGAATCAGAGCACCGATCGAAGGAAATTCAGGAATAAATGCTGGATAGATTTACGTCATCTGAAACAAGCTATTTAAATAACTAGAAAAAAAATTCAAAGAATATCTATAAAGAAGTCATCAATTTTTTTTATATAGTGAAGGCAATAAAAAGTTTTAAAAATTATTATTAAATATCTAGAAATAGATTATTGGAATTTCCACGCCTACATTGACATCACAGATATGTCAAAAGTTACCATAAACCCCAAAAACAAACCACCCAGCAGCTAATTCGTGTAAACTAAAATGGTCACGCCTACACTGACGCCAAAGTAACGTACAGCATTTCTACTTTCCCATACGCTCCACCTCGTTCGAATCGTCCATCAAAAACTTTCAAATTACAGCCAACGAAGATACCTTTTCTTGGAGGTAATTACTAAGAAATTAAAGTTAGATTAGATTTAAAAAATCGTCGCACGAGAGCTACATGAGGGCTATTGGCAACGGGCGTCGTTTTTTAGAAGCACAGTCAAATGACGAGCCGACACCTGAATAGGCACCTAACGCAACCGTTAAGGGCGACATCGTACGCAGCATTAGGACTTTGAAGGATATTTAACGTGCTCTCCCTTACACGGGGTATTATTCGTCCGATTGGCTGCTTATATGTCGGCAGTTATTTTTGGCGATGCCCTGACCCGAACCTGGGACCTTTCGCATGCTAGGCGAGTGCCTAACCGACTGGGCTTCCCAGCCCCTACTAAGAAATTACTGGTATCAATTTGGAATTGAAAAATCTGGTATCAATGCACTGGTTAAGATCACGGGATAGATGCCTGTTACAACCCCTGAGCCAATCGCAGACCACCATTTAATTTATAGTCAGAACAGAGTGTGTAAACGTATAGGTGTCTGAAATGGAAAATTACGCTCTGTTTTGCTTGTATAAACGCTGCACTATCAGCTAATTTCGGAATCGGAGAAGCTGATTTGTGGTGTCTACTGGAAGATACTTGGCAATACCCAGTGGAGAGGAAGTGCACGTTAAGTGTCCCAAAGCCGCTTCGATGTCACCCTTCAGGTATAGTTAGGTGCTCGCTCTGGTGTTGACCTCGTCACTTTACCAGGGTTCTAACTTTCTAGGAGTAATTTGGCTGTGTTAAAGCTCCATGGAAATCTCCAGAAATAGACACCAGGAAAACGCACATTTTAATCAAGTTGATCGGTTTGAATTTTCGGTGCTAACAATCGTTAAATCTTATGGTGATGACTTAGTGTACGGATATTAAAAACGTTTCTTGAGCAACACCCAAAATTTTTGGGTGTATATTGATGCGTAAATTACGCAGTACAATTTTATCTAAACCAATGCTTCTTTTATCAAAAGCTTAATTAAAAACATTTCCCAATGAAATATTTTCCTGGTTCCTCCCATTCCTGTTAAAATGTATTTTATGGTGACGTTGACTAAACTCAGTGAGGAGGACCCCGTTTTCAACGAGAACTTTTACAGTTGAATGTACTATTAAGAACTCTACTTTTAACTTGGGGACAACTAATATAAATAAGAATCTATTCAAAGGTAAGTTAAATAATTAAGTTATTAGTTATTACTAACAAACGCATTTTTAACTTTTACAAATTTAACCAAGACTGCAATTGAATCGGTGAATGCAGAAACAACGTCAGTCACAAATTTAAAAATTTTCAGGAGAGAGAAAACACGTAATAACTCCTCGATTATTTCTGAACTCAACACTCGAAACAAACGTCCCGTATTTACGGAACTACTAAACAGACTAACGTAGTTCTTGAACCCAACACGCATCTTGCCTTTCTACGCTTATTTTCATTGAAAACGAGTTTTCGGATTTTTTTTGACTGAAATGTGGTTTCTGCACTCACCGATTCAATTATATATGTTATTTTACCATGTATACTGCCACGTTTTCTATAAGTGCCAAAATAGCAACTAGTCAAAATAGCAATAGCAATAGTAACTAGTCAAAATTTTTGTAGAAGTGCTTAGATAATCGTTTAAATATATATGATTATTTTATGCTCAAAGTTGAACTGTCGACAAAGTTGTGAGGCTTAAAGATCAGTCGTTAATAGCACAAGCGTGTATCCGGGGAAAAAAACTATTCTAGTGCTGAATAAATGTTATTAGAAACTTTATAATTAGATATTTCATTTCAATTAATGAAATTAGTTATATTAAAAAAAATCTCGCCATTCGCAAAAAACTATAAGCTTCTATTAATTTACTTTCAAAGTTTTACGTTATGTTATCTGAAAAAACACCTGTAACCATGGCATATTTCATGGTAAAGGATAAAAAAAAATTAGCACTGATGTCTTCACTTTAATTTGAATGAACTTTTAGAAAGTTTAAAGAGTTTTAAAAATTAGTTTTTCTAGGTCTGAAAGAACATTTTTCAATGTCTTTTTAACCACTTCAATGTAATCTTTACTTTTCAAAAGAAAGAATAATATTTTTTTACAAAATCTTATCCAAAAGCGCTTTCAAAATATTATCTTTAAGAAAATGCACAAAAAAGTCGCATTCTTCTAGAAAAACAGAAGTTTTTCGTTCAAACTTAATTTTAAGTATTAAAAAATTACATTTTATCATATGCTGAAAACAATTTTAAAAATAAATAGATTGTTTTTAAGTGGTTAAAAAAATATGAAAAAGATCAACATTGTTTATTTAACGTCAAAGGCATCGTAAAAAGAGCATTACAAAGAGATTAAAGAAAGTTAATTAAATACGAATTGTTAAGAGTCTTTAATAATTTTCGTTATCTAAATGAAAGTTTCCCCATGATTTATCCAATTAACGCTAGATTATAGTGAAAACGCTAGATTTTATACTGAAAATTAAGTTATTTTTTTATTAATAAGACAGGGCTTGAACTTGTTTTCGTTAACTAATAGTTAAAACCAGATGTTTCGCCTAGGGGGAAAAAGGAATTAGGGCAGAATTTTAAAATAAGATATTAATAAGAAAATAAATCAACCGTTGTGAATTATTAAATAGAAACTGTTTAAAACTTATATTTTAGATAAATGTGCAACGGTTTCTTGCTGTTTTCAAAAGAAACTTTATATTCCTATTACCAGGAAAATACGACCAATAGCCCTCGTGTAGCTCTAGTGCGACAATGTTTCAAACTAAACTATTAGTGGGCCAAGGCCTGCCATGCCCTTAAGGGATGGGGTGAGCCCGACGGTAAAGTCGTTTGCATTGCATGCGAAAGGTCGTTGGTTCGAGGTCTTTCATAAAAAAAAGTTTGACAACCTGTAAAAGGCCAGTTCAACCAAAAAGTGTCTGGCGAATAATAATAGGAGGAATGTAGGAGAGTGTAAGATAAAATATGCTGAGTCTCGGCGATGTGTACAATGTTATTTATAAAGTTTTGTATGTATGTATGTATGTATGTATGTATGTATGTATGTATATATATGTGTGTGTGACTTATAGATTCAAAAACTAGACATTTGTTTGACTCGTAACTTGGCACAAATGCGTATTTTATACTTAAGTTACGAATAGGGAACTTTCAGAGCTCAAAATGTTCTATTTTTAGAGAAAATTCGAATTTCCTGAAAAAACTACACCACTTTGGCTCAAATCCGATAATATTTTTACTTTAATGATGCCATCTGCTGAAAAAAATTAAATAAAACTTTCAACGAAAATAAATAAAATTGAAAATGTTTATTATATTCTGGTTGCCACAGAAACTAAATACATTATTTGAAAATAATTGACATGTTTCAAGTGACGTAATTCCATACAGTTTCCATTCCAGGATTTATTGTGGTTTTAGTTGATGATTTCTTCATTGATGGTTCTGTTGATTGCAAATATGCATATTTAAGCAATAAATGTTTTGTTAATGTTATGGTTAACAAAGGCCATCGCATTAGAGCTGCATATAAGAGTTATATGTCTTTATTTTTTCGCCAAATATGTGGCCAATCTCGCCAAATTATTAATTAAAACTCACCAAATAGGCAAATGTTTGTTAAGCTATTACTGAACTATGATGGTTATTAAAGGCCATCGCACTAGACCTGCAAAAAACGATATAATGTCTTTATTTTTTCGCCAAATGCGTTGCCAATATCGCCAAGTGGGCAAAATGTTAGTTAATCTATTACTGAACTGTGATGGTTAATTCAGGCCATCGCACTACAGCTGCATATCAGGGTTTATTTTGTATTTTTTCGCCAAATATGATGCCTATCTCGCCAAATTATTTTTTAGAAACCCGCCAAATGGGCAAAATGTTTTTAAAAAATTTATAAATTGGTTGGTTATGCTGAGATCATTGTGTTAGAGCTGTGAAATGGGTGTGTTTGTACCTATATCCATTTTCTCGCCAAATTATTTCCCAAAACATGCCAAAAGAGTTCAAAGGTTTTATGTATTTATGAGGGAATTTTGATGACATTTATGAGTGCATTTTGCACCGTATTTTTGATTTTGGAATTATAAAGCAATGAAACGGGATTTCATACTTGATAACGAGCGGGAAGAATAACTTAAGTTTATGATCTTATAACATATCTTATAACAGGTTATATGGTACACATCTTATCTTATAACAGGTTATATAGTACACATACTTGGATCGATTTGATATTTTTTTTTAATCCGTGCGAAGTACGGGTATAAATTTGCTAGTAAAAAAATAAAAGGGGAAAAAAATGGAAATTGAAGTAGAAGTGCTTAAACTATTTTCGGTTAATTTCCACCATCCGGTGCCTTTGTCGCCAAGGGAATTGGCGTTTTTTGTAGCAAGCGATAAACAATTTCATTTGGTGATACGGCGAAAGATCTTTTCATCCAATTGTCGGCGCTGGTAATACTTGCGCGGAATTGTGAGTAAGAAGCCCGGATGATGTGCGCGCACAATGGAATTATTTTGTTCTTAATTTATTTTTTCGTCCAACTAACGACGCTGTTGATACTTGCGAGTGATGAATTGTGTGTAAAGTTGCGCGCGCATCGTAATCGCAGTTACGGTTAACTCTGAATCCGGTTCTGGTAACTCTGGCCGGTCTGCTAGCTGCCGGGGGCCCCAAACAAAATTTTATGCTTTCAATGGGCCCTACAGTACTGCCCGATGTTCGATACTGATGCTTTTTTAGAGAAAAAAAATTGCCCGGGGCCCCAAACGGGTATTTAGGCTTTCAATGGGCCCTACAATACTGCCCGATGTAGGATACTGATGTTTTTTAAGAGAAAAAAAAATTGCCCGGTGCCCCAAAAGGGTGTTTAGGCTTTCAATGGGCCCTACAATACTGCCCGATGTAGGATATTGATGTTTTTTTAGAGAAAAAAAATTGCCCGGGGCCCCAAAAGGTTGTTTAGGCTTTCAATTTAATTGATTGAATTAAATTGAGTTATTCGCAAAAATCTAAAATAGTACTCAAAATGCACTGGTAAATTTTTTGAACTTTAAATTAAAGAACATAAAAGCGGAGGAGATAGTTTTTTTTTAAAATACTAATTAAACTTTTCAAAACATTTCTCCCTACATCAGTTTTGATATCTGTATGTTACTGACAGGAAAAGTTTAAGTTTTAAACGAAACTTTTTTTAATTCGATTCTCCACTTGTCCATAGAATTTTAGCAAGCATTGCATTTAACTAATATCACATATTTTTAGCCGATACTTATATACTTTTATTTACCAAGGCACTACTAGCACTGAAAATCTTTTATACTTGTGTATCTCAATATTTGTTTAATTTCGAAATTTTGTCCACTAAGAAAATTTTAGAATTTGGAATATAGACACTATCTAAAAGTTATTTTTAATTTATTTCTATATTTTAATTTTCCAGTTTTCCCATTTATCTTAATGTATTTATTTTTATCATTACTACAATGTTCAAATTTTAATGGAGGAAAATTATTTGTCTTACATCTGAAAATTAAATGTGCTAGGTTATATATTTGTTCTATTTTAACAAAAGTTGGGGTATTTTTTTTTTATTCTATTACAATTTAAACCGCGAAGTAAAAAATGATTCTTCAACTTGGTGGCGTCATCTAAGAATTTAAATTAGTACTACTATTTTTGTTACTGTTGAATACGAAATAGTTTGTGCTGCCATCTCTTTTATTTCACAGCAAGTAAACTTCGACATAATAAAAAAAATTCTAAAGGCTAAAAAAAAAATACTTTCAAATACTAGTTTTTGTTATTAAAAATTGTTTTCCTTTTAAAATAAACATGTTTCAAAATATTTTTAAATCTTTGCATCCTGTAATATAGATTATATATAGAGCTTTTTTTTTAAATCAAGAAAAAATCAAATTGCAACTCATTGAACTCAATTCATTCGTTTATACATATATGCCATAACATGAGATAAAAATATTTTTTTAATTCATTTTTAAATGATAAATAAGTTATATCCTTGTAAGAAACGTGTAAAAGCACAATCGAAATATTTTTTCGCATGAAATTGATCATTGTTGAAATCTTTAAAAAATTAAAAGTAATTTTATGAAGCTTCTATCCTAAAGTGTTTATTTTTTTTATTATGCAGTAGTTGATTTCTTTTCCCCAATAGGGTTGCAATTTTGCGAGCAAGCCTTTGCAGACTCGGCATATTCCCCAGAAAATTTTTTGTGGCACCAGAGTTGATTGCTATTATTTACTCTTAAAATAAGATAAGAATACTTAATTAATAACTTAATTTACCACTAAATAATCATTGATTTTAAATAAAAAGCTTTTCTTTCTGATTACAATAATCTCGTCTATCCTGAGTCCATCTTCTTTTTTGTCAAAATATAATACAAATTTTATCCATTTGTAGCTTAATATAGGACTACACTTCTCAATTTGATTTTTTTAGTCGCAAATTATTTTACCACTACCTCCTATGTAAGAAGGCGCAATATATAATCAACATGAAATAACTTTATACTATTAGACCGATTTCTATATGTTAACCAATGATGGCTTAATTTTGTTTGTCCGAGTTGTTAATAAAAGATCCAGTTATGAACAATCGTTAGTCAAAACCTCTAATACGATGTCACATCTTGGCTCCTCGGCCTTATAATCTAAGTGGAATTAGTTATACACTCATTTTTAGTGACTTTAAAATACGACGCCCGTCGCCAATAGCCCTCGTGTAGCTCTAGCGTGGCAATAATTCAAACCTAACCAATCTTTTAGTGACTTATGCCGAAATTTAATTATTTGTTTTACCATTTTATTAAGAGATAAGGACATGATCCCGTAAAACGAGGTTCTTTTATTATCTTAAACCTTTCCACTTAAATCCTCACACGAAATAATAATTCATTCAAAGTTGTTTCTCTTTTTGCTTATCGTAATCCTAGAGCCTTGTGCCGTTGCGGCCCTTTCGATAATCTGCAGGGGAATCAAATAACAGCCCCTAGACAGACTTTAACCAAACATTGGCAAAATAAATGCCGGATTATTAATAGACGGTACATTTCCTGGAAGAGAGAAGGACAGTTTTTGTACTTTTGAATTTAGCGGTTAACATGTGGTTACGCTATATTGTAATGTTTCTTTGTTGGGTAACTGGGTTAGAACTATAAAGGGACGGTCAAAAATAGAGTTAAGGGGGTAATTAACTTTTTAAAAAATTACACATGTGTTTTTTCAACCCTTTTATGGCATGTCACATTTTTTGAACTTATCGTATATCATAACTAGAAATTTCCATTACTTCTATAGTTATGAATTTTTGAAAGGGACGCGGCAATCAAATCAATTTTTCATCCTGATCTTCCATGATCCAAAACTTCGAAAGCTGATTGCTATTCGTCGTTTTTGTAATTTGAGAACATTCAAAATAAGGATTTTTTAATATTATTCCTTGGGTAAAAAAATGTATTTTTAGTATAATTATGTACTAAACAGATGTATGCATTCTGATTATTATTTTTTTAAACAAATTTTTATAAATGACCCCTTTTGAAAATTCACTTTTTTCATGCTTTTCCGTCAAATTTTGTAAAAAAAAATGTAGAAACTGTTCACTTAAACTTAAATCTGAATGCATACGTTTCTTAAAATATAATCAAAGATGTTATATTCAAAATTTTGTTTAATATGCAAAAGAAAAAAACCAGTTGATTTTTAAAAATGCTTAAAAATCAACAAAAATGTAAATCAAAAACAAATTTACTAGGATATTTTAATTATTAAATATTGAATTCTTTTTTTTGTGTGCTTAACAGGTAGGACAAATTTGAAAAATCTACCTGTAAAATTAAAGAAAATTTGTCAAGGGTATCGGCCCCCTTAACTTCCCAAGTTCGAGCACCGATTACCAAGATTGTCATCAGTGATTGGTCTGTGAATCAGTGATTGGAAAAAGAAAAATCCCATCAGATATTTAAACAAGCATCTTTTCTTCGATTCAAAGGTAAGAAACAACTTCACTCTCAAAAATGAATGCTCAAAAACGACGAAATTTTCCTTAATTTTGACGATTCCGTTACTGGCAAATGCTCAGTTTTCCTTTCCTCAAAGTGAGGACATTTGAATCGTCATTTTTGAGGATTTGAATGTCGTCTAATCTAAAGAAATATTTCGTCATTTTTGAGCATGTGAATACAATAATGATATTCAGTTTCCTCAAAATCAAGATACAGAATCGTCAAATCAAGATCGTAAAAGTGAGGATTCGCGTTTACTCAAAAGTCACGTGATAGTTTGACGAAACAATCCTCAAAATTAACGAAATGAGGCTTGAGGAAAGTGAAAAATAACTTATTTCTGAGAGCATTGTCAATCTTCTCTTTAACATCTCCATATGGTGGTCTTCTTTCGGAGATGTTCCAGGACCGAATTGTTCCGCCCAAATAAACTTGAAGATAACATTTTCAGGGGTATGCGATACAGATAGAAATGCCGGGGGGAATTGGTTTATTTTTAAAAGAGAAATTGCCGCTAATAAGATGTTTATCTTTTGATAAATCGGCGTCTGCTTTTATTTAGAGGGGGGGGGGGGGGGTCGGCTGTCATCGACCCTGTAAGGGAAATATATAACTATTCTTTGAATTAAGGTAGGCGAATACCCAAAATTCTAAAATTTTTACTATTACTTTCATCTTTTCCAAATTTGGCATAGTGATTTCAATTATAATGAACAATACTATTAAGGCATTTTTTTTTATTTAAATATAATTTATTTATTCTAAACGGCGTTTTTTTACTAAAAAGAGAGGTTTACGCTAACAAGTCTACCACATTGAATTTTCATCCTATAAACATTATGTGTTAAATTCTTAGTTTTGAACTGATGCATGCACTGACCCTCTAGAGTTACATACAAATTAAAAGAAAAGAAGTTATTAAGAAAAATGTTGTAAATTAACCACAAAAAAGATTTTTTTCGATTAACTTACACTTGGACACTTTTTTTAAAAAAAACTTGTATATTTACACCAGATGTTAGAGGTTCATGGCACAGATATATATTGAAATAGAATCTGTAAATCATTTCAGGTAAATTAATGCAAAGTTTTTTATGCTAGAAGTGTTAGCGTAAACCCCCTTTTTTTAGTTGAAAAACACCGTTTAAAATAAATCAATTATATTTTAATAAAAAAAATTGCCCGAAAAGCATTGTTCATTATATAATCACTATGCCAAATTTAGAAAAGATTAAAGTAATAGTAAAAATTTTAGAATTTTGGATACTCGCCTACCTTAACTAATTTATTGGTAGTTGTCGGGAATAGTTATATTTTAAGCAACACGTTTCAACGCATCTTGTAAACGTCTGAACCACCGGTGGAGTATTCGTAAACCACTAAAACAGCAGATTTGCTTCCGTTGCCAAAATTCGAAATTGCACCTGAGCAAAGACATCCCTCCTGAGGTAAAATGTATGCTCTTTTTAAAGATTAGTTGCTGTGTGTTAGTCTGCATAACGATTTTTTTCTTTTTACCGGAGCCTATTTTTAAGAATTTTTTATTAAATATTTTTTCTTAACACAACCTAAAGTTACTTAAAATAACAAGCTGTCCTGCTTGTAAAAAGAATAAAAATTTTAGATAGTTTTTAAACTTTGTTATCAACACATATAGTTCCCTTTATTTTAATTTTCAAAAATATGTTAATAAAAGTTTAGAAGTTTCAAAATTCAACTGGTAGCCCGAAATAAACGATTGAACTTTTGGACTTTGTATTTTGAGCGAGCATAACGATTCTTAGGTTGTAGATAATGTTAATTTTGGTAAAGAGCGAAATTAAATTTCATAAAACCTACAAGCAAAAGCAAAGTTCCTGAATATTAATGTTAATATGCTTTTAAATATATCACTTTCGTTTAAAAGAGAATTGCCATTTTTCACTTTTTCAAAATAATATTCTAAAATAAGCATATAATATCTGAAACTCGTATTAATCGTTAAAAAAACACCTTAAAATAACTCCTTTTTTATCAGCAAAATACAGGGGGGTTAACAGCGTGAATTATAAAAAAAAAAGCTTCTATTTGCAGCAGTCCTCAAATATATCCAGTGGTCTTTCAAAATATCCACCAGTAAAGGTGCTTGCTCCAGTAAAAGTTATATAGAATCGCACTTTAAGATATGAGCTTTTTGAAATTAAGTATTCCTTTATTAATAGAAATTTAAGAAGTTTTTAATTTATCGTTTGGCTTTTTACTAAAGAATAAATACCTTAGATGACCAATTGATTTAAATTTGTAAACTGGCCTGCTTTTCCCCTCTGTGATGGTGACTAACTTTTAAAAGTTTCAAATTATACGGTAAAAATTAATAGTTTATTTCCATAAAGGGCTAATCCTTATTTGAACTCTTTAATAGTCTTACTCTGTCCTAAATAAACACAGGAAATTTTAAAAGACTAGTGGATATGGAAACACTAGTGCATCAGAGGTAAACTTTTTAGAAATTCACAATTCAAATAAAGACCACAAATTAAAACTTTCAATCCCAGTGATGCCATTTGGCATCAGCATGTTTCTTATCACAATTTAAAAAAAAATAGATCTGACTTTAATTGGGATTAATAAAAAATATTTTGTAATAGAAAAAGTTTGAAGAATCGAATGATGTGTTTGTTTTTTGATATCATAAATGGCTATTGACGATCGGAAAAAAACTTTTAAAATAATAATGCCAAATATTGTTATTGGGGCTAAAATTGTTAAGCTGCTAAAAAATTTCATTTTTTAGTATTTGAATAATGTAATGATGTTTAGTTTCTGGGAATTGATACAAATAACTTTTTTCTGTGCTCTATATTCTACATTTGAAAGATTGGGTGATCGAGAACAGCGTGCAATTTCTTTTTCCGCCTTACCGTTTGAGACGTGTAGGTGTGCAAAATAAAGCATCCTACTTCTAGCAACTTCCGGCGTGAGTGAGCGTTTTCCAGAAAATAATACCGCATTCGAATTCGAAACATACCACATTCGAATCAGCAGTATATCGAGCACGTCGTAAAACCACAATCTTAAGAAAATGCCTTTGGAATTCGATGATGTCACATACAAGTCGGTAAATGTAGAAAAAGGTTTAAAGTCCGTAGGAGATTTTCCCATTAAAGTCCTGTCATTCTGTATTTTAGTGTAATGAGAGGTGTGTAGGGAAATCGTCCTATGCATTTTATTCCTTTTTTACAGATAGCTATTTGAATGGAGAGGTTTTACCATATAAGGAATAGCGTCATTGTTTTTAATGGTGACAGTGGTAGTACAGTGGACTCCCTCTTAACCGGCTTCCGTTTAACCGGGCTAAAAAATTTCCACTCTTAAAATGTTAAAAATAGCTAAAAATACAAGTTTTTGGATAGTTTAATCGGTTTTCGGTGTCGTTTTTTAAGGTATGTAATCAAAAATCTAAAATACTAATAATACTACATAAAATAACCTTTAAAATGATGTCTTATTTCAATTGTACATGTATTTTATATGGCAAGTATCATTAATAAGCAAAAGTGCAATCAACTAAACATCTAAATTTCACTTTATTTAATTTCTCCGGTTTAACCGGATTTTCGTTTAACCGGCTTACCCTCGGTCCCGTTTAAGCCGGTTAAGAGGGAGTCTACTGTATTTCTTATTTGGTGAAATATTTAAGGTGTCAAATGTAGCTCAATACGGAAATATATACTTATATCATGTACAGATTCACTTCATTTAACAACAAAGGTTTGCTTGAATTAACGTCTTACTTGAGTTATGCGTCAAGTACCATAACTTTGTCTTACTTATGAAATATAAGTAATGATATAAACTTTAAAACCCCATTCCGTCACCTGACTGTGGTTTTAAAATACGACGCCCGTCGCCAATAGCCCTCGTGTAGCTCTAGTGCGACTGCGATGTTAATTCAAACCAAACTTAAAACCCCATTCGTTATTCAGGTGTCGGCTCGTCACTTGACTGTGGTTCTAAAATACGACGCCAGTCACCAATAGCCCTCGTGTAGCTCTAGTGCGACGATAATTCAAATATAACTTAAAACCCCATTCGTTTAGTACATGTTTACCTGCCGCATATTCTATAAAAAAAAAGTTGCGGTAAAACTGGCCTTGTTTTAAACATCAGTAAAACTTTTACTGAAACTTTAATTTTTCAAGAATTTAAATTATACCTTTTTAATTTATTTAGAAAATATTTTAATATCGTATAACTTTTTATTATGATAAAGAATAAACTAGTTCTCTCAGCAATCTTCAAAATTTTAATTATCTCTCTGTACTATACAATTTTGGGAAGAATTTCTTGTTATGATCTCAGATTGACTTAAAACTGGGTTGCTTTGTGAAGACAATGTTGACTCAAACAGAATGAATAAACTATAAACAATTTTACTTGCACTTAAAAGTTTTATGGGAATGATAACGTGAATTCTATTCCGGATTGGCGACATATTTGAGAGTTTTATTTCCGTGGTTGATAAAGGCCCTATAAAATGCATATGCTCTAGATACATTGAATAAGCGCTGTCTACACTATTTGGCACAGTAAAAATTAATAAGTGTTTCCAAATAGCGAAAAACCTTGCTATATGGCAACCACCGTTTCATTCACAGCTCGTGTTTTGCGTCTGTTAAATGTTATTTTTAGCTACTCTGAAGTTAAAAGTTGAAAAGAAAATATGGCGAATTCAGCCTAATGCGCAAAATAGTTTATTCTAGAGTAGTTTCAATGTTTTATTTTAATGGAAATCGTTTTACAAATATTCGGAACTTAATGGCAGCAGCGAATATAATTAAAATGCTAAAAAAAACCTCAATTATGGCATTGAAAGTATGTGTAATTGTTTAGTAAGGTCGATTTTGACAAGTCTGAATATACAAAAACGCATCAAGTATCTGTGCTACTGTGGCGAGTTTAAAATTGATGTTAATTTAGTATTATATTAAAATAAATAAAAAAAACGTCAAAATTTTTTAATCTCTCCTGCGAGTTCTTTGTAAATGAATGCCCATGCGGTTTTATTTTTCAATGGGTCTTATACGTGGATGACGGCAATACTGGCGGACTAGTATAGGAGGTGAATCAGTCGTGGTCCAAGGTCTTGACATCACGTAAAATGTGGACGTATGTAAGCCCACCTAAGGTGTTGGTATTATAACTTGACCGGGGCTCAAATTTTTAATGGTCCGAACTCCACAAAATGAGGCGTAGCTCTTGTGTGATATATGTCAACCAAGTCCTTCATAAACGGTTAAATCAGTTAAATTACACTTGATTAATTTGGCTTATTCAAGACACGTGGAAAAATTCTTAAGCGTGCCGCTCGTGCTTCTTTTTTGATACTTTATTTCAAGCAACACTAAACGTTACTCCTCATCCCCTAATTATGCAACAATGGAAACAGTGCCTACCGGAACCGGTAGAATATTTTTAGCTCAGACTTTCTTCTATCATAGAGTTAAGAAAACGGAGATCTGCCGGGCAAAAACCAATTCAAAAACGGTTTTCCGAATGAAGCCAGAGATCGTTTTACAGTAAGCCCAATTGGATTAGGTTTGAATTATCGTCACACTAGAACTACACTAGGGCTATTGGCGACGGGCATCGTATTTTAGAACCACAGTCAGGTGACGGGCCAACACCTGAATAGGCACCCAACGCAGCCGTTAAGGGCGACATCGTACGCAGCGTTAGGACTTTGAAGGATATTTAGCGTGCACTCCCTTACACGGGGTATTATTCGTCGGACATTTTTGGCTGCACGGGCCGTTTATAGGTCGGCAGCTATTTTGGCGATGCCCGGACCCGAACCTGGGACCTACCGCACGCTAAGCGAGTGCTTAACCGACTGGGCTCCCCAGCCCTTTACAGTAAGCCCAAACAAATGCTCTAAAAAATAAATTGGCGTTTTTTTTTTCATTGGGAGTTTGTATTTGTTTACTTCATCGACTTGGCGATTTCTGACTCGCTAGTATAAACTACTGGGTGTCCGTAAAAGAATGTCGAGTGTTAATGGTATATTACAGGAGTTTATTTTATACTAAATATAACAAATCATACATGAAATTGAAGGGAAACTAATCTAGTTTTTCATATAAGCGCTCAATGTGTGCGCTTTAGTGCGTCCCACTTAGCCTTAAAATCGGGTAGTTCTCTACTACTCCGCGCTCGGTTACCGAGTGGCATTAGAAACAACATAATTACAACAAATTTTTCTCAACTGTGTAAGGAAATTACTGCAATTTTGTGTTGATTTAGATCTAGTACTACAGCCTACAACTGCGCAAACAGTCATTTTATGATTTTTAATTAATTAATTTTGAAGCAATAAAATGATGCGTTTCAGCATGAACTTACTCTTAAAACAAACGAGTGATTTTAACTCGGTCTGAGTTAATTTTCACTCATTCCCAGTGTCGAAAATGCACTTCTCCTATAGGAGTGGATTTCACTACTTTGTTAAATTAAACCTCCGACAGAATCACTCCAAACGAGTGATTTAACTCTGTCCGAGTTATATTTAACTCAGTCTGATTTAAGTTTCACTCCTTTCCAGTGTCAAAAATGCACTTTTCCCATAGGAGTGGATTTCACTCTTTTGTTTTAAGAGTGTAACATTGACTGAGAGGTTTGTTGGGCTTACTAGGCTTGCTTGGCGACATTCTGGCGGGCTTCACTTGTTTTCTCGCCAAGCATCCCCATCTTCTTCAAAACTATGTCTTCTATCCACTGAAGATAAAACAACGGACCGGAGGAGAAGGAAAAAAAATTGTCTGTTCCCCGACGTGTATTTTTAGACGGTCGCACGTGTAACTGACAATCTGGCCTATTGGAGTGACGAACGCTTCTCTAAAAGTGACAAACTGTCAGACGAAATTACCAGTTTAAGTCAAATGGGAGTGTTAAAATTCTTTTTTTTTTTTTAAGAATGAGAATTTTCTCCATGTGTACATGTAGATCTGTTTCAGATTATTTTGGAGAAGTATATTTGTTTTAAGGATTACTCGTTTGACATGTGTTAAAATTAAAATATTCGGGAGAGTGCAGAATTGAATATCCATTTGAAATATTTCATACGTAAGTTGTCTTTCTGAACATGTGTTGATAAAATGAATATAACTGGGATTGTGAATTTTTTGCTACAATAGTAATGATATTCCATGAGTTCCATGTGAAAAATTGCTAAATTTAATAAACTGTACAATATACGTGATCTCATCATTAAATGATTATTTCGTTGACATTAAAAAATCAAATGTTTGTATGACATTTATGATCTTAATAAAGTGTCATACGTTTTACTTAACTTTTGTGGCATTGTATACTTAGTACTATAAAACAAAAGTTTACCGATACTTTTATCAGAATAATAAGGTACGAATAATTGAAATTTAAACCATCGAATATACGCTATGACCATCTCTTATTACACTAACAAATGCTTTTCTATTCTGTATAATTATAAACTGTTCAAAATTCCAAAGAATTAAAACATTAATTTAAGCATCTTGAGCTTTGTAGCTTTTAATATTTTGCACTAATTTTTGATGAGCAAGTCCTTATAAATGCGTAAAGTGCAATAATATTAGAAGGGCGAAATAAAAAAAAGTCAACATTTATTTTGCGAATTATTTTCAAGATTATCGAACTTTATATTACAGCCAAAAAAAAATCTTTTTTACACAAAAAAAAACGACGATCCTCAATATTTTGACTAAAAAAAAAATCTAACATTTATCTAAGAGAAGCAGATTTCATGAGACTGTTTCAAAAATATTCCCCGTTCGCGAGTTTTTCGTAGTAAAAAAATAAACCCCAAAAGATTTTTATTCTTCCGAATTCTAAAATGAAATCTCTGGGAAGTGAAGTGAAATCGCGTTCCTTCCGGTCACATCTGCGATGCGATTCCAAAAATAAAACGTGTTCTTCCATATCAGAAAAAAGTTATTTTTGCAGAACGCAGAACGAAGCATAAAAAAAAAAACAAGAATCCGTATTAGAGTATAGAGTAGCATTTTTAAATGAAATCCATCCAAACCGTCAAAACCGTAATTCAAAACCGGTTTCTTTAAATATTTTGTTCGCGAAAAGTTGCTGTAAGGATTTGATTGTATGGAATGGATGATATTGAATGGATATCCATTAAATGGCACATTTGCAAATAAATATTTGGATATCCAAAAAAAAGTAAAGGCAATTTGCAAAAAAATAAGTATTTGCATTTGGTTTGGAAATGAAAAATTAAAATAGTTTCCAATAATATGGTTCACTAAATTCGCATTCTAATCAACTAAAGGACTATTCAAAATCAAACATATCATTAAAGCATTTCAAAAAGTTTTTAAAAAATAACAGGAATTCAATGAGTCAAATATTTTTATTAAAAAAATATTGAAGTATTCGGCTTTTCTGTATAATATTTAAAAATAATAATTAGAAGTGAAACAACTCAACTTTATCTTAAAAAAATTTTCTTGATGTAACTTTGCAAAATGAAACAATACATTTCAGTGAAACTAGGGCTAAAAACTCTGTAGTGTGCTGAAAAAAATAAAAAAAAAATATTTCGTTATGCATAAAATGTATTTTTCTTTAGATAGAACAAATTATTAAACCTAAACCTCAATCAACTGGATACGCCATCAGCATTAAAACTCGTTATTGCAACAAATTTTCTTTTCTGATCTTTTAACCCTCAAACGCCTACCTATGAAAAACTATATTATTAAAACCTCTTTTTACTGTAAATAAAGTGGTTTTCCAACTAGGTTAACATGCATGTGGCATAACAACAAAAGAGTTATTCGTGACTTTTGAATAACAAAATTACTTTTTGTTGTACCCCTTCAACATATCTACAAAATTTGAATAATAGTTTCAATTAAAATTAATCAATAAGAAATGTTTCAAAAAACTTACAGTGATGGCCAAAAGTGTGGACACATTTTGAAAGTCGCATGTGTTTCAACTGTTAATTGTGTTCTTGCATCTATTAAAATTCGCTTAAATACAAACATTTAAATATTAAATTGAAGGTAATTTAATGTAGAATTTCACTATAAAAACAGAATTAAAGTATCTTTATTACAAATAAAGTTATGCTCATTTTAGTTGAACAAGCAAGCACAATCAATGGATTCTCTTATGCTGAAATTGCAATACAAGTTGGTGGTTTTATGACTTGCAAAACTAAGACAGATCATACTATTAGTTGCATAACTTATTCGTAAAACATATATTGTAATACTGTATTTATTTTTAATTCTACATGAAATTACTTTGATGATGATGGTGTGTCCATGGATATTGATTATATGGGACCAAAGGTCTCATAGACGGCTTCAACGATCTGCACACAGTGCTCCTCATAAAGATTAAATTACTTTTAATTTGATACACAATTGTTTAATTTGATATACAATTAATATATTCTGTAATCACACAAAGTTGAAAAATATGAAAATTTCAAAATATGTCCACACTTTTGGCCACCACTGTAGAATTAAAAATAAATACAGTGTTACAATATATGTTTTACGAATAAGTTATGCAACTAATAGTATGATCTGTCTCAGTTTTGCAAGTCATTAACCCTTTCAGTCCCAAAAATTTACTGCACTACAGAAACATCTGATATTCACAAAATAAGCTTATATTGGGTCAAATATACGAATTCCATAAGAAAAAAAAATCTATTTAAATTTTTTATATGGTTTTTGAAACAATGCCAAAATTCTTTAACTGTGGAAAACAACAAAATAAAAAAATATATATTACCTAAAAACACTTCGAGTTATATATTTTAAGGTATCTGACTATATTATTAAAAAAAAATTAGTAATTATTTTAACCGAAATAGTTTAAATTGTGTTTTAAATATGTGGAACTGAAGTGAACTGATCAAAAATCAGGAGAAACGCTTGTTGACTATCTTCTAAATAAAAAAATAGTATTTCTGACTTCTATTGAGATTAAAGTAAAATTTTGTCTGATAGAACAAAGTGTGAAGAATCGAATGATGTGTGTTTGGATGTCATAGCGGGACATCAACATTTTGAAAAAAATATTGAAAGTGATGATGCCAAATGGCATCACTGGGACTGAAAGGGTTAAACCACCAACTTGTATTGCAATTTCAGTATAAGAGAATCCATTGATTGTGCTTGCTTGTTCAACTAAAATGAGCATAACTTTATTTGTAATAAAGATACTTTAATTCTGTTTTTATAGTGAAATTCTACATTAAATTACCTTCAATTTAATATTTAAATGTTTGTATTTAAGCGAAATTTAATGGATGCAAGAACACAATTAACAGTTGAAACACATGCAACTTTCAAAATGTGTCCACACTTTTGGCCACCACTGTATAATGATTAAATTCAAAAGTTTGATATTTAAAAAGAAACTTAAACAGTTTTAATGGGAAAAAAATATTTTTAAACCTTAAGCCACATATATTTTTTTCCTTTAAAAGTCAAAAGATCTCCACGTGTGCCACAGTGTATATAACGTAGGCTGGCCTTTAAGAGTAAGAAAGTGGTTTCAATCTTCAAATAAAACCACAAAAAATGAAAAAAATATAAAACGGAATAAGAAACATATTATAAAAAATTCTGAAAATTTCATTTAATAATTTTTTACGGGATTTTCTTTAAGCTGATTAAAATACTTTGTTGTGTCATTTTCGTTATTTCAAATGTACTCAAGGTTTGAATATAAAATAGTAAAATGCTTTGAAACTTTTAGTGAAATGGCAAAAAAGTAAATTTTTATTTTTCAAAATTTAAATACTTGACAAAGTATTTGGATTCGATGCAAACGAAACGCTATGCATTTTTAAAATTATATATCAATGCGATATTCAGTGCGATCAATTTATACAGTAACGAACATTTTAACGTAAAAAGAACTTCATAGATTTCTTTTTCTATTTAGCCCTTTTTAAAATAATTCTAGAAAGAGAAAAAAAATAAGCTATACCTATTTGTTTCTTTTCTTTTATTTTACAAAAAATGCTCTTATTTATTATGTCAAATATTAGTATTATAAACGACATCATACATATCATTCAACCCGTTTAATTAATATTTAATGCCGATGTACTTCCGTCTATCTCTAAGCCACAGATTCTGCCGTATCACTAAAACATTTTTTTAAAAAAATTATCCTACATTTCAATACTACCAGAACATCGACAAATTAGTCTTTCGTACCCCCCCCCCCCCTTAATCCTGACTCATCAAATTGGATTGTCATTCACACCGTTAAAAAAAATGCCATATCTTAGTGAATATTAATTCACTGCGAAACACCCGTACCGAATGCTCCCATTCTGAATGTTCCTTTTTCAAATAACCGCCATGCCAGCCCTTTGTGAAATAAACGGCGCAAGGAATCATGTGAATTAACAGCAATAATGGAGCCATATTTCTTAATGATGTCGAATAATGAGAATATAAAAAACTTTCTCCCTTTTCTTAAAAAAAAAAAAACTGTTAAAGAGTTTATTATATGATACATGAAACGAGTGGGGAGGGAGGCTAAGCGCTATTTTTCTCAAATGAACATTTTCGAATAATTTTTGATGATGGGAAGGAAATATGGGCTCGTTGGTTTTCAGCTGTTATCTGAATTTCAATTGCTTTATTTGGCTTTACAATTACACTCCTTGCCAACCCAAGTTGGCTAAATAGAAATATGTCATGGAGAAGATTCTTCCGCGGATGTAAAGAGTTCCATAAATTATTTCTAAATCAATAATTCAAGTCTAATTATTCTTTCCATTATCAACACATCATAAAATGAGAAGATTCATGAACAAAACAACTTTAATTGTTGACGAGAATAGTTTATTCTGTAGAAACTGGATTTTTTTTTATTCTGCTTCACATCCATACGCTTCTCATAAAAGTGTTGCTCTAGTTAATTTAATAACAAGACCTTACTAAATTGATTTTCCCTATATTCAACATATGAGAAGATTCATGAAGAAAACAACCTTAAAATATTGGCGCAAATAGATTATGGTTAGAAATTGGTTGATTTGGAACGAATTTCAATGTATTGGTGGGAAAACAACAGGGCCAAATTCTTCATAATGGCTAGATGAAGCTCTTGTGTTCCCACCGTAAATTTCTACAGAATAATAAATTAGCGTAAATAATTAGCGTTGTTTACTTGATGAATATTTCCTGGTATCTTGCACACAATTGAAGATATTCTCTGAATGTATTGCAATAAAAGAAAAATATACCAATATTTTAGTAAAATGATTAGTCCAATTTTTAATTTTCCATATGATGTCCGGTCCCATTAGATTCGGATAATTAAAGTTCGATATTGCTATAAGTAAAGCGCAAACGCGGGTTTGATTTTTAATTAAAAGTAAGTTTGTTAGGACATTTGTAATGTACGAAATACAATACAAATGATACGAAATGTAATTAATATATTTTATGACTTATAATTTCTCTGTGGTACTGTCTTTCGAGTAAAATTAAAGTGTTTAGGGATGTTACAATAATTAATATTTTATTATGCTTTTTTTTAATTACTGCTATTCGAGTGCACAAATTTATAAATCTAAAATAAATGTATTGTGTGTTACTTCAAGATAATTTTTCTCGTTATTTTCTGATTAGAAAGTGTGGTGCATCATTAGAAACAAATCCGTCTTGTTATACATTCCTCTGGAAAAACAAATTATGTTTTGGTATATTTTAAAGTACATACAGTTTTTATCAATTTTAAATTATTAGGGACATTTTGTACATTCTTTATTCTGACATTTTAAAAAAATTTCTATATAACTACTTAAAAATTGAAAACATAAAAACTAATATTTGATAAAATAGCTAATGAACTTGGACGTTTTCACTCTCATGCGGAAATAGGGCTTTGCATTGCCTGTAAAATTTAAAAAGAACTATGTATATGTTCTTTCTCACTACAACTCAATTGCAAGTTTTTAATGTAATAAGTTTACAACGGTTAAAATTATTCTAAAAAACTATGTGAAGAATAAGGAACTTTCTTTTAAAAAAAAAGATAGATTAAAGTGAAAGGTCTAGTCGCAAAACTCGCTTTCTCCAACGTCTAACCAAGCAAGGATCCATAGGTTTTGATTATCGTAAATTTAATTGAACAATGTCGCCAAAAAACGTGCCGGGCCCTATATTTTAGATAGGACATTGGAGAATGGGAGTTTTGCAACTAAACACTTCAAGAACTAAATCTTTTTCAGAAAATAAGCGGTAAAATAACAAACCTCGTTAAAAAACAAATGTTAAAATATATTTTAAATACAAAGAGATATGGCAACTGTTCAAACACAATACTTAAAATTATGGTGTAACATCGCTATTAATTTTGCCGGAGGCTTTTTTTCAACACTCGTTTACTCTCCTGCAAGAATTAATGTGGCATCAAATTTCACCTCCTTTTCCATGGTAAATGACTAAATGAGTAATCGTCACATCGGCAAGGGAGGTTTTTGTCGCAAAAACAAGCATGTGTTATGGTGCATGTTAAATACTCGACTTTTTTTAAAATGTGTACTCCTTTTAAGTTTTTGTTTGTGTATTCTGTTTGAGGTGAATTAAATGGGCTTTAAACCCTCTGAAGATTATGGTGTTGACATGGGATTTGACTGATGGTGTTATAAAGAATAAGGAATAAAGGGTTAGTAGGCTGTACGTTGTTGTTACTCTTTGAAATGACAACTATGTTATTATGAAGAAATATGAAAAAAAATTAAGTTTAATAGTAAATTGAATCACTATATGTAAAATGTGGGCTATGCCCTTTGGCCTATTTTCCTTCAAGCTCTTCCTTCCTACAACTTTGTTTAAGAAAAAGCTTGGATGGAAATATTCTTGTTAATCGGCCCCTTTTATACATTTAACCATTCAATTGAGGTGCTGAAAGTCGGTTAATGTCTTTGTGAGGTTACATCAAATATTTATAGACATTGAATTGAGTCCGTTGTAATACAAAATTGAAAACACAATGAGTTCAAATATACCTTTGAGTTAACACAATGAGTTAAACTACCTTTAACCTGTAAACCGTTAACGACTTTGTGAACATCATTAGCATCTTTATTCCCAAATAAAAAGGCTAACTTGAAGTTTTTTAAATTCGTTTTTCGTGTAAATTAATCTGTCCGATATAAATTTCGGTAGATTGATATTAAAATGCGCTATACTTTGTTTATTTAAATAAACTCAAGCAGAAAGCTTTTTGCATGTCAAATGTTCTTGCTGGTTGTCATTAATGGGTTAAAATGTTCTAATTTTAATGCACAAAAGATGTCTTTCAAACATCCAATAATAACAATGGCATTGATCATTGTACGTAGCTTACTCAAGATACATACTAACAATGTGCTTCACAATGATAGTAGGTTTTAAATCTGTAACATTCATATCCATTGTATTCAAAGAGCATCAAGCAATGCTGAAGAATTCCTTTACCGACCCGATAAAGATGGAGAACTTTCCCTGGTTTCTCGTAAAGATAGCGCGATCCCTCGTAAAATTTTACAGTCTGTTTACGAGGCTCATTTTTAAGTTTTGAAAAACACGTCGCTATCATTTTTACATACGTATGTGATCATATTTGCTACAATGTTGCTAAATGGAATCGGAAATATCTGTTTTCTGCGATATATTTTTCAATGATGGACCATTTTATTGAAAGCCATCGAAGGAAATAAGTATATTGAATAGGACTCTGGAATATTTCGGAATGATATTTGAATATTTCTTCATAGCAAAAGCCCGTGGTTTTTAACAGCAAATAATCACCTTTATTTATGATTACAAAACATCGTATTTATAATTGTAGAATGCCTTTGAACAATAAGTAAACAGCTTTTTACATTTGGCGAAAACAAGCATGAAATTACAGTTATTAAAAATTAGATTTTTTTACTATATACTTACTTGCATGTACTGTATACATGCACGAAGTCCCAAAATTTTTTAATGTCATCCCCAAAACTTGTGTAAGATTATTACCAATTAGTGCAAACAATAAACATAACTTACTAACATTAAATCATTACAATCTCTTCCACATAAGTGTTTCTTCTGTTAGCTGAAGAAAATTATATTTGTAATTGTTTGTGTTCAAATATGGAATAAAGTCTTAATATTACCATTGGCAATTCATCGCATGGTGTCTTTACTTCAAAAATAAAAATATTTTTTTAAAAATTCCTTTAAAAATTTAAAAAAAAACGATTTTCTTACTTAAATAATGGCATCAACGTTTAAATTCCATTTGTCACTTTCACACGCGAACTTTTCCCATGACAAAAACCGCTGCCACGCCTCATTTAACCCGTCAGAGAAAGTAATAGAAAAATCATTCGGACCCTATTGTCAGCACTTCCGAGATAACCGCCGACATACAGTACCACTTGACCCGCCCCTCATCAAAAAATTTACAAGAAGTTTGGGATTGTCCAGAAGGTACCAAAGAATGCAAGAGAACCAAACACCTTACTTTGAAAAAAATCGACTTGTGTAGTTGGTGTTGGTACAAAGAAAGTTGTAGGTATTTTTCGAGTAGCAACTTATTTAAAAAAGGTCCACTTATCTCACAAAAGGTCCAGGTACAAATAAGTCCAGAGCCGGATTTAAAGATTTGTCGCTGTAGACTACATTGATTTTCTACCCTGTTCAATATTCTCCCCCCTTGAAAAAGGTAGCTGGTTATCTGCAAAATATAGTGGTTTGTGCTGTTTAAAATACACATATTAGGATAATCTATGTACCTTTACACACTGAAGTGGAATCGGCAAATTTTTTTTAAACTGTTCTATTTTTCTTTCAACTTCGAAATCCCGGATGAGGGGGTGCAATTGCCATCGTAGCGACCGTTTTTTCTACGAAATACAAGTACTACATACGTTTATGGATTACGCTTTAATGTAAATTATTTGTTCTCATTCTTAAAAATATTCGTATCCTCCTAATAATTTTTTTATACTGAATACCTCTTTAATTGGTTGTAAAATTTGTCTCCATTTGCCTCTCTACTGGTCATTTTCAGTAGGGCTAGGCTACAGCCTACTCAGCCTATTTAGAAATCCGGCCCTGGCAATAAGTCGGTTAGGTCCTGAAGTGACGGTAGCAATTAAATTCTATTTAGTTGAAATGTTCCATAGTTTATTTCGGCGCCGCTGTGGAGTGATGGGATAAGACGTCATGCCATTGACAATACCTTCCGGGGCTCTGTATTCCCCTTATATATCCCATAAAGATAAACGGATCATTCTAGAAATAAAATCCCACCAATAAATTGAGAAACTTATATTGCACTGGTCCACATTAATTGTGTCGGTTCAAAGTCCTGACACCGCGTACGATGTCCCTATAACCCTTTAAGACCGGCCATTACCTGGCGTTGAGTTAAGTTTATGTGACTAAATTTTCGAGTATTATCTAAAAAATGCCTTCAACAGCATCAATGCCAACAACTCCTTAAAAAATCATTTTTTATAGAAATAACAAATGGTACAAATCGGTTGCTTCGGTATTGATATTTTGGAAAAGCTTGAACAATGAACATTCTCTTTTATACCCGCACGATCGTGATAGCTCGGTCTCAAAGGGATAAAGCTGCATTAATCGTCAGCTCAGGTATCGGCATCGTCCCTTTACCACGATTCGAAATTCCGAGGACCGTCTCTACTATACCTTGCGTAGCCCAGGTGCGATGATAATTCAACCAAAGAAAAAAAGAATTCCTTTCAGATAAATACATCCATTTATTACCAGTCTAGAATCCGAAACTCTTTCTAATATGACAAGTAAAAAAAAAGCATTCTTGACGGATCAAATCGAGTTCTAAACTAGAAACAACCAAGTGTGACGTTTATTTTTTCTCTTTTCGCTGACATTCTGTAATTACTTAATATCCCAGGCTGAAAGGGCCAATTTTTACGACCCTATTAATCGAGGAAGAGTGCAAGGTCGCCGAAGTGACGTCATCCGGGGTGATGGTCGGAGTCAATTCGCCCACGACTCTTCAACTCTTTAGAAAAACTTGTCAGTGGTTTGGGATGGTAGTTTTTCTAATATTGTATAGTCCTTGCCACTTGGGTTATAGACATTGTGGTGGTATTTCTGTACAAAGGGTGAAAAGGCAGAGGGAAAAGCGCGATTGGTCCGTTAGTTGGAAACTCTTGTAAGGTTTTATTTACATACAAAATGATCTGAATACAATTTAACCAAAATACACTTCATTCTGATAAAATTGCCAAATTTTCTCAATATTAAAATCTGCTAGACAATAAACGAAATTAAATTAAACGAAACGAAAATTAAATTAAACGAAAATTAAATTGCAATTAAATTAAACGAAACAAATAATTTAAGGAATTCTTTGCATGCGTGGAAGGATCTTCTCCATAGCATATTTCTATTTACCCAACTTTTTATAAACCATTCTCCCAAAACTAAAATTAAAAAATCATTCTAAGCTCCTCTTCTCTCAAATAAAAATAAAATATACTATATTGTTTATCTTCCTTTCCTTAAAAATTATTCTTTTTATTACTTATTTTATATTTCCGTTGTGTATTCGGATTCTTCGGTACCTTTCAATAGTTTTTATGACCCAGAATGTGCAACTTTAATAACTCAAGAGTGTAATGACTGTCTGTAGAAAACGGTCATGTCTACGGAAACATTTCCCTGTAGGCTTTCTTATTTCACTAAGATGTAAATGGAAGAAGCTAAATTGATGTTAATTTAGTATTATATTAAAATAAATAAAAAAAACGTCAAAATTTTTTAATCTCTCCTGCGAGTTCTTTGTAAATGAATGCCCATGCGGTTTTATTTTTCAATGGGTCTTATACGTGGATGACGGCAATACTGGCGGACTAGTATAGGAGGTGAATCAGTCGTGGTCCAAGGTCTTGACATCACGTAAAATGTGGACGTATGTAAGCCCACCTAAGGTGTTGGTATTATAACTTGACCGGGGCTCAAATTTTTAATGGTCCGAACTCCACAAAATGAGGCGTAGCTCTTGTGTGATATATGTCAACCAAGTCCTTCATAAACGGTTAAATCAGTTAAATTACACTTGATTAATTTGGCTTATTCAAGACACGTGGAAAAATTCTTAAGCGTGCCGCTCGTGCTTCTTTTTTGATACTTTATTTCAAGCAACACTAAACGTTACTCCTCATCCCCTAATTATGCAACAATGGAAACAGTGCCTACCGGAACCGGTAGAATATTTTTAGCTCAGACTTTCTTCTATCATAGAGTTAAGAAAACGGAGATCTGCCGGGCAAAAACCAATTCAAAAACGGTTTTCCGAATGAAGCCAGAGATCGTTTTACAGTAAGCCCAATTGGATTAGGTTTGAATTATCGTCACACTAGAACTACACTAGGGCTATTGGCGACGGGCATCGTATTTTAGAACCACAGTCAGGTGACGGGCCAACACCTGAATAGGCACCCAACGCAGCCGTTAAGGGCGACATCGTACGCAGCGTTAGGACTTTGAAGGATATTTAGCGTGCACTCCCTTACACGGGGTATTATTCGTCGGACATTTTTGGCTGCACGGGCCGTTTATAGGTCGGCAGCTATTTTGGCGATGCCCGGACCCGAACCTGGGACCTACCGCACGCTAAGCGAGTGCTTAACCGACTGGGCTCCCCAGCCCTTTACAGTAAGCCCAAACAAATGCTCTAAAAAATAAATTGGCGTTTTTTTTTTCATTGGGAGTTTGTATTTGTTTACTTCATCGACTTGGCGATTTCTGACTCGCTAGTATAAACTACTGGGTGTCCGTAAAAGAATGTCGAGTGTTAATGGTATATTACAGGAGTTTATTTTATACTAAATATAACAAATCATACATGAAATTGAAGGGAAACTAATCTAGTTTTTCATATAAGCGCTCAATGTGTGCGCTTTAGTGCGTCCCACTTAGCCTTAAAATCGGGTAGTTCTCTACTACTCCGCGCTCGGTTACCGAGTGGCATTAGAAACAACATAATTACAACAAATTTTTCTCAACTGTGTAAGGAAATTACTGCAATTTTGTGTTGATTTAGATCTAGTACTACAGCCTACAACTGCGCAAACAGTCATTTTATGATTTTTAATTAATTAATTTTGAAGCAATAAAATGATGCGTTTCAGCATGAACTTACTCTTAAAACAAACGAGTGATTTTAACTCGGTCTGAGTTAATTTTCACTCATTCCCAGTGTCGAAAATGCACTTCTCCTATAGGAGTGGATTTCACTACTTTGTTAAATTAAACCTCCGACAGAATCACTCCAAACGAGTGATTTAACTCTGTCCGAGTTATATTTAACTCAGTCTGATTTAAGTTTCACTCCTTTCCAGTGTCAAAAATGCACTTTTCCCATAGGAGTGGATTTCACTCTTTTGTTTTAAGAGTGTAACATTGACTGAGAGGTTTGTTGGGCTTACTAGGCTTGCTTGGCGACATTCTGGCGGGCTTCACTTGTTTTCTCGCCAAGCATCCCCATCTTCTTCAAAACTATGTCTTCTATCCACTGAAGATAAAACAACGGACCGGAGGAGAAGGAAAAAAAATTGTCTGTTCCCCGACGTGTATTTTTAGACGGTCGCACGTGTAACTGACAATCTGGCCTATTGGAGTGACGAACGCTTCTCTAAAAGTGACAAACTGTCAGACGAAATTACCAGTTTAAGTCAAATGGGAGTGTTAAAATTCTTTTTTTTTTTTTAAGAATGAGAATTTTCTCCATGTGTACATGTAGATCTGTTTCAGATTATTTTGGAGAAGTATATTTGTTTTAAGGATTACTCGTTTGACATGTGTTAAAATTAAAATATTCGGGAGAGTGCAGAATTGAATATCCATTTGAAATATTTCATACGTAAGTTGTCTTTCTGAACATGTGTTGATAAAATGAATATAACTGGGATTGTGAATTTTTTGCTACAATAGTAATGATATTCCATGAGTTCCATGTGAAAAATTGCTAAATTTAATAAACTGTACAATATACGTGATCTCATCATTAAATGATTATTTCGTTGACATTAAAAAATCAAATGTTTGTATGACATTTATGATCTTAATAAAGTGTCATACGTTTTACTTAACTTTTGTGGCATTGTATACTTAGTACTATAAAACAAAAGTTTACCGATACTTTTATCAGAATAATAAGGTACGAATAATTGAAATTTAAACCATCGAATATACGCTATGACCATCTCTTATTACACTAACAAATGCTTTTCTATTCTGTATAATTATAAACTGTTCAAAATTCCAAAGAATTAAAACATTAATTTAAGCATCTTGAGCTTTGTAGCTTTTAATATTTTGCACTAATTTTTGATGAGCAAGTCCTTATAAATGCGTAAAGTGCAATAATATTAGAAGGGCGAAATAAAAAAAAGTCAACATTTATTTTGCGAATTATTTTCAAGATTATCGAACTTTATATTACAGCCAAAAAAAAATCTTTTTTACACAAAAAAAAACGACGATCCTCAATATTTTGACTAAAAAAAAAATCTAACATTTATCTAAGAGAAGCAGATTTCATGAGACTGTTTCAAAAATATTCCCCGTTCGCGAGTTTTTCGTAGTAAAAAAATAAACCCCAAAAGATTTTTATTCTTCCGAATTCTAAAATGAAATCTCTGGGAAGTGAAGTGAAATCGCGTTCCTTCCGGTCACATCTGCGATTCCAAAAATAAAACACGTGTTCTTCCATATCAGAAAAAAGTTATTTTTGGCAGAACGAAGCATAAAAAACAAGAATCCGTATTAGAGTAGCATTTTTAAATGAATTCCATTCAAAACCGGTAACTTTTCTTTAAATATTTTGTTCGCGAAAAGTTGCTGTAAGGATATGATTATATGAAATTCCTTAAATGGAATGAAAATATTGAATGGATATCCATAAAAAAGTAAAGGCACATTTGCAAAATAAAGTATTGAAGCATTTGGTTTGGAAATGAAAAATTAAAATAGTTTCCAATAATATGGTTCACTAAATTCGCATTCTAATCAACTAAAGGACTATTCAAACATATCATTAAAGCATTTCAAAAAGTTTTTAAAAAATAACAGGAATTCAATGAGTCAAATATTTTTATTAAAAAAATATTGAAGTATTCGGCTTTACTCTGTATTAATATTTAAAATAATAATTAGAAGTGAAACAACTCAACTTTATCTTAAAAAAATTTTCTTGATGTAACTTTGCAAAATGAAACAATACATTTCAGTGAAACTAGGCTAAAACAACTCTGTAGTGTGCTGAAAAATAAAACAAAAGTATATTTCGTTATGCATAAAATGTATTTTTCTTTAGATAGAACAAATTATTTAAACCTACTCAACTGGATACGCCATCAGCATTAAAACTCGTTATTGCAACAAATTTTCTTTTCTGATCTTTTAACCCTCAAACGCCTACCTATGAAAACTATATTATTAAAACCTCTTTTTACTGTAAATAAAGTGGTTTTCCAACTAGGTTAACATGCATGTGGCATAACAACAAAAGAGTTATTCGTGACTTTTGAATAACAAAATTACTTTTTGTTGTACCCCTTCAACATATCTACAAAATTTGAATAATAGTTTCAATTAAAATTAATCAATAAGAAATGTTTCAAAAAACTTACAGTGATGGCCAAAAGTGTGGACACATTTTGAAAGTCGCATGTGTTTCAACTGTTAATTGTGTTCTTGCATCTATTAAAATTCGCTTAAATACAAACATTTAAATATTAAATTGAAGGTAATTTAATGTAGAATTTCACTATAAAAACAGAATTAAAGTATCTTTATTACAAATAAAGTTATGCTCATTTTAGTTGAACAAGCAAGCACAATCAATGGATTCTCTTATGCTGAAATTGCAATACAAGTTGGTGGTTTTATGACTTGCAAAACTAAGACAGATCATACTATTAGTTGCATAACTTATTCGTAAAACATATATTGTAATACTGTATTTATTTTTAATTCTACATGAAATTACTTTGATGATGATGGTGTGTCCATGGATATTGATTATATGGGACCAAAGGTCTCATAGACGGCTTCAACGATCTGCACACAGTGCTCCTCATAAAGATTAAATTACTTTTAATTTGATACACAATTGTTTAATTTGATATACAATTAATATATTCTGTAATCACACAAAGTTGAAAAATATGAAAATTTCAAAATATGTCCACACTTTTGGCCACCACTGTAGAATTAAAAATAAATACAGTGTTACAATATATGTTTTACGAATAAGTTATGCAACTAATAGTATGATCTGTCTCAGTTTTGCAAGTCATTAACCCTTTCAGTCCCAAAAATTTACTGCACTACAGAAACATCTGATATTCACAAAATAAGCTTATATTGGGTCAAATATACGAATTCCATAAGAAAAAAAAATCTATTTAAATTTTTTATATGGTTTTTGAAACAATGCCAAAATTCTTTAACTGTGGAAAACAACAAAATAAAAAAATATATATTACCTAAAAACACTTCGAGTTATATATTTTAAGGTATCTGACTATATTATTAAAAAAAAATTAGTAATTATTTTAACCGAAATAGTTTAAATTGTGTTTTAAATATGTGGAACTGAAGTGAACTGATCAAAAATCAGGAGAAACGCTTGTTGACTATCTTCTAAATAAAAAAATAGTATTTCTGACTTCTATTGAGATTAAAGTAAAATTTTGTCTGATAGAACAAAGTGTGAAGAATCGAATGATGTGTGTTTGGATGTCATAGCGGGACATCAACATTTTGAAAAAAATATTGAAAGTGATGATGCCAAATGGCATCACTGGGACTGAAAGGGTTAAACCACCAACTTGTATTGCAATTTCAGTATAAGAGAATCCATTGATTGTGCTTGCTTGTTCAACTAAAATGAGCATAACTTTATTTGTAATAAAGATACTTTAATTCTGTTTTTATAGTGAAATTCTACATTAAATTACCTTCAATTTAATATTTAAATGTTTGTATTTAAGCGAAATTTAATGGATGCAAGAACACAATTAACAGTTGAAACACATGCAACTTTCAAAATGTGTCCACACTTTTGGCCACCACTGTATAATGATTAAATTCAAAAGTTTGATATTTAAAAAGAAACTTAAACAGTTTTAATGGGAAAAAAATATTTTTAAACCTTAAGCCACATATATTTTTTTCCTTTAAAAGTCAAAAGATCTCCACGTGTGCCACAGTGTATATAACGTAGGCTGGCCTTTAAGAGTAAGAAAGTGGTTTCAATCTTCAAATAAAACCACAAAAAATGAAAAAAATATAAAACGGAATAAGAAACATATTATAAAAAATTCTGAAAATTTCATTTAATAATTTTTTACGGGATTTTCTTTAAGCTGATTAAAATACTTTGTTGTGTCATTTTCGTTATTTCAAATGTACTCAAGGTTTGAATATAAAATAGTAAAATGCTTTGAAACTTTTAGTGAAATGGCAAAAAAGTAAATTTTTATTTTTCAAAATTTAAATACTTGACAAAGTATTTGGATTCGATGCAAACGAAACGCTATGCATTTTTAAAATTATATATCAATGCGATATTCAGTGCGATCAATTTATACAGTAACGAACATTTTAACGTAAAAAGAACTTCATAGATTTCTTTTTCTATTTAGCCCTTTTTAAAATAATTCTAGAAAGAGAAAAAAAATAAGCTATACCTATTTGTTTCTTTTCTTTTATTTTACAAAAAATGCTCTTATTTATTATGTCAAATATTAGTATTATAAACGACATCATACATATCATTCAACCCGTTTAATTAATATTTAATGCCGATGTACTTCCGTCTATCTCTAAGCCACAGATTCTGCCGTATCACTAAAACATTTTTTTAAAAAAATTATCCTACATTTCAATACTACCAGAACATCGACAAATTAGTCTTTCGTACCCCCCCCCCCCTTAATCCTGACTCATCAAATTGGATTGTCATTCACACCGTTAAAAAAAATGCCATATCTTAGTGAATATTAATTCACTGCGAAACACCCGTACCGAATGCTCCCATTCTGAATGTTCCTTTTTCAAATAACCGCCATGCCAGCCCTTTGTGAAA
The DNA here is from genome assembly GCA_023701765.1 of Hylyphantes graminicola. Taxonomy (NCBI): domain Eukaryota; kingdom Metazoa; phylum Arthropoda; class Arachnida; order Araneae; family Linyphiidae; genus Hylyphantes; species Hylyphantes graminicola. Next base: position 45,634,656 of record CM043115.1, on the reverse strand, counting down.
TAAACGGCGCAAGGAATCATGTGAATTAACAGCAATAATGGAGCCATATTTCTTAATGATGTCGAATAATGAGAATATAAAAAACTTTCTCCCTTTTCTTAAAAAAAAAAAAACTGTTAAAGAGTTTATTATATGATACATGAAACGAGTGGGGAGGGAGGCTAAGCGCTATTTTTCTCAAATGAACATTTTCGAATAATTTTTGATGATGGGAAGGAAATATGGGCTCGTTGGTTTTCAGCTGTTATCTGAATTTCAATTGCTTTATTTGGCTTTACAATTACACTCCTTGCCAACCCAAGTTGGCTAAATAGAAATATGTCATGGAGAAGATTCTTCCGCGGATGTAAAGAGTTCCATAAATTATTTCTAAATCAATAATTCAAGTCTAATTATTCTTTCCATTATCAACACATCATAAAATGAGAAGATTCATGAACAAAACAACTTTAATTGTTGACGAGAATAGTTTATTCTGTAGAAACTGGATTTTTTTTTATTCTGCTTCACATCCATACGCTTCTCATAAAAGTGTTGCTCTAGTTAATTTAATAACAAGACCTTACTAAATTGATTTTCCCTATATTCAACATATGAGAAGATTCATGAAGAAAACAACCTTAAAATATTGGCGCAAATAGATTATGGTTAGAAATTGGTTGATTTGGAACGAATTTCAATGTATTGGTGGGAAAACAACAGGGCCAAATTCTTCATAATGGCTAGATGAAGCTCTTGTGTTCCCACCGTAAATTTCTACAGAATAATAAATTAGCGTAAATAATTAGCGTTGTTTACTTGATGAATATTTCCTGGTATCTTGCACACAATTGAAGATATTCTCTGAATGTATTGCAATAAAAGAAAAATATACCAATATTTTAGTAAAATGATTAGTCCAATTTTTAATTTTCCATATGATGTCCGGTCCCATTAGATTCGGATAATTAAAGTTCGATATTGCTATAAGTAAAGCGCAAACGCGGGTTTGATTTTTAATTAAAAGTAAGTTTGTTAGGACATTTGTAATGTACGAAATACAATACAAATGATACGAAATGTAATTAATATATTTTATGACTTATAATTTCTCTGTGGTACTGTCTTTCGAGTAAAATTAAAGTGTTTAGGGATGTTACAATAATTAATATTTTATTATGCTTTTTTTTAATTACTGCTATTCGAGTGCACAAATTTATAAATCTAAAATAAATGTATTGTGTGTTACTTCAAGATAATTTTTCTCGTTATTTTCTGATTAGAAAGTGTGGTGCATCATTAGAAACAAATCCGTCTTGTTATACATTCCTCTGGAAAAACAAATTATGTTTTGGTATATTTTAAAGTACATACAGTTTTTATCAATTTTAAATTATTAGGGACATTTTGTACATTCTTTATTCTGACATTTTAAAAAAATTTCTATATAACTACTTAAAAATTGAAAACATAAAAACTAATATTTGATAAAATAGCTAATGAACTTGGACGTTTTCACTCTCATGCGGAAATAGGGCTTTGCATTGCCTGTAAAATTTAAAAAGAACTATGTATATGTTCTTTCTCACTACAACTCAATTGCAAGTTTTTAATGTAATAAGTTTACAACGGTTAAAATTATTCTAAAAAACTATGTGAAGAATAAGGAACTTTCTTTTAAAAAAAAAGATAGATTAAAGTGAAAGGTCTAGTCGCAAAACTCGCTTTCTCCAACGTCTAACCAAGCAAGGATCCATAGGTTTTGATTATCGTAAATTTAATTGAACAATGTCGCCAAAAAACGTGCCGGGCCCTATATTTTAGATAGGACATTGGAGAATGGGAGTTTTGCAACTAAACACTTCAAGAACTAAATCTTTTTCAGAAAATAAGCGGTAAAATAACAAACCTCGTTAAAAAACAAATGTTAAAATATATTTTAAATACAAAGAGATATGGCAACTGTTCAAACACAATACTTAAAATTATGGTGTAACATCGCTATTAATTTTGCCGGAGGCTTTTTTTCAACACTCGTTTACTCTCCTGCAAGAATTAATGTGGCATCAAATTTCACCTCCTTTTCCATGGTAAATGACTAAATGAGTAATCGTCACATCGGCAAGGGAGGTTTTTGTCGCAAAAACAAGCATGTGTTATGGTGCATGTTAAATACTCGACTTTTTTTAAAATGTGTACTCCTTTTAAGTTTTTGTTTGTGTATTCTGTTTGAGGTGAATTAAATGGGCTTTAAACCCTCTGAAGATTATGGTGTTGACATGGGATTTGACTGATGGTGTTATAAAGAATAAGGAATAAAGGGTTAGTAGGCTGTACGTTGTTGTTACTCTTTGAAATGACAACTATGTTATTATGAAGAAATATGAAAAAAAATTAAGTTTAATAGTAAATTGAATCACTATATGTAAAATGTGGGCTATGCCCTTTGGCCTATTTTCCTTCAAGCTCTTCCTTCCTACAACTTTGTTTAAGAAAAAGCTTGGATGGAAATATTCTTGTTAATCGGCCCCTTTTATACATTTAACCATTCAATTGAGGTGCTGAAAGTCGGTTAATGTCTTTGTGAGGTTACATCAAATATTTATAGACATTGAATTGAGTCCGTTGTAATACAAAATTGAAAACACAATGAGTTCAAATATACCTTTGAGTTAACACAATGAGTTAAACTACCTTTAACCTGTAAACCGTTAACGACTTTGTGAACATCATTAGCATCTTTATTCCCAAATAAAAAGGCTAACTTGAAGTTTTTTAAATTCGTTTTTCGTGTAAATTAATCTGTCCGATATAAATTTCGGTAGATTGATATTAAAATGCGCTATACTTTGTTTATTTAAATAAACTCAAGCAGAAAGCTTTTTGCATGTCAAATGTTCTTGCTGGTTGTCATTAATGGGTTAAAATGTTCTAATTTTAATGCACAAAAGATGTCTTTCAAACATCCAATAATAACAATGGCATTGATCATTGTACGTAGCTTACTCAAGATACATACTAACAATGTGCTTCACAATGATAGTAGGTTTTAAATCTGTAACATTCATATCCATTGTATTCAAAGAGCATCAAGCAATGCTGAAGAATTCCTTTACCGACCCGATAAAGATGGAGAACTTTCCCTGGTTTCTCGTAAAGATAGCGCGATCCCTCGTAAAATTTTACAGTCTGTTTACGAGGCTCATTTTTAAGTTTTGAAAAACACGTCGCTATCATTTTTACATACGTATGTGATCATATTTGCTACAATGTTGCTAAATGGAATCGGAAATATCTGTTTTCTGCGATATATTTTTCAATGATGGACCATTTTATTGAAAGCCATCGAAGGAAATAAGTATATTGAATAGGACTCTGGAATATTTCGGAATGATATTTGAATATTTCTTCATAGCAAAAGCCCGTGGTTTTTAACAGCAAATAATCACCTTTATTTATGATTACAAAACATCGTATTTATAATTGTAGAATGCCTTTGAACAATAAGTAAACAGCTTTTTACATTTGGCGAAAACAAGCATGAAATTACAGTTATTAAAAATTAGATTTTTTTACTATATACTTACTTGCATGTACTGTATACATGCACGAAGTCCCAAAATTTTTTAATGTCATCCCCAAAACTTGTGTAAGATTATTACCAATTAGTGCAAACAATAAACATAACTTACTAACATTAAATCATTACAATCTCTTCCACATAAGTGTTTCTTCTGTTAGCTGAAGAAAATTATATTTGTAATTGTTTGTGTTCAAATATGGAATAAAGTCTTAATATTACCATTGGCAATTCATCGCATGGTGTCTTTACTTCAAAAATAAAAATATTTTTTTAAAAATTCCTTTAAAAATTTAAAAAAAAAACGATTTTCTTACTTAAATAATGGCATCAACGTTTAAATTCCATTTGTCACTTTCACACGCGAACTTTTCCCATGACAAAAACCGCTGCCACGCCTCATTTAACCCGTCAGAGAAAGTAATAGAAAAATCATTCGGACCCTATTGTCAGCACTTCCGAGATAACCGCCGACATACAGTACCACTTGACCCGCCCCTCATCAAAAAATTTACAAGAAGTTTGGGATTGTCCAGAAGGTACCAAAGAATGCAAGAGAACCAAACACCTTACTTTGAAAAAAATCGACTTGTGTAGTTGGTGTTGGTACAAAGAAAGTTGTAGGTATTTTTCGAGTAGCAACTTATTTAAAAAAGGTCCACTTATCTCACAAAAGGTCCAGGTACAAATAAGTCCAGAGCCGGATTTAAAGATTTGTCGCTGTAGACTACATTGATTTTCTACCCTGTTCAATATTCTCCCCCCTTGAAAAAGGTAGCTGGTTATCTGCAAAATATAGTGGTTTGTGCTGTTTAAAATACACATATTAGGATAATCTATGTACCTTTACACACTGAAGTGGAATCGGCAAATTTTTTTTAAACTGTTCTATTTTTCTTTCAACTTCGAAATCCCGGATGAGGGGGTGCAATTGCCATCGTAGCGACCGTTTTTTCTACGAAATACAAGTACTACATACGTTTATGGATTACGCTTTAATGTAAATTATTTGTTCTCATTCTTAAAAATATTCGTATCCTCCTAATAATTTTTTTATACTGAATACCTCTTTAATTGGTTGTAAAATTTGTCTCCATTTGCCTCTCTACTGGTCATTTTCAGTAGGGCTAGGCTACAGCCTACTCAGCCTATTTAGAAATCCGGCCCTGGCAATAAGTCGGTTAGGTCCTGAAGTGACGGTAGCAATTAAATTCTATTTAGTTGAAATGTTCCATAGTTTATTTCGGCGCCGCTGTGGAGTGATGGGATAAGACGTCATGCCATTGACAATACCTTCCGGGGCTCTGTATTCCCCTTATATATCCCATAAAGATAAACGGATCATTCTAGAAATAAAATCCCACCAATAAATTGAGAAACTTATATTGCACTGGTCCACATTAATTGTGTCGGTTCAAAGTCCTGACACCGCGTACGATGTCCCTATAACCCTTTAAGACCGGCCATTACCTGGCGTTGAGTTAAGTTTATGTGACTAAATTTTCGAGTATTATCTAAAAAATGCCTTCAACAGCATCAATGCCAACAACTCCTTAAAAAATCATTTTTTATAGAAATAACAAATGGTACAAATCGGTTGCTTCGGTATTGATATTTTGGAAAAGCTTGAACAATGAACATTCTCTTTTATACCCGCACGATCGTGATAGCTCGGTCTCAAAGGGATAAAGCTGCATTAATCGTCAGCTCAGGTATCGGCATCGTCCCTTTACCACGATTCGAAATTCCGAGGACCGTCTCTACTATACCTTGCGTAGCCCAGGTGCGATGATAATTCAACCAAAGAAAAAAAGAATTCCTTTCAGATAAATACATCCATTTATTACCAGTCTAGAATCCGAAACTCTTTCTAATATGACAAGTAAAAAAAAAGCATTCTTGACGGATCAAATCGAGTTCTAAACTAGAAACAACCAAGTGTGACGTTTATTTTTTCTCTTTTCGCTGACATTCTGTAATTACTTAATATCCCAGGCTGAAAGGGCCAATTTTTACGACCCTATTAATCGAGGAAGAGTGCAAGGTCGCCGAAGTGACGTCATCCGGGGTGATGGTCGGAGTCAATTCGCCCACGACTCTTCAACTCTTTAGAAAAACTTGTCAGTGGTTTGGGATGGTAGTTTTTCTAATATTGTATAGTCCTTGCCACTTGGGTTATAGACATTGTGGTGGTATTTCTGTACAAAGGGTGAAAAGGCAGAGGGAAAAGCGCGATTGGTCCGTTAGTTGGAAACTCTTGTAAGGTTTTATTTACATACAAAATGATCTGAATACAATTTAACCAAAATACACTTCATTCTGATAAAATTGCCAAATTTTCTCAATATTAAAATCTGCTAGACAATAAACGAAATTAAATTAAACGAAACGAAAATTAAATTAAACGAAAATTAAATTGCAATTAAATTAAACGAAACAAATAATTTAAGGAATTCTTTGCATGCGTGGAAGGATCTTCTCCATAGCATATTTCTATTTACCCAACTTTTTATAAACCATTCTCCCAAAACTAAAATTAAAAAATCATTCTAAGCTCCTCTTCTCTCAAATAAAAATAAAATATACTATATTGTTTATCTTCCTTTCCTTAAAAATTATTCTTTTTATTACTTATTTTATATTTCCGTTGTGTATTCGGATTCTTCGGTACCTTTCAATAGTTTTTATGACCCAGAATGTGCAACTTTAATAACTCAAGAGTGTAATGACTGTCTGTAGAAAACGGTCATGTCTACGGAAACATTTCCCTGTAGGCTTTCTTATTTCACTAAGATGTAAATGGAAGAAGCGTATGGGGAAAATTCACCAATAGACATGACCACCTTTTGCATTTAGCAAGTCAGTTATTGGTTTCATATTGAAATGACTGTTTGTCGGCTCTGAATGTCGGATAAGAAATATTTTTATGATTGGTTTTGAGTCAGTTTTATTGAGGATGTTTTCAATTGCATTGATGAATCGCTAGCGATCAATCTGTCGGCCATGATTGAACACTAAGAGTTCTATTATTGACATTCATTGTAAAATGCTATTTTTGAACTTCCGCTACTGACACTTAAATTAAGTTTTTTAGTTTTCGTGTTTTCTTTTATGAAGATGATTCAAAATAAAGAGGGCTCCATCTTAGATGGCTCCTTCATACTTTGTCATGGGGTTCAGAAATCAATAAAGTGATCGTGATTATTATTCTATGAAAATAAATGTCGGGAGCAATGATATTCCAATGTATTTGGGAAGAAAAGTGAGCACACAAACTTGCTTTGGTACACTTGTTTTTATTATCATTATATTAATAATAATAGTTAAATTTAATCGGAAATAACACTGGCCTTCAGCATTTTGTTGGAGCTGACGAAATACTTGTAGATACATCTCTGATCAGAACAAACATTGTTGCCAAATGCAATTTCCAACAAAGAGCCTAGTTAGGGTTACTGGAATATCTGCGTATGTACAGCACACAGTGTATTGAAGGTACCCTAAGCCTAGTTGAAGCTCAAAATAGTCATTTTTAAATTTTATTACGTCACTACCGATGCAGTAGTACTTCCGACAAGTGACTCCCGGCGTAAATAACCAAATATGCGTCAATTTTGAATTAAAATCAGTAAACACATATTCTGAAACAAAATGATAAAAAATACTCTATTGAATTGAATATAATAATCTAAGGATTGTTTAAAATTGTAGGGGGGGGGGAAGGGGTGGTATTAAAAAATGACCGATTACGTAGACTAGGGTCCACCATAATTTGGAGACCCTGTTCCATCGTTTACCATTCATAAAAAAATCAAGATGACGAAACTTCTTGCTATAACATAATATCGCTACTTCCTGCTATTAAGATACGAGAGTGACATAATCATTCAGATATAGTAATTTTGTAGCATTTTTTATATTTTATTTCAGCATTTTTTTACAGCGAATTCGGTGAAGTCTTGTGGTAACTTATCTAAAACAATTTCGCCGGAATTGAATAATCTACTTTATGACTACGGAAATCCCAGCACTCTCCAATCGTCCTGGGTAATAAGTTCTATTTTCTTATTAACCACAATCTAATAAAGTTATGTGAAAATTACACTGTTCTGTGGGTAGGGTAGTCATCATAGATAGTAAAACCGTGCACTATCGCCCATTCTCTAAAGAGAAGAAACGGGGATCAAAATTTATTTCCTTTGTTTACCTCACCATAGAGTTGCGTAGAATGAAACAGTACCCAAATTGCACTTTTTTATATGAATTTTTAAATCGGAGTCTAATTTTTTGTAGACGTTTATTGTACTTTTATGATTAATGAATCAGGGTTATTTTTTGCATAGCTTCATTTCCCTTCAGCAAAATAATTTTAATATCAAACTCAAATTTCGCAAACAAACTCATAAATGGCCAGTTATTTAACACTATCGTTGTTTCTTACTTTCAATTTAAAAAATGAATATAAAAAGGTAAGGAAGTTATTGGGTTGAAAATAACAATAGAGATTTTGTTTTCGATGTGTTTTGGAGGATGCTGATTCCGGAAAAGTATTATTAGGATTATCGAAGCAATGAAGCAAGGCATATCCTTAAAAAAACAGATTTTTTTACTTACAACAAACGATATTTTAGTAGAATATTTCTAATGCAATCTACAGTGCTGGAAAAAATAATAGGGCCAATCGAGAAGTTCTGATATTTTTATAACCACGTTGCTCAGACTGATGCAAATTTACCCACGGTGACGTAAATGACATCTCTTTTATTCGTATCAAGATATCAACACAATTCTAAATTTATTTTAGTCAGAAATTCAGTTTTGTTTTTAATATAGGGGAAAAGCTGGAAAGAATATTAGGGCCAAGCTTAATTTTAAACCCTTTCTTATTTTGTTGATTTTCTGCGGCACTTAATGTTTGTGTTTTGAAGCTTCTTAATCGAATCAAAGGCATGCCAGTAAGAAATTTCATTTCTCGTGAGAATGGGAAGAGGTAAAACTAACAGAGATTGAGCGAGGTAAGATCCTTAGTTTCAAGGAATGTGGTTTAAATAATCATGAAATAGCAAAGAAAATAAATATATCGAAGTCCGTAGTGACTAACTTTAAAAATAATTCTGATTCTTATGCTCAGCGGAAAAGGTCAGGGCGTCGTTCTTCACTGACTCCTCGACAAAAGAGATCTGTTTAGGCTTGCAACTCGTAAAATGCTTTCTACTTCACTGATTGTTGATGATTAGAAGCTTCCATTAACTAGCCGAACTGTTCGAAATGTTTTATCAAAGAACCCGAATGCAAAATTCAGTAAAATGAAGGCCCAACCACCTCTAACTAAGAACCATGAAATGGAGTGCCTTAAATTAGCTAAAGATCATATTGCCTATGGTTATAAGTGGCAAGATGTTGTTTTTCCGATAAAAAAAAGTTTAATTTTGATGAGCCAGACGGGTTTAGATTCTACTGAAACGATATCCGAAAAGAATCATCGTCTTTCTCGAAACGCCAGTTTGGTGGGGGATCTGTTATGATTTGGGGAGGTTTTGCTGCCAATGGGACAACACCGATTGCTTACCTGAAAGCAAAATCAAATTCAGAAAATCACCAAGATATTCTTGCTGAAAAACTATTGCTGGAGGCACCTCTGATCACATCTGGAGAGTACACATATCAACAGGACAATGCTTCCATACACAATTCTAGCTTAACAAAATCATGGTTTGAAGCCAATAATGTCAAAGTTCTTAAATGGCCATCGAGTAGCCCACAGATCTAAACCCAACAGAAAATTTATGGGGTGTTTTTGTAAGTTACATTTATGGAAATGGCAAATTCTATAACACCAAGGAGGAAGGAGCTTAAAATGGCAATAGAAACCAGTTGGAAAATCTCCGAAGGACACCTTGAAATGCTTTTCAACATTTGTGATCTCGATAATGATAAAATTAATTGAAAAATAGGGAAAATTTTAAGATTATTAGAAATTTTATAAGTAATATCTCAAGTGGCCCTAATATTATTTCCAGCTTTTTACATGTATAAAAGACAAAATAAAGTTTAAATTAAAAATAATTGATAATTGTACATTTGTTTTAATAGATATATTTAGAAATTGTCATTCTTTTCAATATATTTCTATTTGCAAACATATTGAATACATAATTGTGCAAATATGGAAGATTTTCGTTTGGCCCTATTATTATTTCCGGCACTGTATAATGACACACAATGCAACTCACTCTGATTTGTTAATAGCGCCGCATTCTGTCTTTCGGAAGGAATTTGAAAATCCTGGATATAGTTTTTTTGGTCAATGAAAATTACTGAAAAGTGTTAATTAGTTTGTTCATCTATTGTTAATCAAATATTTAAACCATTGAATTATATATAACTGGGAGTGTAGCTTCATGAAAACCGATCGCCACTTCTGAGCCCAGTTCATGACGTATCGATGGTAGTTTTTTCAAATAAAATATCGTAACCTAAGTGTAGCTTTTAACAAACCCTTGAAAAAATGAGATTTGAAATAAACTTCAGTGGAAAAACTCGGAAAGAAAAAAAAACATTTTTTTAACCCTTCGAGGGATAAACAAATTCACTGAAGTGTATACTTTTTTTGAGAGAATTTAGGTTTAAATTTAAAGCACTTAAATAAAAAATTTTAACTGCAACTTTATATTTTAAATTTTAAAAAAATTATATTTCTGTAGTAGATGGTTATAAATGGTTTCTAAAATATAATAAAATTAAACAAATTTTAATAACTCTGTGTTGGAAAACCTGACAACCGGATGACGGATTTATATACGTCTGTATCATTCAGAGGGTTTTAAAGTAGGGATTTGACATTATTTTAAAATCGTCATCCATTTTTTGACGACCATACCTAGTAGCATTAGATGTTGCCGTGCTACAGCGGTTAAGTCTGATGCTATTGTTGCTACTTCAATCATTTCATTCTGGTAATTTTTCGGCGACCAAAGCATTAGATGTTTCCGTGCTAGAGCGGTAAAATCTGATGCAATGGTTGCTATTCCATCATTACATTCTAGTAATTTTTCGGCAACCATAGCAATAGATGTTCCCGTGATACCGCGGTAAAGTCTGATGCAATGGTTGCAACTTCCATCAATTCATTCTGGTAATTTTTCATCGACCATAGCATTAGATGTTTCCGTGCAACAGCAGTAACGTCTGATGCTATGGTTGCTACATCCATCGTTTCTTTCTGGTAATTTTTCGGGGACCATAGCATTAGATGTTTCCGTGCTACAGCGGTAAAGTCTGATGCAATGGTTGCTACTTCCATCAATTCATTCTGGTAATTTTTCATCGACCATAGCATTAGATGTTTCCGTGCTACCGCGGTAAAGTCTGATGCTATGGTTGCTACTTCCATCAATTCATTCTGGTAATTTTTCATCGATCACAGTATTAGATGTTTCCGTGCTACAGCGGTAAAGTCTGATGCAATGGTTGCTATTTCCATCATTTCATTCTGGTAATTTTTCGTCGACCATAGCATTAGATGTTTCCGTGCTACCGCGGTAAAGTCTGATGCTATGGTTGCTACTTTAATCATTATTTTATTCTGGTAATTTTTCGGCGATAATAGCATTAGATGTTCCCGTGCTACCACGGTGAAGTCTGATGCAATGGTTGCTACTTCCATCAATTCATTCTGGTAATTTTTCATCGATCATAGCATTAGATGTTTCCGTGCTACAGCGGTAAAGTCTGATGCAATGGTTGCTACTTCCATCGTTTCTTTCTGGTAATTTTTCGGTGACCATAGCATTAGATGCTTCCGTGCTACAGCGGTAAAGTCTGATGCAATGGTTGCTACTTCCATCAATTCATTTTGGTAATTTTTCGGCGACCATAGCAATAGATGTTCCCGTGCTACCGCGGTAAAGTCTGATGCAATGGTTGCTACTTCAATTAGTTTTTTTGTTCTGGAAGGTTGGAATTCTGCCTGGCTCGAAATCTTAGGAAAAATCGGTTGGCCAAATCTATTTGCAATATATAAATTAGTACTTTTTATTCAATTTAGTAATCTCTTTCTTTCGATTTTTTCAGTAGTAATTTAACCTTTTGAGAGATACAGACGTATAAACACGTCACCTGGCTGTCAATATTCCCAACAATACGCATGAAAATTAACAATTTATTAAGATAATTTTACCAAATTTTGAAGTTCAGTAGAGTCTTTTATAATCTGTAACATAAATATAATTAAAAAAAAATTAGAGTAATTTTAAAATTTTAATTTATATACTGTTCAGCTAAAACTATCTTACGCTTCAGCATACTTTCTTATCCTTCAGAGGGATGAACTTCAGTGAGAAATTCATAACAAACACTTTCGTGAGAGTACTCTTGCATTCGGCATCGGGTTAGTTGCTGAAATATCTCCCGACATTTAAGCTGCTTGTGTGCAGTCAAAATCCAAGAACCCCTATGTAGAGGGAGTGAACGTTAAATATGCTGAAGTCCCGACACGAGTCCCACGTCGATGTCACACTTCAAAGTTGAGTTGGTTGCTTACTCAGGACAGGACGATAATTTAACCCATTTCATCAGGTTAAGGCCTTATCATATCACACGAGAGCTCGTTCGTTCAGCGACGTCCCCAGGCCATTTCAAAAACAGGTTTTTCGAGCAGCTTTTGCTGGCTGAGTTTTTTCGAGTCGACGTGAAAAAGCCCAGTACTTTTTCGCTGAGCGAACGGTTGCTCCAATCAAAAACGAAGTTCAGTCGTGACGTCATGACCGAGCCTCCTCCTTGTACCTCCTCCTCCAATACTGCGATAGTACTGTTTTTATGTCTGTGATGTCACGCATGTCGTAGCCGGTCTCTGGATGACGCGTTTGCTGTTCCAAAAGTTTTGAACGAGCGATGCCCGTATCGCCTGATAAGGGCTTTAGAGTAAGTTAGATGTTCTCACAGGTTAAAACTTATGCAAAAACCTATTTGCTAAGTGTAAACATTGATCACTTCTGCAATACTTTCGAATACTTTGCTAATTATTTGACACGACGATGCATGCAATACATTGAACATAATTTAATTCTTTCGTATGACGGAAAATACTAGAATTTTTGAATTTCTAAATCTATGTATTGATCTAGACCTTGTCGTAAAATCTATAACTTCGTACGAATTGTCTTGTTTTTAATTTATGTTTCTTAAATAACAACTAGGTTTTAAAAAGTAACTTATTTAAAACAATTCCATGAAAGCTTAAATATATTCAAATGAATGTTTACACAATAGAATTTAATTATAATTGGCTCTTATAATTTAGTGTTCATATGATTATTAAAATTCCTCTTCGGCCAATATTTTCTGTTACTAAAAGATATGTAAGTATTATATGATATCTTTCTTTACTCTTTTTCTTTTTTCATTTAAGATGCGTAGAGTCAAAATCCTTCACGTATTAATAAATAACAATTTGAAATACAAAATTGAGTGCTGTGAAAGCTTCAGCAAACTTTAAATTACTACCCTTTTATATTAAATATTTTTGGCAATAAAATCAACAATTTATAATCTGCTTATTTTACAAAATTTCTCGTAAGGTCTAAATTTTCAAATGCTTTTGAAAACACAAAAAACGTGTTTGTAACAAATCAGAGAACAGTATTTTGCATTATCATTATGAGGTATAAACGCTGAAATTTGTGTATGTCATAAGAAATATAATAGTTTGCGCTGTTTTAAATTAAAAAAAACCGAACTATCACAAAAAAAACCATTGGTGTTTGAATTATAACATTTAACACCTATTCATGTCTATGTCCAAAAACTACTTTTTCTGAAACAGCACCATCCAAAACGTGTAGAAATAACAAAATCTCTATTTCGGATTTTCAACCGATCTCGATACTTTCATTAATATAAATTCATAAAGAAAATTGAAAGTAAAAAAACAATGATAATATTAAATTACTGGCCGTTTTATGAGCGTTTATTACGAAAATTCGAGTTTGATACTGAAATTATTTCGCTGAAGAGAAATGATACTATGCAAAAAATGACCCTGATTTATGAATTGCAACAGTACAATCCCCGTGTACAAAAAATGGGAATGAATGCTTGCCATAGACTCCTATTTTCAAATATTCCAAAAATGCGCTATTTTAGTACTGTTTTAATAACTCCGCTAAATGCTGATGTTCTACTTCAGTACAACATTCCCCTTTCGTTCTTCATTACGTTTCTCCTTTAAAGAGTGAGCGATAGCGCACGGTTTTACTATCTCTGTTGATAGTCATACAAAATCTAAATTTCCGATTTTCAACCGATCTCAATACAATACGTTCATGCGTCCTTATATTCATATAAGGAAATTTTATTCTATCATTGCTTTTTCTTTCAATTACTGTCCCTACACTGTTAAAACGGGTGCTCATTTTTTTAAATGTTTCACTTTTGAGACTAATGATCTTATTTTGGAAGCTTCATTGGTTGATAATAGCTCCGAATGCTTTGTTCTCTAAGTATATAAAATGTATCATAAGATTTGTAAATAATTTTATGATGAGATGTTATCCTAAAAGGTGTTGTCCTAGGTGTTATTCTAAAACGGTGTTATCCTGGGTTTTATCCTAAAACGTTCGACAACAAACAGGATTACAGTTATTTATCGAAAGATGTAGCCATTTGTATATGACTTCAATCACTAATCTGCGATTTAAATTTAATATTTTTTCGAATTTATATTGACGTAAATAAATATATATTTATGTAGCACCCAAGGATGCACAAATAATTAAATTTCAAATTCAATGAAAAATATTGGTAAATAAGTTTTTCTCTGTAGCAAGAAACATGACAAGAAATTAAATTGTAGGAAAATCAACTCCACTTGTTGACGTTTCTTTTTAAGCCTATTACTTTGAAAGAAGATTATGGACTAAAATATTGATATAAGTGGTTATAGGTGAAACAGGATATTAAATTAAATATATTTTATATATAGATTATAAAAAATATGACAAGTACCATGGTTAATATTTTTTTAGATTAATTGCCTATTGTCTAAGCATAATCTTTTTCAGCATCTAATACTTAAATCACTACAAAATGCAGATTTACATAAATAAAACGAGAGAACCATCTTAAGTTGAACATGTGAAGTTTTTATTTGACTTTTGGTTTAACACTGCCGGATAAAGTAAAAAAGTGAATTACAAAAAAGCATTTTAAAATACAATGCTTTTACCATAAAAACCCATCAAAAGAAACTCCTCAAACAATGCACTCTAAAATTAATTTCAGTTTATAATTGGATTCGGAAATCAGAACAGACAATTACTAAGAACTCCCACGCAATAATTACATTCATTCCTTTAAAATTCCATTTAGAAATGGGTAGACACGCGATTTTAATTTAGATCATCCTGTTTTTAAAAAAAATCCCTAAACAAGGAGGAAAAAATCCCCATAAAAATCTAATAATAAAAGGATGCACTGTGAGACGAAATAACAGTGAGTTCTCTTATACACGTTCATTGCTTGGATAATAGATAAGCAATGAATGGCGTTCTCAAACAAAAAATTTCCGCTATATCGTAAAAAGTTGAAAATTATATTTCGTTAAATCTAGCTAAAAATGAAACTGCGGCACTTTCTTTTCATTTAAAAACTTGAACTAATGTGTGCTAAAAATGCATACAATTTAAATAACTTTTTACATTAAATTCCTACTTGGAATACACTAAAAAAATTAAAAATTCTTAATCACTTTTATTATTCAATACTTTTTGAGGGAATCAGTGATAAACATTTAAAGAATACAAATAATTACTGTTCTCATAAGTTGCAGTTTTATACATTGTTGCTTCTATACGTATTAATAGACAAACATAACTTGTATCGTATATTTTTATTTTGAAAATTTTAAGTGAATTCTTAAATAGTCAAATCACTTAAATTAAAACTCAAAATATCATTTATATCGACTTTTCAAAAATATGGTTGACATGAAAATCTTTTATGGTTAACTATTTTGATTTTTCCTTCAAGTAACTTTAACGAGATTCAAAGTACAGTTTTGCTTGTTGAGGCTTATAGTAATTGATATGATCCTTAATGCGCTTTCTTTTCCCCACTTAAAGATTTAAACATCAAAGGCGGCTACTGACATCGATGTATATTTGTATAACTTCAAACAAGGATTATCACGAAATTAGAGTTTATTATTTTTCTGTGTGAATTGAACTAGATAGTGTTGCGTCGACTGCTACTTCTCGTGTTTATAAAATTTAAATATCGGGCTTTCAATGAGTTGAGTTTCTGTTTGATAACTTCAATTTAAAAAATGAATTTGATAAATGAAACTATCAAGTATTTAAGAGGGATGGTTGGCTTTCATGGACGTAAAGTAGTATTTTTGAATTTCGATGGTCTGTCAAAGTATTACTTTAAAATGCAAGTTCTTTTTCACACGAAAATCACAATAAAAAATATAAATAAATATTTGGATGAAATGAGTGTCAACATCTGTCGATGATTATGGCTATTTTGAAACATTAAAAAATAATAACTGGGTAACTTTTTACCTGCATAATTTGCCGCCCCGGTGGCTGAATGTTTAGTGTACTAGCCTTTGGAGCTGCTGGGGTCGGGTTCGAATCCCTGTCAGGCATGGATGTTTGTGACCGTCAATAAATATTGTTATTTGTCTGTGTGTTATTCATTTCTTTGTGACTGTAAAATTTCTTTCTGTGTCTGTCCCACTTGACGAAAGCTTATAAGCGGTTCTCTGAACCAGCACACAAGCTGGAATATATATGTATCATACCATACCTGCATAATTGTTTTATTTTAGCATTTTATTTCGCAATATTACTATTTTTACCACTGGTGAAAACGGGATTGCATTTTAAATCAATACTTTCACAAAAATCGGGATTTCAAAACTAATGTAATAAGTCTACGGGACTAATTCCCCTCAAAGTGAATTGCATCCCATCCAAATATAACAAAAAACAACCAACAACTATTATCTTTAAAAAATTCCATAACAACTAGCATATCCTCTCTATTAAGGCTCGGACTTTAACGACGCAATATAAGATGTCATGGGGATATCTTGATGGAGGGGACAACCCACAATAAGGGGGGGGGACTCATCTAATGGCCAGGGTGTTCCCCCCAGCGCCATTTTATGCGTGGCTCACCCCTATTTTATTATTTTTCTTTGGTTAAGGGCAGACGACTTTTATTACGAATGGGGGGGATGCAGACGTGATCCATCTATTAAATGCATCGGAGTCTCGTGGCAGGGTTTTTCTATTAGTATTTGTCTTTTTTTAGGGGATTTTTAGACCCTTCTTCGGAAAATCGAACGTTTTGCAAGGGACGTGATCTATGTGGGTTGGAGAGGTACTTCTTAAATTGATTTTGGGTTTTGTCTTCACGATATTTGAAGTTTGTTTGATGCGGGTGTGTGGTAGTTTCGGGATCCACCCCCCCAACAGATTAACGATTTACACTCCTTGCCAACCTAAGATGGGTAAATAGAAATATGCTATAGAGAACATCCTTCCTTCGCGGATGTAAAGAGTTCCATAAATTATTTGTGAATCCATCTAGAAAACATGTTTATAACATTTATTTCGTTTAGGGTCTGATTTGAGTATTATTTGAGAAAATTTGGCAATTTTATCAGAAAAAAAGTGTGTTTTAGTTAAAGCGTATTCAGATCATTTTGTATGCAAATATTACATTACAAGAGTTTCCAACTAACGGATCAACCGCACTTTTTCCTCTTCCTTTTTACTCTTTGTTTTATCCAAGTTAGATTGGCAAGGAGTGTAGCTAATAATAAAGTACGGTCTAAATATTTTGAAATTATCTGGAACCACACATTTAGTATTATAGTAACTAAAATGTGGGGTTTCGTAAAATTTAAAGGCCCTAGGCTCGGGACTAACAGGTCCTATGGAAAATCATGCCCTGAATACAAACATGTCTTTACCTGGTGGCTTAAAGATATGAATATTTATTGCGTGTTCTATCCTCGTCTAAGAAACGGGACTATTTATTACTCCAGCAACACAGTTTTTAAAAATTTACAAATGTTTGTGTTAATATTAATTACATTGGAAGTTTTCAAAAAACATGAACTACAAACACGAATATTTTTAATGATGATTCAAAATTTTGTAATTTAAATATGATGCTATTTATTAAAAAAAATTATACTTTGGAATGATAGCTATTCCCTCTCTAGGATTCAGTCTACCACCAATACTCTTTACAAAGGGGAAAAAAACCAATAGATACATGTAGCACAGAAAGTATAAGTAGGAATAAGGTCTTTAGTAAAAACTAATCGTGTGTCCATTGTGAACTTAATCCAATATAGCGCCTTCTTCACAGATCTTTGAACCCTCCTCCTCCCTGAATGGATGGTAATAGAGTTAATAAGGTTATTCGATATAAAGGAATAAATCTAGTGGAAGGACCAAGCAGCAGAGTCTAGGCTTTTATAGGAGACAAATTGATGGCATTTATTTTCAACTTGCTGCAGAACCAGGATGTGCTTGGAAATTGGTCGATTTTTCTTTTTGTCCTGAGCCAAGTTGAGATCTAAATTTATATCTTGCATTCTTCGGAAAGTTAATTCGTATGAAGAGTCGAGGCATGGGAATAACTCATCGATAGGATCACTTTTTATTTCAATGACAAACTTTGAAGCTGGAAATAGAAATTTAATTAGGTTAGACCTAGTGAAGATTTTTAAAAGTTAGCCTAACTTTTAATTTGGGACTACAAGTTAAGTTTTTTCCCAAATTTTGTTTGGAATTATAGTGTAGAAGTATGTTTAATATAAAAAAAATAATAAACTATTTGATAACCCTCCAAATATCAGTGAAAGTTTTCATTCAAATAAATTTATCTACAGTCATTATTGTTTTTTAAACTGATTTGGACTATGTAAAAAGGAATAATGTATTCGAATTTGTATCTACTCGGTAACAAAAATAAGTTGACTGTTAAAAGAATAAAGCTAGATTTGTTTTAAATATTTCCATTTTTAGCTTAAAATTGTACTTTAATGGGGATAAAAAAAAATTAAAAACCTTTTGTAACAAGTATTTCGTGTGCAGGACCGGATTTCTAAATAGGCTAAGTAGGCAGCAGCCTAGAGCGGCCAATTTTTTGGGGCAGCACTGTACGACCAATTAAAGCGGCATTCTGCATAAAATATTATAAAGATATGGATATTTTTAAGAAAGAAAACAAATAATTTACATTGTGTAAGCCGTGAACGTATATATAGTAATATTTCGTAGCAAACATGGTTGCTGCGGGGGCGATTTCACCCCCTCCTCCCGGATTTTGAAGTTGAATGAAAAATAGTAAAACAGTTTTTAAAAAAATTCATTTTGCTTTCGATTTAGTGTGTAAAGGTACGTAGATGATTCTAATATGTTTATCTATTTTAAACAGCATATACCACCCTAATTTGTAGCTTACCAGCTACCTTTCCCCAAAGGGGGGAAATATCGTGACCAGGACGGCAAATCAATCGTAGCCTACAGGCGGCAAATCTTTAAATCCGGCCCTTTTCGTGTGCAATAAATGCGAATCAAAAGAAGTCAAGAAAATGCACTTCAAAAGTTATTCCATAAACACTGTGGCAGCACTCTTTGCAAGAATCCGTGTTAACGGAGTAACATAACACCAGAGTTTTAGTGTACTTAGCCAATCAGATAATTTTGTTCAGATATTTGTTTATTTTTTAAAAAGTTAAAATTGCAAGGAACTTAATATTTAAAAAAAACCTCTATCGTCCATTGAAAGTGTAAATATTTTATCTGATCGATACACATCATTGCAGGACAATTATTGTATTTAATATACGTAATTGCTTCCAAAAAATCCGTCTTGCTCTTTAAAAATGAAATAAACATTCAAGCTTGAAATCTGTACTTGTTTATAAGTATCTGATTGACAAGAAGTAATTTCAATATGCAAGTAATTTAAAATTATGTGTGTCAAGGCTCATGAACGTAAATAATATTAAAAACTAGGAAAATTTAAATTGCTTACTCTTTGTCTCATATTTTGAGGGAAATATTAATAGTTAAAAAGATTATTTTGAATAAACATAAAAAGCAGTATCACTCCCTACTACTTACATCATAAAGTTTAACTAACATAGCTCAAACGTTTTTTGGTACGTGTATTATGCATTTACAAACTTTAACAAATAATTAACTTTTGTATACAAAACCATCAATCATCAAAAGTTTGATAAACATTTATCAATTTGCAATAATATTTACTAAAATATAAAGTAAATATCAGTTATGGTTGTATTATTTATAAAAATATATATAAATTTTATTTGACTTCCAAACAATATTCTAAGTCAAATTACCTGTCTTTAATTTTTTTTCCCATAATAAACAAACATAGTTATATGTATACTGTATAGCGCTGATTTTTTAATAAAAAATTTGGGCCTTGAATGTGAAAGATCCCAGGTTCGAGCTCGGGCAAGCCAAAATAACTGCTGACCTAAAAACGGCCTGTGCAATGTGCATGCAAAAATAGTACGATGAGTAATACACCGTATAGAGGGAATACATGCTAAATATGCTTGAAATCTCTGATGAGTGTGATGTCACTCCTAAAACTTGCATTTGGTGCCTACTCGGGTGCTTGTTCATCACTTGACTGTGGTTATAAATTGCGACGCCCGTCGGCCGCAATCCCTCGTGTAGCTTTAGTGTGACAATAATTCAATCTAACCTATATCTTGTTGCGCAGTTTCCGAAATCTTGCGTAACGAAAGTATTAAGGTAGGCGAATACCCCAAATTCTAACATTTTTACTATTACTTTAATCTTTTCCAAATTTGGCATAGTGATTTTAAATATAATGAACAATGCTTTTTGGGCAATTTTTTTTTATTTAAATATAATTGATTTATTTTAAACGGTGTTTTTCAACTAGAAAAAAGGGTTTACGCCAACACTTCTAGCATAAAAAGTTTAACATTAATTTACCTGAAATTTTTCACAGATGCTATTTCAATATAACTATGCCATGAACCTATAACATCTGGTGTAAGTATACAAGTTTTTCTTTTTTAAATGTCCAAGTGTAAGTTAATCGAAAAAAATCCTCTTTTTTGTGGTTAATTTATAACATTTTTCTTGATAACTTTTTTTCTTGTCATTTGTATGTAACTCTAGAGGGTCATTGCATGTATCAGTTCAAAACGAAGAATTTAACACATAATAAATGTTCATAGGATGAAAATTCAATGTGGTAGACTTGTTGGCGTAAACCTCTTTTTTTAGTAGAAAAACACTGTTTAAAATAGATAAATTATATTTAAATAAAAAAAAAGCCTAAATAGTATTATTCATTATATTTGAAATCACTGTGCCAAATTTGGAAAAGATTAAAGCAATAGTAAAAATTTTAGAATTTTGGGAAATTTTAGGTATTCGATTACCTTAAGAGCTTCACTTGACAAACCA
This sequence comes from Hylyphantes graminicola, assembly GCA_023701765.1. Lineage (NCBI taxonomy): Eukaryota > Metazoa > Arthropoda > Arachnida > Araneae > Linyphiidae > Hylyphantes > Hylyphantes graminicola. The sequence goes on along the minus strand of CM043115.1, from coordinate 45,613,590 downwards.
TTTTTGCATTGTTTTTTTGCCTTGACATCATCATCTTATTCTAGCCTTTATAATATCAACTAAGGCTAATTCCATTGACATAAGACAACTTTTTTGGATCTTAAAAAGTACTAAATGTTAATTGACTGTTAAAAAATTACCATGGGGTGATGCAAATAAAGGTCTTGATTATAAAAAACACTGAAATTTTCACTCAAGAGAAAATACTTAAAATTAATTGGGTTAAAACATGCCGTGACTGACATGATAAAATTGAGACACAGATTTTGAGTGACCTTATATTACTACCATTTGCTCCTAACTGGTATGCATTTCAACCAGAAAGAAAAAATTAAGAAATTTATAAATAGTAAAATATTTTGTGACGTGCCTGACATGACAAATGTGACAGACATGACTGAGTTTTGATGTTCGATATTTCACTCAAATTTTGAATTTAATTTTTCGAATTTTTTACGAACTATTTATTTTGAGGTATAAAAAGAGAAAATAAAGTGTCAACAATTTTTGCCTAGCAGATGTTGTTTAAAACAAAAAAAGTTGAAATTTAAAAAATTATGTCCATGGCGCATTTTCGTGGAATCAGCCCTTAATGCAATATCTCTTTTGAATGAATGACGGAGCCCAGTCATAAGGAAATGCAATCGTTTGTTTTGTCTCTCAAGTTTCGGGTTTTATGGAATAGAGCTGTGTTGAGTGCATTTGTGGGGGGAGAGAGTGTGTCATGACATCACTTTCGAACAATGTCATGTCGTCTGCGTTTAATGGGCCAGTATGAGGTCATCGCATCGCTATCGTTTGTTGTAAGTTGATTGGTGGAGAGTCGTGATGGGGAGAAAGTTATTTTGTCATAAAGTGAAAATGAACAAGTGTTGCAGATTGGTGTAGAATTTCACGCGAAATTTGTGGAAATTTTATGTATTGAGTAACTTGGTGTGAAATTTTCGGGGAATCAACAGTTGACATGGTGTGAATATGTCTCTCAAAATTCTTTGCCATCTGCTCATTCTACCTCTAGTCCCAATTATTTATTTTTGAATACAAGTATAAATATTCATATAATGACATCAAAATTTTACAAAATAATAAAAAAAATGCAAGCGAATGACAATGCATTTATATTAAGTTTTAAACTAACTAAACTAAAAAATATCATATTTGATAAAGAAAATCCTAAAGAAAATTACAGTAATTGAGTGTTAAGATAGCTGGAATTTCGGGGAACTTTAACTGTTAATTCTCATGTATTTTTGACATTAAAAAAATCTCACGTTTGTAAATGATTATAAGTTAAGGGTTTCTGACAATCTATTTCCAATAATGTTTTTAAAAATAAATAAAAATGTTAAATCCAACTAGTAAATACAAAAATAATGTTAATATATAATTTTTACCGTATTTTTTTTTAAATTTATCAATTAAATCAATACATTTGTTTTTATATTTTCGAAAAAACGTAAAACAGACTTTTAAAAATAAGTGACGCACAATAAGAAATATGTACAGTTTTCAGTTAAGGGTAATAACATATATAACGGTATTTGTTTAGATTTTGACAGCTGAGACAGCAATGATAAATGTATATCGGAATAAAAAAATTTAAAGAGGTACTTCGATGATGAATAGGCAATGTGCATTGGTATAAAATCTATTGTAAAAGAGGTGCTTCAAAACACAGCATTCATATTTTTTGGAAACTATTTTATTGCTTTTATAGATTTCTATTTGCTTACTTTTTTTATCTATTTATAATTCAATATTTGTAATAGTTTAAAATATATTTGAAAATTTTCCTATTTTCCAATGGCTGTTTTAAATTTTTAATTGTTCAGGGTTTGTAGGGCAAAGTATAAAACAAAATTTTAAAATATTCCATGCTAAAAATTATTCTTGTTTTTAAATTAAGGTAGACGAACACCCAAAATTCTAAAATTTTTACTATTACTTTAATCTTTTACAAATTTGGCATAGTGATTTCAAATATAATGAGCAATGCTTTTTAGGCATTTTTTTTTTAATATAATTGATTTATTTTAAACGGTGTTTTTCACCTAAAAAAAGGGATTTGCGCCAACACTTCTAGTATAAAAAGTTTTACATTAATTTACCTGACATTTTTTACAGATGCTATTTCAATATATATCTGTGCCATGAACCTCTAAAATCCGGTGTAAATTTTGTAGTTTTATTTTTAAAGTCCAAGTGTAAATTAATCGAAAGAAAATCTTTTTTTTAGTTCATCCGTAAAAAAAATTTTAATAACATCTTTTCTTGTAATTTGTATGTAACTTTAGAGGTTCATTGCATGTATCAGTTCAAAACGAAGAATTTAGCACATAATTAATGTTTAAAGGAGGACAATTCAATGTGGTAGACTTGTTAGCGTAACGTCTTTTTTTAGTTGAAAAACATCGTTTAAAATAAATAAATAATATTTAAATAAAAAAATGCCTAAATAATATTCATTATATTTGAAATTTGTATGCCAAATTTGGAAAAGATTAAAGCAATAGTAAACATTTTTAGAATTTCTGGTATTCGCCTACCTTAAGTTCTTAAAAAGTCGTCTATTTGGGAGTACATGTGATTCATATAAGCACAAGTAGTTATGATTTTTTTTAACGTAGTTGAATGAATCTCATTTTGAACTTTTTCTTTCGCTTACGTGCATTAATTATTTTCCTACTCATTAACAGCAATTAGCAGGAAAATCGGTCCTGCGATATAAATTCTCTGCTTACGTTTCTCTTAATGAACAAAATAAAAGACAAATGTACTCTATAGAGTGCTAAACAATTTATGTAGTACAAATTAAACGAAACGAAAAGTGTTTAAAAAAAACTTTAAAAATAAACGGGGTGCTTTTTCCGGTTAGGATGATATTCACAAACGAGTCGTTAAAGTGAAAATGCATTCTTTTAAGGTTCTGATACTTTTTAGATCCCAACACTTCAATAAATCATTCAATTTTCAACTAATGGTGGCTAAAACTCACGATCCCCTCAGAAAACAAACTATTATCATGCATTTTGGAATTTTAAGTTTTCTTTTTTTTTCAATCAATGAAAAATTTGATAACCCACATGTCATGATTCACGACGCTATTTCTCTTTCTAAAATATATCTCCATTGTTCAGAAAAATTACAACTCTACCACGTTAGCTCAATCGGACATTGTGTCACGTATCTACGTACCCTTTAGTCAAAAGGTAAAATCAAAAGATATACATTTCTTGAATAAATAGTCTAAAATTTTATTGACGGAGAAGTTTTGAAAAGTCTAGAGTACGGGAAGGAAAGGCAACTCTTGGGAATATTTATTTTGATTACTGATGGTATTTTAGCTACAATCCTTCACGATTGTAAGTTTGAAGTTTTTGCTTAAACTTTTTTTTAGAAAAGGTCACATTTATGTGTTTGTTTTTTATGAGAACATACAAACAAGTAAAGATAACGAAAACTTTAAACATCTTAACATGTTCGTCTACTCCTCTTGGTACTAAAAAAAAAACTTAAAACAAAATACTTAAATCAGAATTATCTTTTGTTATGCACTTAAATTTATGCACATTTGCACACAATAAAGTAAACATAATAAATTACTAAAATTCATTTAGCAATTCCTATTTTAAAAGTTAAAAATCCTTAAATTTTCACGATCATAACACTACGAAACTTAGTCTGAAATATAAGCTAAAATTTATTCAAAATTTCAAATGTGTTCCAACGTAACACTTATTTTTATGAAACTAATTTTTTAAATTAATACAATTTAAATGTTAATAATATATTCAAATTTAGATTTTAAAAAAATCAAAAACCTAATTAAAAATATTTTTTACATCTTATTTTAACAATTAAATAATCATCCTTTAACTTATCGTTTCCTTTTTAGTTCATTTTTTCAATGTATTTTTCACTTTCTTTTAAGATGTTTGCTACGTTTGATGTGCAATGTCGGAAAGTTATATAAATCGACATATTTTGTTACTGTAGATTTTTTTAAAAAAAATTAATTGAATTACGAGATAATAAGTGTCTTTTACTAAAGAATAATTTATACACTCTCAAATATGAATCATTCAGTTTTGACCCATTTATGACAAAAGCATACACATTTAATATCCACTTTACATTACAAAATCCGCCATTTACATGAGCACCCAATTTCTTCGAACAATTTACAAACGATCTATCCCACTTAGCAGCCCCGGAAAAGCAATCATAGTACAATCTAGTACTAAACATCATTCAATACTAAAAGTCCAACTAATAGACATTCACTCCTTTACAATCTCCCCCAAACGACAAAACGTTCCTAAACTGTCTAACAAAAACGTACTTTACAAAAAGCATAAGTTAGTTCAACCCCGCTTGGATGCTTTAAGTGCAATAATGGTATAATATATTCCTATTTATAAAATGGGTCCTTTTAATATGAAGGCTCTGACTTCTAGCAGTTTCTGTTTTTTTTAATGGACAATTATTTTTTGATAAGTCGGGACCCAGAAGATATCATTTACTCAATTTCTTTCAAAAATCCAAATAGGAAAATGCTTTAACAGTTGGAGCCCTCAATTATTTGAAATGTTTCATGTATAGTTTAATGTTTCTTTCTCTTTTTTTTAAAGATTTTCAAGGAGGAGGACGTTGTATTTTCTCATGAGCTGTCATTTAGATTGAGCAAAATTCTAAATGTCTTTAGTATTAACTTCTAGTTTGTTTTGTAAATCATACTATTCAAAAATATTACAATGATTTTTTTAAGTATTGTGCAGTCAGGTAACTTTTCCCCCCTTTCATGGTTTGTTCCATTTTTTGTCTTTCTCATATGTTCATTAGCATATGGATTATTCTATGTCAACTTGAATGTTTCAGTCCTCGTATATTTTTGCGCCTTTGTATACATGTATATTGAACAGAAAATGTATTTCGAAATAAAAAGTGAAAATTTGCTTTTTAATTCAATAATTTTTGTATTGGTGACATAAACGAATATAAAATATCACTGCTATCCCTATCTTGACTTTATTGTACGTTTTTATATCAAGATTTTTTTAATTTAGCTTTTCTTCATTTTATATTTTTATATCTTAAATTCAAAATAAAAAAAACTTTCAATAGCTTTTATTTATATAAATTAAATTTGCAAAACTAATCTTTTCTGTGTACATATAAAGCCTATCGTTGCCGTTTTCAGATCATCGTTGCCGTGCAACAGAACAAAAACAGTTTTTTAGTGGCAGTTCTTTTTTTACGAATTAATTGAATGAGTAACAACAATAACATAAAAATTATGGTGCATAATCTATGTGAAGAGATTTTATCAGAAAGAGGACGGTAAATAGAGTATAAAATGGTTAAAACTAATCTTCTACAACGTAAATCCTTATATAATCAAGCTCAATTTTTTTAAAAAAATTAGCTTTTACATTGGTATTCTTCAATTTCTATACTTCAACAACCTTCTCTAATTGCTTAATTCAATATTGAAAAGCAAATATTTTACATTTTTTGTGCATTTTAACTCCAAAATACATACGATTGGCAAATTCATTTAAAAATTCGAGTCATTTGAACCGCTTTTGCCACATCAACAACAGCATGAGCAACTTCATTAATTTAAAATTAATATATGAAGGATAATTTATTTTTTAATATAGGGTAGACTAACCAGTGAATGGACGTTTAAGACGTCACGTTCGCCAGTGAATGAACACCAGGATATAATGACCAGGACAACCAAGCATTGTCAGATAGCTTCCTACTACATGGGAGGAAGTCAGTGTTGCCAATCCATATAGTGGAAAGATTTTCAATCCTTATTTTTTAAATTATATTTACTAAATGTTCATTCACTGGGGCCTGTTCACTCACTGCTCAGTTTACCCTATATGAAGGATAATTTATTTTTTAATATAAATCAGTTTCAAATGACGTCTCAAAATATCATCATCAGCAACCAAATCGTGACGTACTTCACTTGTAACCTCAACTCTCCCTTTACAAATGGGTGAATTCCTCTCTTTTCCCAGAAGAGAAGAAGGGAGCAGCCCCAAAGATGTTCTCTGCTCAAATTCGGGTCAATTCAATTACGAGGCTGTTTTTTTTACAGCCAAAAGACACCCTTTTCTGGGGCTGAGTAAATGAACGGTCCTTTTTCATGGCGAGTGGCAATTGGAGCCAATTGGAGGCCCTCTTATCTGCCGTGTTGGACGTTTTAAGTGGGGTTTCTCTTTCACAATTGGCGAGGTTCCTTTCCTGACTGTTCCTTGTGTTGAGCTTTAGCGAGTTAAACGTATTGATTATTGTTTGACGTCTTGAAGGAAACCTTTAACAAACCAAACCAGAAAAATAAGTAACGATTAAAGTTTAAAAAAAAAATAGTTAATATAAGGCGCGTTTACATGCGCCCTCGAATCCATGGAATGTCAAAAGCCCCATTAGGGGAAAAAGAGTTCGAGCAGGATTTCTAACCCAAATGATAGCCTGTGGCCGAATCCATATGGTATGAAACATTAGACCCTCCTTCATTGGAGGGTTTGCGAAACCCCCCAATGAACCCTGCAATTCCGGTTCTGTCTATGGAAGAAAATCCCCAAGAAGGAAAATTTGCTGAGTTTGCTCTTCAATTCATGGATTCGATGGCTCATGTAAATTCGCCTATACAATGCTTAAGCTTAATATTATACCGATTTCTCTTTCACAATTGCCAGGTTTCTTTTCTTTGTTGATTCCTCCTTAAGTGCGAACTTTTGATTATGATTTTTTTTTATTGGAAAGTTGCTTCACCTAAAATTAGATGAATATTTTCTTTATTGTTAATCTAAATATTATTTTTGTATCTTGTATCATTCTTAAGTAATATATAGTATCGTACAAAAGACCAATCATTTCATACAGTGCAAGCCATATGCTTCTTCTAGTTTGCATATATCTAGAGTAAAATTTCCAACTGGTGATATTTGATGTATGGATAAGCGCATCTCATTCTTTGTCTATAACAATGAATTTCACCAATAACGACAGTTGTCAAGAAAATTTGCAGAGCGAAAATGAGCTTTCTGCTCAAGTTTATCTAAATAAAAGTGTATCGACGCAAACAAAATATTAGACAAATGAGGAAAAGAGTCCTGAGCAACTTGTGTAGGATAAAACTTAACTCTCTCTCTCTCTCAAAACTTGTTTCATAAAACTTAACCCTTTCAGTCCCAGTGATGCCATTTGGCATCATCACTTTCAATATTTTTTTTCAAAATATTTATGTCCCGCTATGACATCCAAACACACATCATTCGATTCTTCACACTTTGTTCTATCAGACAAAATTTTACTTTAATCTCAATAGAAGTCAGAACTACTATTTTTTTTATTTAGAAAATAGTCAACAAGCGTTTCTCCTGATTTTTTATAAGTTCACTTCAGTTCCACATATTTAAAACACAATTTAAACTATTTCGGTTAAAATAATTACTAAATTTTTTTTAATAATATGGTCAGATACCTTAAAATATATAACTCGAAGTGTTTTTAGGTAATATATATATTTTTATTTTGTTGCTTTCCTCAGTTAAAGAATTTTGGCATTGTTTCAAAAACCATATAAAAAATTTATGGATTTTTTTTCTTTATGGAATTCGTATATTTGACCTAAAATAAGCTTATTTTGTGAATATCAGATGTTTCTGTAGTGTAGTAAATTTTTGGGACTGAAAGGGTTAAAGCTTACGTTTTTATTCGAAAATTAAGTAATAATGGAGCTCACAAAGTCGTCATTAATGGGTTAATGTGGTTTTGAACTAAATAAGGTTATTGTAAGGATACTTATTGTCTTTATGCAGACTTTTTTTTACCGTGGCTAATGCGTGTTGGATGTGGAAGCTGTTCATTTTCACTAGTTTATCTTTTTTTTTAAAAAAAAAGTTATACTAGCACAAGCTCACTTCACAATTTTAACCGCAATACACGGTTACCCATCACTTAGCCTCACTTCTTAATACAATGAATAAATCTTTTGTGAACTAACTCATTAAAACTAACTCATTATTCAATAATAGTGTCGATTTGAATAACTAGTAAATTTTAGCTACCGTTGAATGGAGTAACTGTGGCAATGAAGGGAAACTTCGGACCGTGCTTTTCCAGCTGATAACTACTATACACTATTTAACCTTTTCAGTCCTAGTGATGTCATTTGGCATCATCATAATTCTGATCATAATTAAAAATAATAATGGGGCTGACATCTATTGGGATTTAAAAAAATATATATTTTCTGATAGAAAAAGTTTGAATTATTGAAAGATATGCTTTTTGATTTCATGAATGGCTAGACGATCAGAAAAAAAATTATAAAATGATGATGCCAAAATTGTCATTGGGACTGAAAGGGTTAAACGTGTTAACCTTTTTCATTGTGTAGCAACTTTGCCTTGGCGTATAAGTAAAAAATATTTAAAAAAGCAGTCAGTAGGGTTTTATATTTGAGCCAAAGTTATTCTTCAAAATACCCTATTCGACGGTACCGAAAGTGGCATTTATCGTAAAGAGTTTTTAAAACTCTCTTTTTCACTGTTTATCGGGCCCGGACATTGCCTAAATAACTACCGACCAATAAAAGGTCTGCGCAGCCAAAAAGCCTGACGAATAATTCCCTGTGTAGGGCGCGTTAAATGTGTATGTGCGGCTAAAAATAAAAAGTTACAAATACCCTGTGCAGAGGGAGTACACGTTAAATATGCTTCAAAATCCCAACGCTGCGACCAATGTCGCTCCTACAAGTTGCATTATTGGTGCCTAACTAGGTGTCGGCTCGTCACTTGACTCTCGTTATAACCCCCGTGGCCAGTAGCCTTTTTGAAGCTCTAGTTGCGACGTTTATTCAACTCAACCCAATGTTTTAATGGGGTTTTTTTATTGCACGTGTGTCACATTTCAGATAAAAGGAGAGGCAATCGGCATTTTGAGATTTTTGTTTATGTATTATGGAAATACAGGAAAAGGTCTAGCCATTCTGAATGCTAAGGTAATAAAAGTACTTTAAGATACTTTTTTCCACAGCAGCGGACATAAGGTCTTTTACTTCAACTCCTCAAAAAACCAATAGATTATGTGTTGCAGTTCAAACAATTTTCTAAATGTTAACTATTTAAAGTAGGGGTTCCCAACCGGTGGTACGCTTACCACTGGTGGTACGCGGGAATATTTCAGGTGTTTACGCGTGAGTGATGTGAGCAACATGATGCTATCAATAGCTTCTGTACGCATGTGCAGTGCGCACGCAAACATATTACTCATTATTTTAAACATTAACATTATTTTAAAGACTAAATCTCTAACTTCTGGATCGGGTTTTGCTGAGATTCTACTATTTTTTATTTTTATGTTTTTAGACCGATAGGTAATAAACAAAACTGTAAATTAATACCATTTTAATCTTTTTATTTCTAATTTATAACAACCATGTTATAAATAAACAAATATCTATCATTAAACACGAAGTTTTGTCAGGAATGTTACTCAAAAAACCTTAGAGTAAATATTACACGTTTATTAAAATATTTAGGACTGGTGGTACGCCATAATTTCTTAAAAAGTCAAGTGGTACGCAGGTGTAAAAAGGTTGGGAACTCCTGATTTAGAGAATCATATGAAATTGAAGAGCTTAGTGGAAGAACATATGCTAAGTGACAAAAAGGTGAAAACGAGAATATGAGCTTTCAAGTTCTTCGTTTGCACTTAGATTTAAAACGATACGTACGAAAGTGGAAAAATTTACATAACTTAACAGCATTCCCCCTTTTCATAGACTTTATCTTTATATGAAGGAATAATATGTTCATTGACACAAAGATATAAAAAATTTCATAAAATTTCACTTAGCACGTTCTTTTTCTCCAAGCTCTTAAATTGCAATTTCTATTTAGGGGCAAAATAACAACTCGTATTAAATTAAAGAATTGCATCGACCCAAGCCTAGTCCATAAAAGTATGCATACAGTCGGTAACTTGTAAATTCTTTCCCGAATTTATAAATTCCGCAGAAAATTCTTCCCGGGATGTAGGGTTTCAGGGCCTGATTTCCGGCAGGGCAATCGGGGCACGTGCTCAGGGCCCCCCACTCTAAGGGAGCCCCCAAATTTTCTTCATGAACACTCTTATAAAACAAAATAGTGAAATCCACTCCAGTAGGATAAGTGCATTTTCGACACTGGAAAGGAGAGACTATTAACTCAGACTGGAGTTAAAATCACTCGTTTGGAGTGATCCTGTCGGAGGTTTAACACACAAAGGATCCACTCAGTAGGAGAAGTGCATTTTTTAGACAGGAGGAGTGAAAATTAACTGAGTGAAAATCACTCAGACTGAGTGAAAATCGCTCGTTCGTTTTAAGAGTGAACATTGATGATCAATACAACTACCTAAAACTTTTTAATCTGAAGTAAACAAAAAAAAATTAAATTCATGAACAAATGTTTTCTATGAAATTGTGTTTGAACTCTGAATTAATCAATTCTCAAACATAGTTATTTTCGGGGGGGGGGGGGGATTAAGCATGCTTTCCAAGCTAACTACTTCGGCTATTTTTTGGTAAACACTGTAAGATAGGAAAATACACGCAAATATTTTATCGAGGTATGTTTTAGGGCCCCCAAATTTGCTCGTGCCCTAAAGTTGTAAGTCGAGCCCTGTATAGTTTAATGACATCCAAACTATTAAAAAACTTTTCATTTAACACGGACCAAAGGCCTACAGTGGTGGCCAAAAGTGTGGATACTTTTTGAAAGTTTCATGTGTTTCAACTGTTACATGTGTTCTTGCAGCTATTCAATTTCGCTTAAATACAAACATTATTAAATATTAAGTTGAAGGTAATTTAATGTAGAATTTTATTTAAAAACATAATTAAAGTATCTGTATTACAAATAAAGTTATGCTCATTTTAGTTGAACAAACAAGCACAATATCAATGGATTCTTTTATGCTGAAATTGCAATACAAGTTTGTGGTTCAGTGACTTGCAAAACTAAGACAGGTCATTCTATTAGTTGCATAACATATTCGTATATAGATATTTTAATACTGTATTTATTTTTCATTCTACATTAAATTACTTTGATGATGATGTTGTGTACATGGATATAGATTATGTGGGACCAAAGGTCTCATAGACGGCTTCAGCGATCTGCACACAGTGGTCCTCATAAAGATTAAATTACTTTTAATTTGATACAAAATTGTTTAATTTAATATACAATTAATATATTCTATAATCACACAAAGTTGAAAAATATGAAACTTTCAAAAAGTGTCCACACTTTTGGCCACCACTGTAAATCGTCAATTCAACTTCCGGATGTCCAACAACAACCTAAAGTGGCGAAACAATACAAAACTTGACCATAAACATCCCGTCGTTAATAAAAAAGAGCATCGCAATTCACTATGGACAGGAAATGTCGGAAACACAATTAAAGTTTAAATCATTTCAAAGCCCGTGATGCAAAAAGCAGTGACAAACTCGGACTGGCAAAACAGCAATTTACGACCAACGTTTGACAGGTCCTCGATCGTCGCGCGTTGTTTACACTTTTTTCTGAAACGGAAAGGTACATAAGTTTTTTGGATGTTTGGAATGCCAAGGGCACATGATGCGTACAAATAAATTATTGCTATTGGGTTCCAGTATTCGATTTCAACAGCTGAAAGGGTGTTATGCTGCTGGTGTTTGAATTCTTTGCATTGAACAGCTGCAGGATCAAATAGTTTTTTTAATTAAGTTTTGTAAATTGTTGTTTCATTGACAGTGGTTATAGACATGAAGCCTTGAAAACGCGTGAATGTGCTATCCAATGGCAAAACATTCTCCCCAATGTATGGACCCTATACTCTAAAAAATGAATGCTCAAAAACGACGAAATTTTCCTTAATTTTGACGATTCCATTACTGGCAAATGCTCCGAGTTTTCAGTTCCTCAAAGTGAGGAAATTTGAATCGTCATTTTTATGATAATTTGAATGTCGTCTAATCTAAAGTAATATTTCGTCGTTTTTGAGCATGTGAGTACAACAATGAGATTCTGTTTCCTCAAAATCAAAATACAGATTCGTCAAATCACGATCGTAAAAATGTGAGGATTCGCGTTTACTCAAAAGTCACGCGATAGTTTGACAAAACAATCCTCAAAATTAACGAAATGAGACTTGAGGATTCATGAATCGTCAAAAATGAAAGTGTTATTTCTGAGAGTGTATCTCTCTGGTGGTATACAGACGTAAAACCCGTCACCTGACTCGGGTCATCCAGCAGCACACAGTTTTTAAAAATTCATAAATTTAATAATTTTATTACATTTTGAAAATTAAGGCATTGAGGAGCCGTTTACAACCATCTAATACAGAAACATAATTTTTTTTAATTTAAGAAATCAAATTTTCAGCTAAAGAATTTTAATTTAAATATCATGCAATGAAAACAAGTTTACACTTCCGCCAATTTACTTATCCTTCAGAGGGTTTGGACAGTTAAACTGCAGAATTTACACTTATTGTTGTGGCCCACAACAATAAATTGTACCATTTTGGCTCTGTAATAATCAGTCAATCTCGGTACACTCCCTTGTATGAATAGTACACGGGAAAAACAGCTTGATTTCGTAGAATTCTTTCCTCAAGAGGAATCTTTGGCGATGATAGCGAGAAATGTGGTAACTGCAGTTTACATAACCACGGTAGAATTCTGTGGCAATAATGTACTAAAAAAGTACCACTAAAGGTGATTTCGCATAAAAGAGATAGTTAACTTATTTTTTTAGTTGTATTTCATCGTGTAAAAGTAAGGGATCTGCTTATTGTATCCTTAACTCTTCCGTCGATTAATTTAAGATTGGAATCAGTTGGTAGGAAATGCATTAGAAAAATTTAATATCGCATTATATAGTAACTTCTTTGATGTCCCCTTAGATAAAGGCTAAAAATTTTTACAAGTTAAGACTATTAAGCTCATTTTAATAAGAAAAATATTTTGAAAATTACAAAACAAAATCACTAATAACCGATTAGCAACGTATACAGATTTTAAGGTGAGAAAATGGTGTAAACGCAACACAACTTGCGTTTGATTGAAATGCGAAAATTAATAATTTGATTTTTCATTCCAGATCACATTTTACTGACTTTTTAGAAATGATTCAGTAACAGATAATGAAACACCAAAATATTATTACTTTAGCCTCCACCAACTAATACAGACATCACCACAATAACGTGCGTGTGACCAACACCACGTTGCAAATCAAAATGGACATCAAATCAACTGTCGAAACCATTGGCGACATGATTCATTCGTTCATCTCCAGCAATGGCGACCTTACAGATTCGAAGGCCGGTCATTAAAAGAGCACGTTTGGCCTTCCATTAAAAGAAATATAAGTTTTTTTATGTAATTTGAAGGAATAGATTGATTTCCGTGTTTATCTTTTGTGGATGGGTGATTCCAAGATATCTAAAAATACTTCTGGATGTTGGGTATTACAGCTGGAGTCAAGTTTAAAAGGGGGGGGGGTCGAAAAGTTTAATAGGGTCTTCAAACAGAGCTGTCTTCTCTAAGTTATATCTTGTCTAGTGAGAATGTAAGCGTCGAAAAGACTTTCTACCCCCATCCCTTCGCTTGGTTTTCTAGGAAACGGGGGGAGCATCGCTTTTCTAAACCTAACGCGTTTGGAATATGTTGTGGGGGTTAGCAATCCGTACAGTTCAAACCCCAAGTAGGGTGGGAGAAATACACGCTCACGCCGTTTCGAAGAAAACCACAGGCGGGGATGGGGGAAGAAAGTATTTTCGAAGCTTGCATTCTGGCTAGACAAGGTATAATAGTAGATGTAGAAAACCCCTTGCGCTTACGCAACTTATCTTGATGAGACATGTTGTGGTATAAAGTTGACCCTTTCGGTCTTTTCTTGAGGCTAACATTTGATGTGGGAAGAAGAAATTGGACCCCCATTCAAATACGTGTAAAAAATGGTGTTTTCTGAAGCTTCCTTTTGAGCGAATTAAAATATTTTTAATGTTTTTTAAAGATATTAAATATGCTTTCTTGTATGCTAAACCGAAGTCGTCTTTTTAAACTTTTATTCCTCTTTGCTAAAAAAAATTTCGTGATCCACTAAAATAAAACAGTTAAAATATGGCTACCATTATTACAAATTAGTTATTTTATATTAATTATATCCAATAAGCTAATTTCATGTGATTTTCTTAAAAACAGCCTCGCTAAATAACGCTAATTAAAAAGATAGCCTCGCTAATTAAAAAGATATAAAGCAAAATTCAATCGAAAGAGATGGTTTTATATCCATTTATGAATTATCCTTAAAAAATATCTAGTATGACGGGACTATGTGATTAGTTTACTCAAATGGAAGATGAACTATCAGATGAATTAAGAGTGCTTAACCTGTTAAGACCCGAACAAAATCCTACACGTATATTCTTATAATCTAAACATACTTTTCACACAAGTATATGCTAAAAAGTGTGTTTTTCAAAGAATTTTTTTTAACAAATTATGTTTAAAGTTACTTAGGGACACTCCTTGAACTCTAAAATACACATGCATTTATTGTGTCATAAATGCAGCAAAAATGCTGTATCACTTATTTGTAGTTAACACATTATTTTAACATTGTTTTTAATGCAAAATGCCTTTAAAACTATTAAAGGAACTTTGTGGAAAGTTTGAAAAAAATTAAAACATTTTTAGAACTCTAATATAATATTTACCCTTGTTCACAACATTTTTTATAGAAATAAATTACTGATACAAAGGCTGATTCAAAAGCTGAAAACTGATATTTGGATCTTCTACTATAGGACCAGGTCAATTTTGGAACTAATTAAAGTGTTAATTGTTTGTTGGGAGGTTTTAAAAAATGTCCCCAAATGGGGACGCCAGGTCGCAAGAGGTTATATGCTCGATCCAACAATGGCATCTTTTTATTTTTACATTTTCCATTAAAAGTTACTGGTCTTCAAATTTGTTATCTCGGAATTCCTCAACTCCGATAGGAACACATAAATCTGTATTTATCCTTCGTTCGATTGTTCCATAAAACACTAGAAGTGTGTGGGTTAGGTGGAAGGACGGGAGGTAATTAGTTGAATTCCCCTAACCTCCATCCTAGCAGGGTAAACAAACCATTTGCAGGGTATTCATTATTCACGTTACTTTCCGGGAAACAATAGTTCACGTGTATATTGAAATGTTACAGAATAAAGTGTTGTTACCAAGCTTTTTCTAAGTACACAAAATTACATCAGTTAAAGATTTTAATCATTAAATATTATGTGAATATGTTGGAGCTGGCCACTCATAGAATAGAAAGTTTACTCACTATATGTTTAAAATTTGTATGTACCTGAATTATAATTAAACTACCATAACAAAATTTAGTTGCATGAAATTTCATTTAGGTCCAAGACCTGCTGTTTCCATTTCAATTTTGATTATAAAATAGTGCATTGCGAAGAAGTTGTCGGTAAGGTGATCGGACTAACGGAGAAACTCTAATTGTTATCTCGGTTCTAAAATTAACGAGGAAAAAAGTATTGCAAAATGAACTTTGTTTAACCCTTTCAGTCCCAGTGATGCCATTTGGCATCATCACCTTCAATATTTTTTTCAAATTTTTTATGTCCCGTTATGACATCCAAACACACATCATTCGATTCTTCATCCTTTGTTCTATCAGACAATATTTTACAATAATCTCAATAGAAGTCAGAACTACTATTTTTTTTATTTAGAAAATAGTCAACAAGCGTTTCTCCTGATTTTTGATAAGTTCACTTCAGTTCCACATATTTAAAACGCAATTTAAACTATTTCGGTTAAAATAATTACTAAATTTTTTTTAATAATATGATCAGATACCTTAAATTTATAACTCGAGGTGTTTCCAGATAATATATATATATATATTTATTTTGTTGTTTTCCACAGTTAAAGAAATTTGGCATTGTTTCAAAAACCATATAAAAAATTTTAATGAATTTTTTTTCTTATGGAATTCGTATATTTGACCGAAAATAAGCTTATTTTGCGAATATCAGATGTTTCTGCAGTGTAGTAAATTTTTGGGACTGAAAAAGTTAACATTCAATAAAGTGCTTTTATTAAAATAAAATTTAAATGTATTATATGATAAATTGGAGAAGGGTTCAAAGTCACTCTGTGATTCTATTTTTTAATTCGTTTGAATGTTCTTTTTAATATATTTAATAAGTTGTGAAGTAAAATTTTCGAACTAATTTTTAAAAAATTGAATTATAGATACATTTAAAATAGTTGCATTTATCAAATATAATTTTTGGTTAAGGTAGACCAGTACCTTCAAAAGTGAAAAATAATTTGAAATTGTAGAAAAACATTTTATTATCAGTAATGGTACCTTACATATCGAAGAATATGTTTTCAAAATTTGGTAGTCGCTAGCAGTTTTGTTTATGTGTTTTTCTTACAGTTTACATGACGTGAATAAGTACGTTAAATAACAATTGAAATCTTTAACGCATTTTTCTCGGAAACATATTTCTGGGCTTTTCACCTTCGAACCGCTAAGGGAGAAAATCATCCTATTCAGTTAATTTTTCTTTTGTGTTATTTCATAATTCATATGATGTAATAAACTAATGGTGAGTTTCTATGAAATATTATTGTGTAGGTTTTTTAAAAAATACATTTTACATTGAAAATGAGGTTTTTTTCCTCAAAAAATTGAGTGTCCTTGACAATAAATTTTGCCAAAAAATTATTTTTTTCATTATTTTCGAAATGGCTCATAATTGTTTTGTTCTACACTTGTATAATGAAGTACAAAATCAAATTAGACTTGAATCTATAAAATTAAGTGAGGAGTAGGGCTGTAAATATTTTGAAAAATCGGGATAATATGTCAAATTTTTTGTCGATAAACTAAAAAAAAATTATTTTTTTTAAAGTGGTTGTTCTAATATTCATATTTTTCAACTCTGCTGAAAATTTTAAGTGAAAATATTAAGAAATAAAAAAAAATTAGACCCTTCAAGGTACGGGTCTACCTTATCATTCAAGAAAGTACCTTTATTAAACATTTTTACAAAAAAAAAAATTGAAAAATTTAGGAGGGTTCAAAGTATCTGTTCTATTTTTTTCATTAGTTTGAATGTTATTTTTAATATTTTCAATAAAAAGTTTTACTGTAAAATATCCAAACTAATAAAAAAATAGAATAACAGATACATGTAAGAGAGTTGCATTTATCAAATCTATTTTTTTGTTAACATATTCAATACAGCTGGAGTTAGATTAACACGTAGAGAATTCTTTGGTTTTTAGACCCAACTGTCGGTATCAATCATCCCCCCCCCCCTCCCACCCCCTTTAAGTTCTTAGGTTAGCGATTAGCTTTTGAGTGACTGTTTTTCTAAACTTTAAGAAATTAAGAAATACTTGCGAGTGTGTTGACTGGTAAATACGAGTATAATACTAGTATTTACCTGTCCAGCTAGCTCTGAACAATTTTAATGGCTATTTGATGGCGCACAGTACCGTGACTACATAAACTTTAAACATCCCAAATGAGAAATTAACAAGGGAAAGTAAATATACCACTACGACAACGTAGCAAAGACATTGATTTGGCAGGTAGAGTTAGCAGGTAGAGTTCAACTGCGGATGTCTTTTATTTTTCGTTTACAGATTGAGAAAAAAAAAATACTGTACACATGCGGAAAAAAAAACGATGCTACAGAAATAACAAGAATTTCCAAAAAGTTTATGTAATTATGACTCGAAAACTCTTTGCCTGTTACAAAACTTTTTAGTATGTTTGCAAATTTTTTTTAGTAATTCCACCAATCTTTATTTTGTAAAGATACGAGCGCATCTCTAAAAGTAGTACATATAACCCGGTTATAGCGTCATTCAAGGGATCGCAATGCTGTTGCTGCCATGTGCAAGCCGTAGCCTGGAAAGCAAGATTGTTGCAGTAGCATTCGTTGGCACAAAGCTTTGAGTACTTATGAGAGGGTGGATGTCTGACTTCTACTCCAAGATGGCGCCACCTTCTCAATTTAGGCATGTCGCTGGAGGGTATGGGCAATTTTCTCCTGCGCAATGACCGACCACAGGACTTTCGGACCCACAGAGCAGGTTCTCCGCATGTACTCAGGACAACACAAATATCCATGTCTTACCCGGGATTCGAACCCGGGCCCACTCGCTTGACAAGCGAGGGTCGAAACCATTATGCTGACAATGTTTCTGTCGTTAAAAACTAGTAATGTTATAAACAAGGTTGAATATTAAGTGTAGGAAAATATATATTATGCACTCGTATTATTAATTAGTAAATTTTTTATTCAATATGTCATTTCACAATATTTGCTATTAATGTCGTTTTAGAGGCCAAATATTTTAACGTTAAGGTCTTTTGGAAATTCAAGGAACATTTGAACCGTTTTAAAGGAGTTGTCGTTGTAAGGTGAAGATGTTGTAACTAATTTTGTATCTTAAAAAATTCCTTAGTTCCCTCCGTACTAGAAGATCTTAGGGTTATTTTCCGCTTTTTCTTTAATTTAGGAAGGTAAGCATTTAAAAAATTATACATTACTCTGCCATTTTTCTAAATATATTAACATAGGTTTGTTAAGTTTCTAGTTGCAAAATTCGTTTTCTCCCCATTATAAATAAAATATAAGATCCTTTCCTTCATTGGCGATTTCGCCGAAAATTAGCCATTATCAAAAGTCTACAATGACGCGGACCCTCTATCTTATTTACAAGGTTCTTTGAAAATGTGAATTTTGCTACTATAAAAAAACAAAAACCGACCTTAAGTTTGCAGCAGAGAAATGTACTAGGCGGAGGAAACTGCGTAAACTACGCTGTTAGCGCCGAAATTTCGCCTGCTGCAATTGGTTGCTCCTTTGACCCTGATATTCGTGCGCCCTGTTACGTCAAAACCGAAGTAAAAAATAATTAAAATTACACTCTAACTGAAGCTAAACTAATAAAAATAATATATGTCTTGAAATAACAAATAAATTGGTTTTTTGAATGTGAAATACCTTTTTGTATTCGATTCTCGCTCTCGAAAATGAGAACTATTTAACCTTTTTCTCGTAGAACATTTGTATACTGCAAACTTAATATCGGTTTTAGTGTGGACTCTTCATATGCTTTAAAGTTTGTATATTTTTTTTATATTTGATATTACTTAAAATCTGATAAACGGTAGTATTGACGTAGCACTTTTGAATTTCATCGAATGAAAAAATCCAGATACTCGTTCGACCGTATAGGCTAAGGTTTAACCTCTTGCGACCTGGCGTCCCCATTTGGGGACATTTTTTAAAACCTCCACACAAACAATTAACACTTTATTTAGTTCCAAAATTGACCTGGTCTGCTAGAAGAAGATCCAAATATCAGTTTTCAGCCTCTGATTACAGGTATTAGTCATTTATTTTGTTTAAAAAATGAAGTAAAACGATGGTAAATGCGATATTAGAGTTCTACACACCCAAAAATGTATATTTTTAGAGTTAAAGGAGTGTTCCTGAGTAACTATTAAACAATTTTTTAAAAAAACGTTGAAAAACATACTTTCTTTAGCATGTATTGGTATGAAAAGTATGTTTAGATTAAGAATAAACGTGTAGGATTTTGCTCGGGTCTCAAGAGGTTATATATAATTACTTAGAATTCAAACATTAACAGTAAACCAAATTTTTCTGAAACTCTTATAGCCTTCGTACAGCTCTAGTGCGACGGTATTTCTACCGAACTCAACAACCCTGTGTTTCAAAAGCCAAGCCAAAAAACAATCACTAAGCGTTAATCTTAATCAATCCTCCCGGTATTTACACAGGTGGATATTGGATATGAGAAGAAAATACTCTGAAATCTACGGTCAGCGTTCTTGTGTTTACCTGAGATAAAAATTGACTCTATAACGAGTTGTGAAGTTTCATGTCACTTTTGAAGAGATAAAACTTGAAGGTTTTAAGGTGAAACAACGTGATTGTTTTTAACCCTGTAACGCATGATCTTTTTTCATAACGAAAAATATATTTAATACTCATACATTATGGGGAAAATACTGAAAAAAAATTAACTGCAATGGAATTTAAATAATTTCAGTTTTTAAAACTTTTGCCATTTGCCAAAAAGCAACTATAAAATTCCAATTTTGATAAGAATGACTAGAAAACTACTAAATATATTTTAAAATAACCCTCTTGAACTTCAATTATTTTTTCAAAACAATTTATTTGTATTTGATACTAATATTATTATAGTTTCGATACTGCCAAAGACGTAATTTCGCAACAGTTAATAACCTCACTAATCTTGAATACACTTTTACTACTGTCATCTATGAGGATTATTAGTAACTAAAACTTCAAAATGGAATGTAATAGATGAAAAAAAAAGATTTGTCGAGAGGGAGCTCTACTTTAATAGAATAAGTGGATTATGTTACTTGTTGCCATATGGCAACAGTATGCATTAGGTGATTAGCTGTTTTTTAGTGGTATAGTATTTTACCAATAAATTCACTTAAGAATTTCATTTCTAATGGCTTTTCACTGATTTATTCACCTAAGTATCACCTTTGCTATACTTTGAACCAGTAGCTTTTGTACAATTGTCCAGGAGTTCATGCAGTATGGCAGGAATTTCGAACTTGACAGTGTAGTATACACACATTAAAAAAGTTATTTAATTGATTTTCTAAAATATAAATAAGTCGTATCATTTAAAGAATGTTTGACAAGTTAGCAAATTCATTAACAGAACATCATATCTAAATATATAAATGGCGTTTTGTTATGACGATAGATTGGATATGTTACCGTTAACACCCGAAATCAGCTAGAACTAGTATTAACTAGTGAAAACTAGTTTTAGCTGATGTCATAAGTTAAAATTAGTTTCCACTAGCAAAACCAGTAATTGCTAGTTAATACTAGTTTTCATGAAATAGATTGGTTTAATTTAGTTTTGGCTAATTGCTAGTTTTAACCAAAGCGATTGGTTAAAACCGGTATTAACCAGTGAGATCTAGTTTTCGATAGAGGCAACTAGTTTTCACCAATGGCTTCAGTTAAAAGTAGTTCTCACTAGTTAATTCTAGTTTTAGCTTATTCCGGGTTATAACGGTAAAGGATTCAACAAATAACAATAAAAAGAATGTAGACAGCAACATAAATTATTACTGGTTACGAGTCTTTGAAAACGTAATTTTATCTGCAATTATTTTTCAAATGTAAATAACGAATTTCGAAACGAGAGTTAAATAATTGTTATTCAAATACATAAGTATTATGTAAGCAAATGTGTTATGTCATTTTGACAAAGGGTTTTCAAATTAATGCAATAGAAATTAACGAGATTAGAGGAAAAACATGTCGGACATTTTATCTTCAAAGAATTTTCTCCACATTTTGTAGCCAGATTTCAATAATTTTAGCTTCTATTCGGAATTCAATTGGCAAACGAAAAAACGAGTTATACAGCATGCTTTAGCACAACATTATTTAATTTTTACGATTGAACCAATTGGCTCGTATTGTTTGACCACACGTATCCTTTACCTCAAACTAATACGACATTAAGGGGGGATCATAGTAAACGACAGCAAAAATGACCAATTCTTAGTATTGATTTCGAAAGGCTCTAAATCATTTAAAAATGATGGTACAATAAAAAAAATTGTATCAAATTATAAATTGTACTTTTATTATTATATTTACTCCTAAGAATCTTATTTTCAAAAATTATTATTTTTGAAAAAAGACATCTTTTGAAACATACAATTACGAATTTTCAAAAATACAAGTACTTTTTCGGTACACTTTTCTCCAAATCTATTAAATATTTCTGAATAATTTCTTTTGTGTGTTATAAAACCATTTTAGATCTAATCAAGTCACCTATTTTTTTTGCCTAAAATAATTTTTAAATTCTATTTTTAAAACATTATATTCAACATTCATAAAAATTCTGATTTTCAACGAAGAAAAGTGTAAAATAATAAAATATTTATTTTAATTTGTAAGACTAAATTAGGTGACTTAAATAGATCTAAAATGGTTTTATAACACACAAAAAAAATTATTAAAAAATATTCGATAGGTTTGGAGAAAAGTGTACCTAAGTGTTGAAAATTATAGTTTTGAGTAAAACGCGAAAAACAAATACAGTCGATCCCGTTAACACGAACTCGAAATGACCACCGAAACATTTCTTGTTAAGGGGGTATGGGACACTTTCAACTTTTTTCTTTAATATTGCAGATATCAATATAATTTTTTTTCCATAAATGTATACTAAATATACTTACACTTTTAGATAGTCAAAAGTTTTAAATTATCATTATTTATTTTTTTAAAAAATAAAATGTGTCAAAAAGTGATGTCTCTTATTTTTGTTATAAGTCAAAAACTTATTTATTGGAAAACAAATGTTTAGCATTTTTATAAACAGAAAAATGTATTTAACAAACTATCTTTACCGATTTTTCATATTTGCCATAGTTTTTTTTAAAAAAATTATTGAAGTTTTTTTTAATAATTTCACAGGTTCACTTTTTTTATAAAAATTAATAAATAAAGAAATAAACTATTTACAACTAATCCCTAAAGACAAATTAAAGATATATGTTTGAAAAATATGAGTAAAAAATTTTGACACTCTATGGGCAGTAGATTTTGAGTTATATCAATTTAAAGTCAAAAAATCATCGAAAACACGATCAAGGAGAAAAACAGCTTTGAAGTTTATCACTTTCCTTACTGAAGCGCTCCAAACCGACCGAACAACTAAGGATTCGATAACGTTATTCCTATCTAATATTACGAGGAAGCAAAGATTATAAACGTGGTTGGCCAACACAGATGTCATGACACAAAAAACTACACATCTTACGTTCTACTGCAGATATAAATAAAATTTTTGTTTTAAATTATTCTAAAATATTTGTGTTATTTTTTATGATAATAATAATTTTTTTGATTTTTTTGAGGATTTTGTGTCCCATACCCCCTTAACCGAATTTCATGTAAATCGTCGGGAATTTTTTTTTACATTGAGCCAGTGGTTGGTTTTCAAATATCAACACAAAAAAAATCATATTTTATAATGTAATACATAAATAATACAAGCATACAATTAGTAATTCAAAGGGGGCGTGGTACATTTGTTTATTTTTATAATTTTAATTTTTTATAAGAAATAATTAACCGATCTATACAAAATTGGTCTCATTCGATAGATTGGGTTTCCATCTATCAGAAAATATTGGTTTCAAAAATTCGATTTTTTGGTTTTTGTTTACTATGATCCCCCCTTAAATAAATATTTATTAAAAATTAATTAGATATAACATATTGCTAATAAAGTAGATTAACATATTTTTAAATGATTCATAGAACCTAAAAATTCCCGGAAACAAGACCGCAAATTGCATCAGCGCGGAGCCATTTTTCGCTAACGCAGCCAAATTGGCAACCCGTCGGATCGGAATGAAGTTACTGGATATCCAGACGCAATATTCAAATTATTAACGCTTTCATGACTAAGAACGCTTTTAATGGGGTTTACTCAGGGATATAATATGGTGTTATATAGAAGTCCAAACTTGATAAGAATGAAGACTTTTAGCGTTAGGTTTGCAATCTTAGTGGAGCCTTAAGTGGGTTGTAATGAGGGAATATAATGGAACAAGTGAATGATATCGGATTTTTCAGTTATTTTATGTTTTCGTCGAATTGATGTGACATTAACTTTTTGTTAGTGTGTTTCTAAATGCAATACTATGTTATCAGTCGTTGGATTTGTATTTTCGGCATAGTGCGACATTTATTTGTACTAAAAAATGTAATATTAGATTTTACAGTAGAACCTCCCCTAATTCATTTCAGGACAGATTTCTGCAATAAATTCTTAACTTTAATTTTTTTAAGCATTTGAGTTGATAATATTTACTTGGTAAACAGCGAATTAGTTTGATAATCTTGTAAACGATAGTTTTTATAAAGTTACACCGTTATGAAAGTTTGTTCTGTAAATACCCATTGACCTTAACATTGTATTTTTTTGCGTTTAAAGTCCTTTGCAACTCAGCATTTCAGTTATAGCGGTAAAAAAATAAAAATTTTCAATATTAAAAAAGATGATTTCAGGAAGAAAATTGTATTTCTCTTTCTGTTGAATTGCTGCATAAAACCCCGTGTCACTTATCTTCACATTTTGACGTTTCCATCTGACTTTTTTTAACCCTTTCATTCCCAAAGGCAATTTGGCACCATTTAAAAAAAAATTCTGATCGTCAATAGCCGTGTATGCTTTCAAAAAAGTGCACGTGCAAGCGGAGTGCACTTGCAATATGCTCCAAAGTTACTAAGCTGCTTACGATGTCGCGCCTAAAAAGTTGCTTTGGATGCCTACTCGTGTGTCGGCTCTTCTCTTTAGTGTAGTTCTAAATGCATTACCAAACTCAACTTCATTACACCAAACCTTTGCAACACCGTCCATCGGTGGTGCTAGTACCCCCGAAACACGCTACAACAGAGTTCAACAACATGTTAATACCAGGGTCCAAATACAAACTTAAATATTTAGCACTTTTGACTAAATCAGTCCTTCCACGAAGTAGACTATTCATTTATTGACACCATTTGTGTCATATAATGCGACGGTAATATATTGATTAAATACAGTACATACTGCATGTAAGTATACCCTAGTATTAACCATATCAAAAATCCGTACAACAATGCAGTATTTTAATAGTACTCGAAAAGCAAGGGTCACTAAACTTGGCGTCTAGATATTTCGATTTGTTGACAAAAAATAGTTTTAAATCCAGTGACTAGAAATGGTCGAATGGCGTGCCTCAGATAATTAATTGATTGCGAGGAGAACGTTACAGAGTCTCTGCTTATGGTTGCAGCTTTTGTGTACCCAGTCGTAAATGATGTTTGCTATTGATCGAATTGGCCTGTTTACGTACGCCGAGGACTTGGGTAAACTTATAACGGTCTACAGGAGGGTTTAATTTAGGACATGGTTACTGGTTGGTTTTTACATGGTTATGGGTTTTTAAGTCGACGACGTATTTTGAAATGAATGCAAATTTTACCGAGTTTTTAAAAAAGGTGATGAATTTTTTTGTAACAGAATGATTTCGAATGAAACAAATCAGTTGAAAAAATATTTACTTTTTTTATTACCAAAACTGTCTAAAAGATGAAAATGTCGTTAATTTATCCTGGTGGTTCAAAGGTTTTACGCAATGAGTATTTTAACAAATGATATGAAGTATTTTTTACAATGACCATTATTAAACAAACCACCTACTGAACTTAAAAGTATCCCTTCTTTAAACAGGTTTAAAAATTCTTTATTTATATATATATTTTTAATTTATAGAAGCGAAATGTTTTTTATACATATTTCCCGCTGACCAGAATTTTACGTATTTGTTTTGATTATATAGCGTTAGCATTGTCATATTTTATTTTTTCTTTTGTGTATATTTATGTATTTAAATTTAATAATTTTTGTGGGCCTTTTTATTAACTTATATTGTGTCTTATTAATTATACTTATGATTATTTAGTCATATACGGTTTTTTTTTAACTACCTTGTGACGAACAAAAAATATTCTGTAAAGTTGTTTTGTTTTAATAAAGTGTTTGTTTGCTTTGATGTTCTAATAAGGACGTCTTATATAGTGTAAAAACATAACTTAATATATAAAGACGGCACTTAATTTTGTCTGAAAACGTCATAATTCATTACTTTATTATTTTTTTGCAAATTAGTTTTCACAAAGACTTCATACAGTGCAAGTACAGTAATTACAGACTTAAAGTATAGGGTGATAAGCAAAATTATCAAATAGAATAGAATGTGTTAGAGTATTTCTATATTCATTTAGTTGTGTGCAAAATAGAACTCTTATTTTAATACTTATTTTAATTTATCTAAAGCTTATTTTTACAAAGGTGAAGCATGTGTTCATATTTTATAATAGCCAATGCGAAAAGAATTTAACCCACTATTAAGAAATTGCACCGAAAGATATTAAAACCTTAATTAACCTGCCTGCTAACGACGGGACACGCAAGGAGCTCCCAGAAAAGCTCCAACGAAGGCAGTGTTGTAGGTCACGTGATCTGCCAATCTAATACTTTAACTACTATCTCTGGGGTTCCTAGCTACCAAGATTCAGGCGATTGACGATCCCGGCTTGGACCAAGCGAAGAAGAAAGAGAGAAACCGGTTTTCTGCCGCCAATGTTCGCCAAATAGACAATTGTGGGCGTCCGCCAAAAAGAACAATCGGTTCTTCCCGTGTGTTCTTCATATTAGAACCTTAAATTATCTGGCATCCGTATGTCTTAAAATTCATCTCATTGTGCATTCGAACAAGACACAAATAAACAGACTTCAGGAGTGGCTTATTTTACTCTTGTTCGATCATTCATTTGTACCCTGATACAAGCAAATAAACTGTAATGGCATCCATAAAGAGCAGCATAAATATTTACTTAATTATTTCCCCGAAGTAAAAACATGTGGGCCCACTGTTTATCGAGAAAACGAAAAAATATATTTAGTCTCAAGAGTCCGAAAAAAAAATCTGTTTGACTCTTGTAAGAAGTTACGAAGAAAGATACAAAATTTTTAGGGTCTTGGTAAGTAAACAGTTTTTTTGTGTTCTTGTTCACTCCATCGGGAACTTTGTAGTCAGCTATTTTGTGTACATAGCTGTTTATTTAGAAGAAAAGCTTGAAGATACGGAGTAAAATTATAAATAAACAAGGATTAAAGTTTTCAGTTTTCCATATCCTAACCTAGAATAAAGAAATATTAGTTATAAAGAAAGAAATAAGGTAGCACGAGAAAAAAAAATCGTATTCCTAATATACAAGAAATTTTGTGAGTTCAGTAAATTATGGTCGATTATAAAAAAATATCCTAAAACTAAGTTTTAATTTAATATAAGAAAAAGGACTTATTTTTGATAAGTTGAAGTAGAAACATATACAATTACTAATATACCCAAATCCCCTTAAAAAAATCCAAACATCAAAAAACATTGCTTAGCAATACAACTTTGTAAATAATTTAATTATGAAAATTTACATACTCGCCTCCTAATATTGCATATTAATAACGTATCAAGTGAGTACGAACATACTAAGGGTGAAGACAATTTTTTTTTCAAAAACTTTCACTTCTGGGGTGTTTGGTTTCACAAAATACAGTCGAACCTGGCTATAGCGTCATTAAAGGAACCAAGATGTAGTAAACGAGTAACGTTATTAACAAGGAAAATATTCAGTGTAGGAAATTATGTAAATTGTGATAAAAATGTAGGTATATAATGCCTGTAAATTGTTATTTTTATATTATGTATTAATGAAAATTATAAAATGACAGATTGAATTTTTTTTTCAGAAATAAACTTTTAATTTGGCGACTTTTTGTATTATTTGGCGAATAAAATCAAATTTTAATAGTGAAATCGAAATTTATTTAATTTTTTCTTTTCTTTAAGAAGCCATTTTGGATGTCACATAAACGTATATATTCAACTTTATAACCGAGTATTTAAATAAAAATTGTAGTTATAAGTTATAAGCAATATATTAAAACAATAAAGTGTATGGTTAATGCAATGAATCGAGCTCTTAAGACGCTTTAAACAAGTTGCCGTTGTAAACAAGGTCGTTGTAACAGAGTTTGACTGATTCTCACAAAAATCGACATACACCGCATTTTCCATAAATGCAAACATGCCATTACACTCCTTGCCAACTTAAGTTGGGTAAATAGAAATATATGCTATTGAGAAGATCCTTCCGCGTATGTAAAGAGTTCCATAAATTATTTGTGACTCCATCCAGAAAACATTTAAAACATTAATTACATTTAAGGTCTAACAGATTTGAATATTATTTGAGAAAATTTCGTAGTTTTATCAGAATGAAAAGTGTATTTTGGTTAAATTGTATTCAGATCATTTTGTATATAATTATTACCTTACAAGAATTTCCAACTAAAGAACCTTATAGATACGCGCTAACGAAGGAAGACAAATTAAGTAGTGTGTTGATTATTTATGTAAATTTTAACAATGAACTTTGGTGAAAATGCTACTGGAAACTTCATTTTGGGGAAAATCCAGTTTATTATAAAGCCTGAGGTTGTAAAAGTTTAAGGTGATGAGGAATTAGTTGTTGGAGATAATTGAAAAAATTTATTGATTAAAAGTTATTGAATTTTTTTATTTACAGTGTGTTAATTAAAAGGGGGATTTTGTGTTTGTTATGCAACTTTATTTCAGTAAAATTAATTCTAAAAACTTGTAATTATGCAAAGCTTTTTATTTAAATAACTGAAAAGTTTTTTTATGTATGTGCTTCGAGTCCAATATTTTATTATTTTTTTCGCTTTAATAATTGGCTCGTCCAATGCTTTCAACGTTACGTTATCGTATCGCGCTTTGAAATTGAAAACATCTAAAAATTAATAAATAGGGTAGACAAACCAGTGAATGAACGTTTAAGGCGCTGCGCTCGCCAGTGAATAAACACCAGGACGTCCAGGACATAATGACCAGGACAACCATCCATATGTCAATGGCTTCCAAGTAAATGGGAGGAAGTCAGTGTTGCCAATCCATCAAGTGGAATGATTTTCAATCCTTATTTTTTTAAAATTATATTTACTAAATGCTCATTAGCTGGGGCCTGTTCACTCACTGGTCAGTCCACCCTAGTATTGAAAAGATTTTTCATTAATATGGGGATAAAGTTTGAGAAAAAAAAAAGCAGTGAATTACCGGATTTGTAAAAGAAAATTGCAACGCGAGTCGTCAATAGCCCTCGTGTAGCTCTAGTGCGAAGATAATTCAACTTAACCTTGCTGGAATTGTTTTAAAAAGTAATACCTTAAGAATTTATGCGCTTTTCCAGGAAGATCAAAGTATGCAATTTTACTGATAGGAAGGTTCCGTAATAGTTTGTAGAATTTTAATAGTTACTAAACACCACCTGCGGATATTCAATCACTATTTGAGAACTTCCTTCTCAGGTGTGAACACATTTAAATTAAAATGAGCAAGCATTTTTGTTACTTAAAACTAAAATAACAAACACATCTAAATGAAATCTATCAACGAATAAGAAATAGTTAAAATGACTAAGGAAAACCAGTAACTATTTTGAATTCCTTTCAGTATACTGCATAAAACTAACCTTCAAGCCTGATCTGACAGTTTGAGTAATAATTATAATAATAATGGCATTTTAGTCTTATGTATGCACAGTAAAAGGATCATCCGGACGACTTAGATGACAAGGAAGTTGGAATTAAATGTCTAAATGAAAGTGGCCCAAGGCCAGTTTACTTTATACCAACAAAGCATAATTAAGTTTTATTTCGACCGTAAAAAGGCTCAAGTCTATAGGGATATTTCCGTAGAGGCCTTTTCTTTCACTAAAATGCTGAGAAAAAGAAGTGAGGGGTTATATTCTCTAATGGACTTGATCCTTATTTCTATTTATAACCCATTAGTTAAACAAAACTTTTTTCAATTTTATGAATGAATGCGTGAAAATTGAAGAACTCTCATATAGTTATTTCTGTAGGATAATGTCACAAGGCTATGTTTAAAAAAATTATATTTACCATTTTTTTTTTTTTTTTTTTTGTAATTTTTCGTAGTTTTGATTCCTTCACGTTTCGATTTTTTCACTTGGTTATATACACAGATTTAAAAAAAAAAGTAAACTCCCCGGCGCAACAGTCCATTACAGGGCCAAGGCCTGCAGTGCCCATTTCAGCTTTTGTGACCTAGGGCCCTTTGGTGCTAGGCATATGTCCCGGTAAGATGGTCAGCCTCACGCGGAACCCCAAGTGCTTAGTTCCCAAGCGTGCTTGGTACCTATTTTATCGACCCACTCAAGGGATGAAAGGCGGGGTCAACCTCGCCCAGTAAAAGATTATATACAAATATTAGACCACCATATTAAGTTCTACAGTTTGTTTAGCCTAGTGTTTCTACATTTAGTAGTGGCATTATTTAAATTGGAAAAATTTAAGATGTAAAAATTGAAACTTTTTTTATTGTACATCCAAGTAAAAGGTTTGCTACCAACGTCAAATTATGCATTAGTTTTCGGCAGTAGATCTTGAGGCTATATCACGTATCCCTTAACAAATAATAGTCAAAATGAAATATATTTTTGACTTTTTGCTTTACATGCGAAACTATGTTTTAACTATTTTTGGTTATGAGTTGTAATGATTATCTAGTTGTTTTAACTGTCGGATGGGAAGTTAATTCTTTATATATTTTTTTCTTCTGGCGATGCTGTGACACAAAGGTGAGTGAATGCTGATTTCTTTGGCGCCATCGGCTAATTGAGTCTTTATGAAACTTTCTCTAGAAATCATTTTTCTAATTATGTGTCAAGGATAAAATCTAGCTGCATCCAGTTGGATCTTGTTGCAGTTGTTGAAGTTGCTTAGCTTGCGTTATTAAGAAATATTTTTTAATGTACTTTGAATTTGTGTTTATGCGAAAAAGGTCATGAAATAAGTTATAAAGTTAAGAAAACAGATTTATGATGTTTTCTTCTGCTCAAAATATTATATTTTAATTCAAGAAATAAAATAAATTAAGACTTAAATGCAACTAATATTGGTTGGTTAAAACATTTAAATTATAAAAATTCTTCAAGTTCGACTATAATACATCAAAATATCATTTTAAAAGTGTAAATACCACTGGAAAGCTCACACTCCAAATATTTATTCCTCCTACCCAACATAGTATATCTATGGATCTTTACCTCGAATACAATAGTGAGCCTTATATCTCATGTAAAAAACATATGCTCTTATGAAAAATATATTTTACTTTCAGCCTACCTGTTATTTCGCATAAACAGGAAACGATAGTTATTGAATACTTTGGAAAATTTACTTTGTCTTGAAATTGTAACGTTCGTATAATGTTGACATGGTAAATTGTAAAATATATCTTTTATGTTTATACATTTATTGCAAGTATTCATACTTACATCTACACGGTTCACATTTACATTTTTAAGTTAAAAAAATGTTTTAAAGAAAAAAACTCAACTGAGCAGTTATCGCTACCCATTGGGTTAATGAAACACATCGTGCTCGAGTTTACAATGAAGTCACTATGAGTAACATTGGACTGCTGAATTGCTCCTGAACCGTGACTAACCTTAACTTTTCTCGTGCAGAAATGAACACATTTGAAACCAATTATTATTTTTAAAAATTACACTAATAATCCATAAATCTACTCCCTCAAAATACCCCAAAACATCACCCCCTACCCCCTGGAAACACAGAAAAAAACAAGTTCAAATAAAAAACGTAGTTTTTCCGTGCCCTCAATGATAATCATATCTCTAGCATCTCGGTGCATATACGATGTGGGTGGTATGCCTCCCCCCCCCCCCCTCTTATAAACTTTCCCCCGCAATCTGTCAGTCTTCCCATTGATATAAAAAGTGGGTGGGCTGTCACGTGACCTGAAGTTTGGGACTTTTGATTGTGGGCTTCGTATCACTTGCCATCAGAAATTGTGGTCTTTGTTTAGATGTGTTTAGAGTGAGGGGGAAAATGATAGTGACATAAGATTGTAATCGTAATTACTAGAAACAGTTTTCCAACACAATTTAAGGGTGTCCGATACCTCAGACAATTTTTTATTTTTGTACTTTACACATTCAATATTTTCTTCACTTGTTAAGCATGTATTAAAAACGCAATTCAGCTATTAAAATTAAATATAAGTCTGTTGGGTTTTTTTTTTTTATTTTTTTCCAAATTTTTAACAATTTTCAAATCCCTACTCCTTTTTTATTTCTCAATACTTTTGAACATAAATTTTTATACAACATTTGAAAGATAATTCAAAGCAAAATATGCATTTATATTTCGATTAAAATGAACAACTTTTTTTTAAAAAAAATATTTGTATCAATTTTGCCCAAAAAATGCAGGGAAAAAAATTCAACTTAAAGAATTTAAAAAAAAATGTGACATATAAAAATCCAAATGCATACTTCTGTTTAAAATATATTCATTTGTCGATGACAGAAAAAAATATTTATGTACTTATAATATTAAAAAAGCCTCAGCAATTTTAATAATCTTAAAATTGAAAAAACGCGAACAGAGATATGAGCGTTTAAAGTTTACATTTAGTGGTACGACAATGTTCGAGGGTCTCATTCAAAATTTCATAACTCACATAACTCAAAATCTAATGCGTATTTTTTTAAAGCGGTTTCTTCTAAAATGTTAAGAAATATCCAAACATTATTTTTTTTTAAAAAAAATGGATTTTTCGCGATTTTGAGGTATCGAACCCCATTAAAAGCATACTGTGTTACATTCATCGTTAGAAAATGAATCTCCAGATGTGAAATTGACAGTTTATATAATATTAACAATTTGAAATTAATATATTCTGTTTAATCCTTCATGTAAACTTCAACTTTTGAAATTAGTCAAGTTGTTTTTTGAGTTTTGGTCACATTAAATAGTACTGAATGAGCAATCGATAATTAGGTAGAAAATAATCAAAACATAGCTAATTGATGCCTCAAAATGACCAAATTAACTTCAAAAGGTTATAAGTATTTGAGAAAAAACTGACGTACTATATAATTTTGACGGAATCGAACAATTTAAATCCACAGTGGCCATAACCATTTTTTTACTATCTTCAAAAGAGTAAATAGTATATATTATTAATCTGCATAATATAATTTTTTCTCAATGTGTACATGACTAGAGTAAAATTTGTTTGAACTTGTTTAAAAACAACTGTAAAATAACAATAACTTGAAATTTCATCTTGGTGATACTGTGTGCTTGGGCAATGGTGGGAAAGAACTTTTATAAAAAAAATCTCCTTTAAATATACATTTTTACCATAAAAAAATATTATATTCGAAATTTTTATTTCTCCTTCTCAAATACGAATAGATCATTAGCGTACTTTGACAATAAAAATAGAGTATTTCCATCATATATTTATACAATTTTTTTTAAAGTATTTAATTCTGGATTTTCAAGGAGCTATGCCAAAATATAAGTGGTATTTTTCAACAACCTTATGAAAACAAATTATTCGAGATATTGCCTTTCAGAAAAATAACTTCTCACACAAGACCTTTGTTCTCACGTCTATTTTCCCAGAAAAAACAGCTTTTTTGTGGCCAAAAGTGCTTAACTATTCTTTTTTAACTATTAAGTCGTCCACTATAAAAGAATAAAAATTGTTCTGAACGTAGAATATCCTCAGGTAACTATTATATTTAAGGTCATGTACGTTTATGTGGATTCCGTAAGTTTTAGAAGTTTTTGCGTTTTGTGGGGGTTTTTTCCTTCTGAAAAAAGGAATGTGATAAACACAAGAATCAGCTCAAGTTTTTCACTCATTCTTCAATACGTAGTTCCCTAACTTTTCTTCGGTTCTCGTTCATGTATTCAATTTTTTAAAACCATTTTTGTTTCTCAAAAGGGATTTCCTTCGTGCCTTCGTAATTTGGTTTGAACGTTTCAGACAGTTTATTGCTAAAACTATAAAGAATTAAGCTGAAACACAACCACTAACTAATTGTACTTATTCAAATTTTCTTTTTTCAAAAATATTTTACATCTCTTTTGACATTTCTTTTTTTGATAAATTATCTTTTATTCAAAATATGAATTGTTTTATTTTTTTTTTCTAAAATAAGTATTCTATATACCGTAAAAATTCAGTCAGAATATAGCACACATGTACTTGAAAACGCAACCCCTTCACATGTGGTGTAATTTTCAAACACATGAATGTCCCAATTTTTAGAAAATAACGCTGACCAAGGGCACAGCTTTTGGGTAAGTGCATGTGCAAGCACTGTAATTACATCCAAGTTTTGTATAACTGTGTTTAAATCACCAGTTATAATAATAAATAGTTTAACATGCTCCCTGAATATGCGACAGATGTGCTGTACTTTGTTCCTTGAATATGCATAGACGTGCTGTATTTTTACAGAAATATATTACGCAGTACTAGAAAAGTTGCAATATATGCACATCGGGTTGTTCCCAATCGTACTTGAAAAGGGTCAAGTTCGCATTAACCATTTCAGTCCCAATGATAATTTGGCATCATTTTAGAAATGTTTTTCTGATCATCTATAACCATTTATGATATTAAAAAGCACACCATTCGATTCTTCAAACTTTTTTTCTATTAGAAAATATGCTTTATTAATCTCAACAGATGTCAGAACTATTATTTTTTTAAAATTATGATCATAAAAATGATGATGTAAAATGGCATCACTGGGACTGAAAGGGTTAAATACGTTTTGTTGTGACCAAACTCTATAACCAAACTCTAAAAACCATAACTCTAACATAAACCCTTAAAAAATAACATAAATAAAAAATAAACGTTCTTTCAAAAACTATTTACCATCGCTTATATCATTTAAAAACTATGATGCCGTTTAGGAGAAAAACGGCCTACTTTAATTGATGAACATTTAACTCATCCTTTTTACTACTATGAAATAGAAATATGCTCCTTTGAATAAGACTTGGTAATGGACCGTGTGAATTAATGCCAGTAATCATAGGTCAGTGAAAAATACGCTCGGGAACTTGGTCATGGCATGACATTTTAAGACATTTTCACTGGAATTCTTCCTGTGGCAGTTGAACTGAGAAATATGAGAAAAAAAATTCTTTTTAAAAAGTTAAAATGTATGTAAATAATTTTAAGATTTATTTCCGTATCCCAGGAGAAATGGCCAATTATAAAATAGAGATATAATAAGAGCAATAAAATACCCCAATTTTGTTTAATTTTTGAAAAAAAAAATCTAAATAGTAATGCTTAATAGTAATTGTAATACTTTGTAGAATGTTTAATCTTTCATTGGAGCAAAACAAGTAACTAAAATTTTAATTAAAAAACTTATTCAATTTTTTTGTTGTTGAAAATTATGACTTCATTTAGTTTGTCGTTAGTAAAAATGTCAATTCCGCCAAGCGTCCGGCATTTTAATTTCCGTTCGAAGAAATTCCGCGGATTTTGCTCACGTGTGACGTTTGTTTTATGAAACTATTTCCACCAACAATATGACAATTTTCAGCATCAAAATTTGACGAGAAAATTAGTTTCATTTACAGTTTAATAATAATTTTAGAATTTTAGTTTTTGTTAATTTACAAGCAATGAGGCACAAATTGCAAACATTCTATTATGTATAATTACTAAACATGACTAAAAATTTATGCATGACTAAGCCGTATTATTTGGAAATATGATTGATGTGTTAATGAACTTTATTTCAAATAAATGACTAAAGTTACAACCTAAACTACATGATACTTATCTTATTTGACCGTTATTATTTTTTTAACTAGATTGGGTTTTCTCGTGAAATTTTGTTAAAAAAGAATTTGTTTATTATCATTGCCTCTAATTATTTAATAACGTCTGCAAACAATTACATAATTAAATGTTAAATGTATCACAATAATAGTTGGGCAATTCCATGCGTGACGGAATGACATTTTTAATTGTAGAATTGAAGTAAAACATTCAATGGAAAATCAGTTTTCAATGGAAAATTGGTTTTTCAGTTTATGTGTTACTGTTAATGACTAAAAGATAAATAATTTTTTTTTTTTGAAAAAATATTTTATTTCATTTTTGACTAACTTTTTTGTGTGACGGAATGACATTTTTGCAACCACAACTGCATCCTGGTATTTAAAAATGGAAATTTCTGTGAATTATCAATTCATGAGTTTTTAAGCTAATAATATCTTAAATATGGTACATAAGTTAGGTGAAATCATAATTTAGAGCAACCTACCTGTAACATGGTTTAAGTTAATAACTGTCATTTGTCGTGACGGAATGACCAAAAGTTTCATTAACATTTATTAAATTAAAAGTGTGTAAAATAATAAATTTAATATTTTTTTATTATTATCTATAATACTCGTAGGATATAAAATATTGCATCATATACATTTATTCACATGTGAAAGGTTTTCGAACAGGTATCGAGGACGATTTCCAACTAGTTGAAATGCTGTATGAATTTCAGAGGAGACAAATCTTTTTTGTCCGCTAGGCATCGATATTCTTTTTCGGGAAATTTGAATATGTGTCCCTTAATTTGAATACTTATAAAAATATATAAATGCATTTTTAAACTTTAATTTGTAAAAATTAAAAAAAAATACAATTTTATCCAAATTGACATTTTTATGGAATCGCCCAGTTAATATTATAAACGTATTCTAATTTAATTAACTGTTATTCTAATTATATCACGTATTTAAACATTTTATTGAAAAATTATTTTTTTTTCGAATTCAATTGAAAATTAGTTTTTGAAATTTAATTGAATAAAAAAAATAATTAAAATTATAATTTAGATAATGAAGTTGATTTTTTAGTTTGCATTGTTTAATTAAAAAATTTTACGTTACTATAAGTTTATGTCAAATACAATTTATATTAAACTTTATTACGAAATATAACATATTTAAATATTTTTTTAACCACAAATACAAAAAAAAATCCTTCTACCTTTCAAATGAACCATTACTAACAACGACAATCCCCTTTCAGGCGATAAAGCGCTAACCCCAGCAACCCCGTATTTTGGCGCGCATCTTGGCGAGATCCCCCGACAACCCCGCGACGTTAGCGTTGATTCCAACGGCTCTCCCGCTCACTGCCTCACG
Source organism: Hylyphantes graminicola (assembly GCA_023701765.1). Taxonomy (NCBI): domain Eukaryota; kingdom Metazoa; phylum Arthropoda; class Arachnida; order Araneae; family Linyphiidae; genus Hylyphantes; species Hylyphantes graminicola. The sequence goes on along the minus strand of CM043115.1, from coordinate 45,576,716 downwards.
AGTATACGATGCGCGATGACCGAACCGCACTGCTAAAAAACACTATGGATATCTACCGCGACAGCATTTTCAGTGAATTGCAGACCGTCCACGAAACAGGGTACTACAACGCACAGCTATCGCTGGAGGACAGATGGCAGCAGGTATGGTGCACCTTAAATCTGTCTTTTTTTTTTCTCCTGTTGATAAAAGGGTCTAGATTGGCGCGTTTTTTTCTCGCAGGGTGATGGGGAGCAGTGGGGGTGGGATAATAGTGTGGGAATGTTTTGAGGGGTTTTCCATCTGTGGGAGGGATTTCGGGATGTGTTGTACTTCCCCTTGTTGTTATGTTTGGGAATGTGGTGTGGGTATTTTTTTATAAGTCTCGTAGTATGTATGCCGCATAATGCTAATTATTGTTTTTTTTTAAATGATAGATTTATCTTGAATTAAAAGTTGATATGTAAAAACAAATTTTTAAATTTGCATTTCTTCTTCTAATGGCCCGACAGCCAAATTTAAATTAAGGACTTCAAAATAAAAATAAATAACCCCAGACTTTAGCAAAGCTAAAATACAATTACTAATAAAGGTACTTAAAAGAATTCTCAATTCGATCATTCAAATAGGAGAACTCAAAAAGAAAAAAATTGCAATTAAAAATAATTACAGCATGATTTTGTGTAAAGATGAGTGATGCTGATTTCATCAAGAAAAATCTGACTAGAAACCAGTACATTTCAGTATCTAATTCTTTAGTTTTGCAATATTTTATTGCATACAACAATCTTAAAACGTGCATAAAAGAAAAAAACTCCATTAATTCGGATAAAATAACGAAGTTCTACCATACACATGCCGGCGAATCGTTATTTTCGCAACAAAAATACCAATTTTCTAATAAATTTAACCACATGAGAACCTTTCAAAATATAAATTACCGTAAAAATACCGAATAAATACATTAATATAAACGTATTTTCGGTGGAAATTTCGCAAGTCGTTCTCATTTCCATCTTACTCAACATCCAGTCAAGAGGAAAGACCGGCCGGTTCAATACAAGGAAACGTAACACTTGACAGTTCGTAAAAGTCTCTTGATTTGTTACAATTGTAAATGAAGTATATGTAATAATTGAATTTTAATATTTTTATCGATCTTATTAAACATAATCTTTTTAAAAAAATACTCATTTTGGTCGCTCTCAGAACGAAAATCAGTGGGATAGAAAAAATACATTTTTTTTTTTTGTATCGCCGTTGATTTTTATTATTTCTTATTTTTAAGCCAATTTTAATCAAAATTAGTTTTTTTATTTTTTACACTTCTTACGAACCAGATAATAGTCGTGGGTATTTAGACAGTTTTAGCGCCCAGACAAATGATTGGTTTATTTGTATAATATGTATGACATTTTACGGAAAATTTGGTTTTTAATTATTGAATTTTGGAAATTTTGATGGATTGTGCGGGAGTATTTAAATTATAACATAGTTTTAAGAGTTTTTGTAAAAATTATACTAATATAAAAAATATTTGCTGTACTTAATTTGGATATTTTTGGAATTAAGTAGTTACACCTTAAATTATAAAATAGTTTTTCCTAAACAAATTTGTGAAAATCAATATTGATATTCGTATTAAAATATAAAAGATTAAAACATATTAAAAAACTTGGCCGCCAATAAACAGTATTAGAAAAAATAGTTAAGTAAAATTGTGAATAGACGATTTTATGTTTGATACAAATCTAGCTTATTTAAACTATCCTCTTCACATAAAAAATCTGATTTCGTATTTCTATAACTCGCTAAATTAATTTCCAAATTTCTAATGCATCGCTATTGAAGTCATTTATTTACATCGCGAGATCACGTGCATCGATTTAAAGTTCAATGTGTCATCCGGATGCAAGAGAAATTATATATTTTCTCCATCAAGATATTTTCTCCATCGATGTTAATTATTAAAGATCTTCTTCCATATCTTATATTTCTTTACATTGATGTGTATTATATTATAATATATTCGAATTGATTGTAAGGTTAGAGGAAATGTAAAAAAAAAAAAAACACATTTCATCTGTTTTAAAAGGAATTAAAAAAAATCGCTGAATTATGAAATACATCAATATTTAACATAATTGTAATAAAAAGTTATTACTCCTAAAACACAGTTTGAAATATGATTATAGCATTTCCTTATATGTTTTGGAAAAATTAGTAATTGTAGTATCATACTTAAAATAAAGTATATTCTCTGAATAAAAAAAAAATATAAGAGTATTTAAAATGTGGAAATGAATATGAAATAGTAATATCCCAGTTATTCTAATTTGCGCGCAACCTGCGCTTAAACTCAATTCATTAACCATTTGGGGATATGCTTTGAACTATAATTAATCCTTCGTTACGTATTTAAGTTACGAATTCTCTAGCAATCCTTCATTTAATATTTATTATCCTTGTATTTGAAATCAATGGTTTAAGCAGCAAAGGTAACTGCGAATTGAATGCCGCTGTAAAATATTTTGGCACTACTGTTATTTTGGTAAAATGTAAATTCTTTATATTTTTTAATAAAATTGTATCGAATTTTAATTTTTCGAAGCAGTTTAAACATAATTTGTTAAAAAGATAACTGCTAAAAAGTACTAAAATAAAAATAAATTATTTAGAAAACAATTTTAGTATTTTCTGCCGCTACATTTTATTAAAAAAGAAGTTTGTTGTGTATTGCAATTAGAAAAAGTCCTCATTACAATTGAAATCTAACAATTAATGAAGTGTCAACTAACACATTTAAAGTCGTGACATCTTTACAAAAAAACTTTGTTTAAAAATAATTTCTTTTTTAAACTGATAGAGAAGCATGCAAACGAAGAAAAAGAATATTTTGATAATGCAAATTCTAAATAGAACTTCCCAGCATTCAAAAAACCAACGCAACGTTTGAATTCCCAAACCGCAGCGGAATGGCTGGCTTAAAATTCCTGCCGGTTTCTTCCCCTCTTTACTTCTGTTTTTTCCCTACTTTCTGATATTTTCCCTTTTTCTTTCCCCCCTCTCTTTTGTTTTAACTTTTTCTTTATGAGACAGCTGTCTTGAGACGGAAGGAGAAATTTAAGACGCCGGATTTGCATTGGTTTACTCGTTGCTGAAATTGCGGGGTGCTTAATGGTGCTTTTCGAATGGAATGCACTGGATGTATAAATTTGTGCGGGAATAAATGCTAAATATCTTTTGGATAATGTTTGTTTTGAAACTGGGTAGAAATGTTATGAATTGAACTAAACGCCTAACTGTGTCAGACAATTTCTAGGATTTTGCTTGTCTAATAAATATAAACAATTTAGGGGGTTTTTTTCATGAAGAAAATTTTATTTTAGCACGATAACATTTAAAAATTGTTTTTAGATAAAATTGGATTTAAACATCCCCATAAATTGGTATTATGTACAATTTTTAGGTGTAATGCTTGCGAATTCTTTATTTAAAAAAAGTTTTGAGGTTTGGCTTTAAATGCATTATAGGTTATCCTATGCGCCGCTCTTGCAAAATATAACAAGCTATTGTTGAAAAAATGTCCACACATTTCTGTCAAAGTATCAAACAAAACTCTCCATTGTATCACTGCTCTCTTCGTATGTTATTCAAAGCCCCCAACAGTGCCGAGTTGCCCAGTTTAGAAACCTCTATCCATATACAATGTATAATTACATGTCCATCCCTGGACACCCGTATAAGGACTTGTGAATCACTTGATCTCTCTCTAAATCGCTCCTAAATTTGCATTCAAATTGAACATCTCCCCCCTATTACATGCCCCACTGCTATATTCAAAGTCGAATCAGCAGCTAATGACCTATCCCGGACAATCCGTCCCCGCTATTTATTCTTCGATTAACCGGACCCTATTATCCGGTCATCCGACGGCATTTGACACTGACCTATCTTCCCGTTCTCCCTCTGCCATGCATGCGATTAACCAAATTAAAGGGTTACTCACTGGATGTATGGTTGATGAATTAGAAATGGTGTGATGACAAAGATTACAATTTTGGGAATGGGAGTGAACCTGATCAAGTACGTGTAGCTCTAGTGCGACGATAATTCAAACCTAACCTAACTTCATCAAGTAAAAATGATGTTTCTTTTGTGTAATGTGCAGATTAGTTTTAATATTTTAGGGAACTTTTTTGGAAATGATTCAGAAAATTAAAAAAAAATTCTTTGTACATGAATTGTATAGGTCAAACATCCTAAATGAATGTTGAATAGATGTTTGTTTATTATTTGAAATCCTAAGGAAACTTAAGTTTTTGTCGGCCCTTCACTCTGTATAAATGTGCTGCATAATTTTACTCCATACAACTGGTCGAAGCCTAGTTTGATCCATTTTAATGGAGTAACTCTACGCCAAAAATTAGTGGAGTTACATGACACGAGAAGTTCACTCATATTTGTTACTCCGTACAACCGGAGAGAGCACTTGTTTCTAACTATTTTAGGAGCAAATTCCTTCTTCGAGTAATATTACTCCGTGAAGTGGGACTAACATTTCACGACCGAGAGCTTTACATAAAAAGCTATCAGTCGTGAAACGTTACTCCTGTAAACGTATACTCCTGTAACATTGTATACTTATTTCACTGTATATGAAATCAATATAAGGATTTATGAATCACTAGGCCTTATACTGATGGCTATTCCTTTTTCCAGTTGGGAAGTTTGAATAAACTTCCCAACTGGCAAATTTTTAAGAGATACCTAACTCTCAACCGAAATGAGTAAATTTGTTTAAAAATTAGCACATGGTTAATAAAATCCCTTAAATTGTACCGAAATTGAGTGGAAACTCTTTATTAGCAAGAAGTTCGTCCTCTTCTGTACACTTCCATAACTTCAGCACGCGTTCCAAGTCAAGTCTACCATGAAACCATCGTGGGATCTGCCTCGCGCGATATATGGTCCCTTTATAATCTTGTTCATCGGCCATAAACTCAAGCATGCTTTCTGTCTTCCCAAGGACAAGTTCTTTGGGTTGAGATAACGAGGAGAGCACTTGTAGACGATCCCTTTATGCTGGGGATGGGGGACAAGTTATTTCTGAGGTACCGTTGTTGAGTGTTTGCGTTTGTTTGTTGTAAAATTGTTTTGTGTGTTCTTTTTTTGGTGGAAGTCATTTTTGGATTAGTGTAAAATGATGAATGGTACCGTTCATGCCATTGAATTGAAGTAAAACACATATATTACTAATATGTGCAATAAGGTAATTTGGGGGTTTACTTCTTTAAATGGGATTCGCTAGCATTTATTTTGTACTTCTAAATTAACCTATCCTTCTCACTCCCATAAAAATGACGGGTGACGTTTGGCCAACCTATTTCTCGCTCCCGTGATATTTCCGACCGACGCCAGTAGTAACGCGCCAATAAGATTAAAACTAACTTAAACCCACCAACTAAAATGCCAAGGGCTGAAGTGATCAGCAGTGACGTGCCAATAAAATTTAACTTCAATCGGTTAATTGAAACGCCAATAACATTAACTTAAAAAATCAAGCTAAAACCAAATTAAAAATTAATATGCATATATATGTATTGTACGTACAAATGTTTTCAAACAATTTTCAGGGACGAAAAAAACGTTGGCACTTTTAAGACCGTTTTTTTTTTAATTATCCGATCGTTAAAGTGCTAAAATTCCTTGTATTTAAAAAATTTTCGAAACTGAATGCTGTAGAAAAGTTTTACTCAAAGTTATGGTTCAGTGAATCAAAAAAGTATAGGCTGACTAGATCTCGGATAATTGTTACATGGTGCTACAATCATGGGGATAGTAAAATGGTGCGTGTGTCTTCTCCAGGAAGTGTGCTATAGCGCACGTTTTTACTATCTCTATGGCTTCAATCACTTTAACCCTTTATAAGGCTGTGGGAAGTATGCACCAGCAACATCATCAATTTTGATTAGTGCTGATATCTCCTAATAACTTCAGAAAACACTAAAAAATTACTAATGCAGGATTCCTATAGATAGACGATACGTTTGAATAGCTGCCAGCGGGCGATGGGAAACATACCTCCCACCGAAATAAAATGGTCTTAATAATAAAAATTAATTTTAGGTTATGAGCTAAATGAATTTATTTTTATAAATCAATCTTAATCCCAGAAATACTTTAACGTAACATTACTAGAAAAAGATGGCCTTATAAAGGGTTAAGACTACATTCAATAAATTTTATATAACTTTCATCGAGTTAGTAGCCAGTTCATATCTTTTCATGGTTAACGTTATGTGTTGCATGGTATACGTTAAAATGTTCTCAAGCAATGTGATTTTAAGGCACAGATGAAAGAGAACGGCTTATTCTTGTTTTATTCATCCTTTATCAAAGATGTTGAACTTGAAAGACGCTTCTTTCCGAAATCTCTGCTACACTCGTGTTTTAATCTGACATTTTTAATAATGTCAAAGTCCTCTTGAAACACACATTTTGTTGCTTTTTGTGGTGCTTAATTTTTATTTTGGATGTGTGGGAAAGGCTTTTTGCATGTTTTTTGTTACTTATGAAAATAAAGATAAGCCTATGCTTTGTTGGAGAAATAATTCCTCCTCTGTATCTACTTTAGATGAAGTATCTTTTCAGTATGAAAATTTGTAAACTTTCTTTTAAAGCAGTATAATAAACTCTTTATGTCTCACTTTTGTCAAAAAAAGATGCTTCGAGTTCTTAGCCGTCAGTATGACTAACAGTGATTAAAATTTGAGTAATTTCACAAAATGTACAACTTTTTAGTTTTTGACTTACTCTTGTCTCCAATAATTGTTTACTGGTTGATGGATTAATTTACCGATATTGATGTCAATTAGCTGAAATGACGAATGTGCCGCCAATTTTCTGTATTGAGAGTCGATGTATTCTAAAAATATGTCAACTTTTTAAAATAAAATTCACAAGGAGAAACACCAACTACTTTTAAACTGTAAATACCAATGGATATTTGCTTTGACCTCCCCTTGTATTTTTTTTTAAAAACAAGTTTTCTGAAAACAATGCTTTCCTACTAAATTTGAAAAGAAAAGGAATATTGACTTAGGTAGAAAGGCTGTCGAAAATAAGTGTCACATATTAAGAACGCAATTTTTGACTGATTTATGATAAAACCACTTTAAAAAAGAATACATTTTAATCTTAACTTCCTAAATGTCCCTTTGTTTTCATCCTGACCTGTTTTATTTTAAACTGGCTTCAAAGAAAATTCTGTACAACAGTACGATATTATACTTCCAAGTGAAGTTTTCATTTTTTTGTGTAGGAATGTATTTACATTTTCTCAAATTATTAAATTACACATAGAACTTAAAAATCGTAACTGTTGGTTAATGCTTTGGTACATTTATAAAAAAAACATTACTTATTGGGAAAAGTATATATGTATTAAGGTTCATTCTTTCAAGGCTCATTGAATCTTGTGAATTGCAACAAAATTATTTGCATTAAAAAAATAGATTGTTTGGTGTTTAAAAAAATTATCCTATCACAGTAATATGTCACAACTTTTAAATTATTATAACAAAAACTCGCTAGAAAACACATTTTTATATTTTTTAGTAAATTATCAATTGTTGATATGTCATGCATATCCTAATTCTGTCATTCACCGTTTAAATTAATTCCTTTTATTGAATAATATAAATTTTTTATATAATCGATTCCGACATCGGAAAACAATTCAACTGCTCCCGTCCCGACTTGTAATTTATGCATTAAAATTTTCCCTGAGAATCAAAACTTCCTGACTAACCACTTTCGCACAGAAAAAAAGGTCATCTCTATGCAATCCAGACATTCCCATTCAAAGACAGAAAAAGCTATCAGGAAACATGAGATCTGACAGAAAGATGCAGAGAGCTAAGCTGACTCATCCTCCAGTTTATGATGTCATTTCGCTGAAAACTTGTTATTCATTCCTTTCCCGTCTCCCCTATACTTCATTAGAGATGTCCAGCGTCGATTGACGTTGACTTTGACAACTTCAAGTTAGTAGTGAAGGGGCCCATGTCCAGTCTCGTCGAGATCGTGATTTCTTTTAAGATTTCAAATATCTTCACATGACAGATAATTTTATGAGGGAATCTTCATATTGGGATTGGATCTTCAACATGAGTTCTAAGTTATCAATAGGTTACTTATGGCTTGTTTTGTTGTTAACATCTGTAGACGTCTGACAAGGACATGGTAGCTAGACGGGGCGTAGGATGTCCAGTGGCGATAGACGCTAACTTTGACAACTTCAAGTTAGTAGTAAAGGTGCCCTATACCCTTTCCATTTAGAATCGAGGCTTGGAAAGCACTTCCTCCCCCATCCACGAGTGCGGTTTTCTTGGAAACGGCGTGATTTATGGCTGTTTCGGTTTTTTCCCCACCCCAGTTGAGTTTGGCTATTCGGATTGTTAAAAGTGTAACTGATCATGATCAAAAATACAAATTTTCAGTGAGATCTAGCATGTATATTGATTTTATGGTGAGTACTTTACTTTAGATTTAATGCATAACAAAATCAAAGCAAAATGTGTTTTTTTTTTGTTTTTTGCTTTTTCTTTTATTTGCATTTGGCCCTAAAATATTGTTTTAGTTCCAATTTTATGTTCATTGCAAGTATTTAAAAAAAAAGCTTTCCGCGTCAATATATGTGTTTCCATAGATAGCATGAAAAATTTAAATATATGAAAATAAATCTAATTCGCATATTGAGCAAATTTTCAACACTTATTATTTGCACTTAATGATAATGTTTTTGTATTTAAAATGAATAGCGGTTGTAAAGAATCGAAGAGTTTAGTGAACATCAACTAACATAAAAAATTATCAGTTTTTGAATGATCATGTTTTTTAAAATCTTATATCGTCAGAATTTATCATGTAGAATATTTTAAAAAGATAGAAATTCTATGTATAAACAGAAATATTCCATACAATAGATGCTACATACTTTGCTATTATAAAAGCTTAAAAAAATGGATCTAAATTAAATATTCGCTCAAAATTCTCTGGCACGTTTATCTGATTTTTTTAAAAAAATATTTCTTCAAATTCTCTTTATAAATATTTTGATAAAAATAAATAATTTAGAATGCCATAAAAAGTTTCAGAAACAAAAAATCTTTTACCTTCAATAAAGTTATTCGGTTTCATCGGAACTGCTGTCGCTGTCATCTTCCAAATTGATGATTAAGCTCTGCATCACACTGTCTCTCAATCCTTCCTTCTCAAAATCTTCTTCTTGTAGATTTTCAGCATGAGCTGTGCACTTCTTCCAATTGTCCACCGACACATGGCTGATCGCTTCTTCCTTCAGTTTTCTAACATCTTTTATTTTGAATGTTTTATTTCTATCCGCGACTTCATTTTTAATTTGGCCCCATATGAGTTCGATTGGATTATAGTGGCAGTGGTAAGGTGGCAGTCTCACTACTTCGTGTCCCATTTCATACGCAATTTTGTCTAATTTATACACTTTATATTTTTGTTTGTGTTGTTTTACAATTTCTAGGAGCTCAGGTCTTGTAGTAAGGGGATCGTGAGGGATGCTTTTTGATTGCAGCCATGCCACAATGTCGGCTTTTCTGGTTTTTGTTGTCGGAATTGTTTCAGCATATACCGAATGGTAGCTGGCATTGTCCATCACAATAACACTTGGAGTTTCCAGCTGTCTTAATAAATCCAGGAACCATTCTTCGAAAACCTCTCCATTCATCTCTTGGTGATAGTCCCCTGTACTCTTTGACTGAAAAATCAATTGGGCCGATTGAATAAAACCTTCATTGGCTGACCCAGCATGGCATATAATGAGTCGGGAACCTTTTCCCAGAGGAACCTTTAATCCTCCTTCACCTGTTGACGACTGCCAGACAAAATTTTTTGAATGATGTTCATTAACCCAGGTTTCATCCAAGTAGACAACTTGCCTTTGATTTATTTCGCCCCGAATGATGTGCATTTTTCTTAAAAAATTCATTCTTAAAGCCACGATATCATTGCGTTCCAAAAGAAATTTTCGGCCATCATTACTCTTTTTATATTTGAATCCCAGTTTTTTAATAATTTTCCTTAGAGATTCTACACATCCACAAAATCCGATACTTTCTTCCAAACGTTGTTTTAACTTTTTCAAAGTCGGATACTCACCCTGATCGTAAAAGTCATGTAAAGTACGTCTCACAATATTTAAATTAAAATCGTCGATTTCCGATACAGGCTTCTTTCGTGGAAGAGATTTTTTCGGCGATTCGAAAGACAGTGTACATTCTACATTGGCAGCTTTTGTTTTGTTGGCTTCCGCACAGATTCTCTGAACTGTAGCCCGAGAAACTCCACACGCTTTAGCTGTTGCTATTTGAGTAGAGGAAAACAGTTCCTTGACAGTAGCATCTGGATTGGATTCGACCAGTTCTTTTAAATAATTGTAAACACAGTAAATTAAATTCTTGGATTGGCTTCGAATATCTGGACTAGTCATGATTGCTTCAAAGTAGTATTTACGAAATCACAAAACAAACTAAAATACACTTGCTTCAAAAATTCTAAAAAAACTATTTTTTAATCCATAAACAGAAACAGAATCGATGTGTGGTCTATGGGTAAATGACAAAAAAACTAGCATGAACAAAGTAAGGACGCAGCAATAAAGCAAAACATCCAATGAAATCGCAAATTACAATCCCCTCCTTGTCGACTGTCTGGCGACAACTTTTTATTGATACAAATATCTACCAGCAAAGGGATCACTTAAGAACAGCGGAGATTTTCGTGAGAAAAATCTCAAATCAGCAGTATCAGATTTTTTCTCATAGAAAAGAAACATCCTGCCGTAAACTTTACACCCCGTAATGACCAAACAGCTTTTATATTTTGGGACAGAAAGTCCCAATCAGGCAGTGTAAAGCAGTAAAGATCATTATCAAATCAGTGGCAGCAAGCACTGTCCCCCGTTATCGGTTCCCACGGTCCATTCAAGAAAGAATACTACGCCCGCTTTTTTTTTTACTTGGGGGCACACTTGTGTCACCACATCGACTTGGTGTGCATTGTTCAAAGGTAATACTGAGTTTTGAGATAGTTGATTTGCCACCCGTAACGCTTGCAAAAAGAGACAAACTAATAGTACTACTAGTATATTAAATTCTGCTCCAATCAATAATATATTTTAAATCACAGAATAACTTACAAAAATCAATTTTATGAATGATTAACCCATTAATGCCCTTTCAGGTGGCGCTAATTTAAGGTTATGAGACTAAAATGTTAATAGTTTTACCGGAAAAGTTGAATTAAACAGCATCAATGCCCTTGTGTCAGTTGAAATGTACACTGTTGAATACAACGGAGCAATTTTTTAATTGAAAAGTTGATTCATTAAAAATTGCGAAATATTTTTAGAAGTGTCCCTAAAAAGGGACGCCAGGCATTAAAGGGTTAATTATCCAATTATTAAAATCATTCATGATTCATAAATTTGTAACAATTGCTTCTTTTATTCTCTTTCCAAATGAAGGTTTGTTACTATCAACCCTCTTTTTAAATAGGAATATCATAATTGGAAAAATAATCCCAAATTCCAACTTTTACATCAAAATAAGTTATACGAGTTTCTTGAACATAAGTGTAACGAGACTTATATATGACAAAAATAATTACTAAATATAAAAACAGAAACTTTTTCTAAATAGTTTAATGTATCTAATAACCTTCTGATAAGTATACTTAGTTTGTCTTTGTGTCTTGATTCTTTGTGGTCAAAGTTCAGTTTACGAATATTTATATATATTTTTTAATTATTTCGAGCCATAAATCGCAATTGCTAATAATTTGGAATTGTTATAATCGGGTTTTCATTATAACAATATTTTTGCTCTGAAACAACTAAAACATATGAAAGATTTTTATTCGAAGATTGGAAATTTTTTCGTAAGCCAGTAAAGACAATAATAAGCCCAGTTTCCTCTTAAATGAATTGAAGAGTGTCGAGAAAACTTAGTTCAATTTCCAATGTTCACACAGAGACTTTAGCAATCCTAATCGTAAAGATTATCCATGGACATGCGAGATTACATAAAACAACTGTGGTTAACCTCAACACCAGAACCTCAAACGAGGTACGATTCGAAAAGCGATGCTCCCCTTCGTTTCCCGGAAAACCAAGCGATGGGAGGGGGGAAGGAAGTCTTTTCGAAGCCTCTATTCTAAATGGAAAGGGTATAGTCCAGTCTCATTGAAAGAGTCATTTCTATGGACTTATCGTTGTGTCATTCAAGTAAAATATTTTCAAGAGACTTTAGAATTTTATAAGGAAATCTTTCGATTAGATATTCTACTAGGTCTTAGTTCTCTGTTTTTTTTTTTTTGTTTGTTTGTTAGCATCTTATTATAGATGTCTGACTAGGATGTAGTAGCTAAACGTAGTATAGAATGTCCAGTGCCGATAGACATTGACTTTGACAACTTTTAAGTAAGTCGTGAAGGGGCTCAAGTCGAGCCTCGTCAAGAACGTTATTTCGCTCAAGATTTATCGTTGTATCAAATATCTTCGAGACATATGCGGGGAATTTTTTTAATGAAATCTTGCTATTGGATCTTTTTCTAAGGTCAAAGTAACCAAAAGGTAAATTATGACAGTTTTATTGTTAGCATCTTATTGTGGATGTCTGGCAAAGACAGTCTAGACGTGGTCTATTCTTTTTCGGAATGTAAATTTTTGATTTTGTGCTGTTCCTGATTACAACGGCTGACTCTTTTATAGTATCTGATTCGGGCATTTTGTGGATCGGAAACATAGTGTATGAGTCAACTTTCTCGATTCTATCTTTACGACGCCTTTTAAAAGCTGTAAACTTGTTACCCATGCCAAGCCAATCCCCTCCTCTCAATAGACTGATTTGATTTAGCGATGTCCAGTAAAGACTGACATTGACTTGTAATGAAGTTTCCTATTGCGAATAGTTTCGTTGTGCTGGTACTTTATTTATACACTAACTTTATTTGGATTCAGTTTGAATTTTATTTTGGTACAATGGTTTAAAAATAAAGTAATCAACTTTGTAATTTTGAATAAACGGCTTTCTTACTCCGGTTTACAAACGTAAAAGATTGTGTTACTTTTGATTACACTTAAAAAAGGTTCTGAGGTAATGAAATAAAATATAACAAAGCTTTAAATAACTGTCATTAAATGTTGTCTACTTTGACCAAAATATTTAAATTTAATTTTGTTCTTGCTATAAATGTTTAACTTCGGCATTAAATAACAAAAAAGTATCGTTAGTTTTAAAATAACCAAATACTTAAAACAAGACATAAAATTCCAAACTCTGCAAAAACCGTTTTGACATGCAAACGTGAACTGTGTTATACCTCTTTACTAATTCAACGTCTGACTCATTCCTTCTATTTATATTCTCTTTACTTCCGTACCTAAAACTGACCATTACTTCGTCTGGAATACCCAACTGGTCACTTCACATCCGAAACAAAGCCGCGCAGAAAAGATCGATTGTTTCGGCGTCTGCGAGTCGCGAAACGATCTGAAGTCCGATTCCAAATGCACACAAAAGTCGATTCTTTTTTTAACCTTTTCTAAGCACACAAGTGTAGAATATTGTTGGTGAATGATAGAGTTAGGAAAACCATGCGCTCTTGCACGGTTTGAAAGAGTTGTTTTAAAAGAGCTACGTTTTGATGAATTTTATATTTGTTGATAAAATTTGCATTTAAAAATGTAGTTTTGTTGTTTTTGACTTTGCCACTGTGCAAAAAAGAATTTCAAAACAAGGGAAGGTAAACGGCTCTAAATGGACTAATCACTTGGACCATTGTTGTAAGCACTTATAGACTCTAAGCCTTAAGAAAGTATTCCGAAAGACTTGTTATTTCAGAGCAAAAATGGTTTAATTCATTATTGTGGTTACTGCAGTTTACCTGCCCATGGCAGAGAACCCATTCTCTACTTCGGCATCTCTATCTCGCGTGAACCATAGCAGTAGGCCGACTCGACGGATCGTCCGTGCATGACCAAAAGCCTCCAGGTTTTGAGTCAGTGGCGTGCCTAGCCTTTTGGCGGGCTCCTTGGCAACTTGCAACCGAAAGTTTAGCCGCCTAATGGTTGCGGCTATTATTTCCACCAGGGTCCATAAAAGCGAATGTAGGTTTCTATCGGTTTTGGAGCATTGTCTCCTCATTTGCGCTGGCCGGGGCTTAATGGGTGGGTTTGGTTGGGATTCCATAATGGGTCATCAAGATATCTATCGCGAAGAAAGATCTGGGTGCTATTGTCATGCTGTTAAGGTTACCTTAGGTTCCTTATGTAGAGGAGAGGTCCCAGGGTGCTTTATTAGTAAATACAAGAGATAATGAGTACCCTGTACTCGACGATGTCATCACAATGGCCTACGTGAGTTTTTCAAAAGTGCTATAAAAAATATGATTTATCTGTTTTGCAGATTGTAGTGACGAATTGAAAATGTTGCAGGCCCCTTTTTGATGCCAGATAAACGTTGCATTGCAATTTCTAAGCAGGTTTTTTTTTGTCATGCATCTGAACCTTTTTTTCCTACTGAACATGAGTCGACAGTTTTAGCACCCTTAATTGGCTTTGACACTTTTGCACTGTGTCTCCTATCTTTTCCACCCACCTACAGTGCCATAAATATTGTTTTATGTTAAGGCAGTTAACACTGTCTTAATTATCATCTTATACAGTGCATTTTTAAAAGCTATGACCTAAACTACTTTCCCACAGATTTTCCTCTGATTCTTCAGCGCAGATGGCATCGAAAAAGCAATTAGTGGTATTAATTAACCACCAGCAGAATATGTAAGGGAAGTAATTTGGACATAACATCTTTTTTGATACAGCATACTCATTCGTTTCAACACTAAATACATCTGACAGATTTTACGATACATTTCATTGATTAAGATAGTAAAATGACGTCACCCAAGTGTGGAGTGAGGCCCTGATTCAGTCATCTATCTGAAATTCTAAACCACACGCGCCAAAATATCGATTATTATTTTTTTCGTGAGACTTGGAAGCAGCTGATACCGTTATCGAAGCTTTAATGGTTTTACACCGTTTCATGTTTCAAAATAAACACTTTTTTCCGGAAAAATGCTTGCTCCGCTCTTTATATTTGATGGATGTGAAAGTCGTTAACCCCTCTATTGAATCTAAAATGCATGGATTTTGTAATAAAGTTCTAAAGTATTCAGGCGAAAGGAAATATTTTTACAAGGTTTTGGAGTAATACTTTTGAGAAGATTTCATTTCCGTTTAAACATTGATCTTTGGTATGCTATTGATATTTATTTTAATATGGTATTGAAGTTTATAATCGATTGCTCGACTTTTGAAGATTCACAGATTGCTTATTTAAAAAAAACTAACGCTTTTCTAATCTATTAACAGTAACTTTAAATTGCTAATTTTAGTAACCTAACTAAGCAATTCCTCAATTCCGTCTTTCATAAAATGAACAAAACTTCTATCGTCCCTTGAAACATATAAATTTTACATAAAGACAATGTTGATACTGGGAAAAAATAGTTGTGTATATTTACGCGAAGAATCAATGTTGTCTTCAATGTATCATGCATTAAGTCATGGATATTCTCTCTAAATATATATACTTTACTGTGTTATCTCTGGACAGTGTTTACAATATTGTTGTAGATAGTTTTGGTATCGCAGTGGTACCAAACTACATACAACTTCTGTATCTATATTCAATGCATACAACTTGTATGCTTTTCTCTACCTCTTTCTAGACATTGTTTACCAACAGGACAGTTCATACTCTGAACAAACTCTAACTCGACCGGTTCCAATTGTAAATAGAAGTCACCAATGCTGAGTAAATCAAATACTACCAATACAATTGATTGTAAAGAGTGTATAGGTCATTCTCTGTTTGCCTAGGGTTCGGCGAAACTATCTTAAAATGAGGCATAGTATGATATGTTCATGTTACCAATTTCTAAAATAAATTTTTCTGTAACCTTGTTTCCATTTTTGGTTGGGACATTGTCTACTGATATCATTGCAGTTTTATAATAAGGATGAAACTTTTAACTCCCTTATTCTATCAGAAATTCGTGTGTGTAAGTTCTTTTCTATTAGTGAAGTATTAGAGACATTTTTAAGGAGTGAAAAATTTTGCTCCACGTATTTATAGCTACCTTTTGTATTTATATAGTGCTTACAGATCAAGCTATAGGCTGACCAAAGTTGTCAAGATCTCAACAAACGTCAAATGATGAACTTTTTTCCAAATGACGTTTAAGTAAATTTTTTCTATTTAAACAGCGCAATTTTTGTTTTTAAGTTATAGCAAATTCAGGTTGTTTGTTATTAAAATATTTTGTTATGTAAATACTTATTATTGAATTTAATAAATCTATATATTTTCCAAATTCTTTTATGAGGTAACTTATTTCAAAATATAATTTTAGACATGTACTGTCATATTTTGCATCGAAAAGTCAATTTTCGCCAACTCTCCAGTTGAAAACAAACTCTTCAAATGTAAACAGAAGCCAGATAGATGACTGAGCAAAACAGAGTTGACTGCAAAGAGTCGGTGGAAAGGGTCATTCTCTTTGTTGTCCGTGAGTTACACTCTCTGGCAAAGGTCACTCGTAGGACATCCCACGTGTGGTAGCGTAATTTGGAAGTCATTACGATTGTTCTACCCTTTTATAGGGTTGCCAAACAACGAAAACAGATGAAGAGCTTAGTGGAAGAACGTGCTAAGTGTCAAAAAGATGCAAACGAGAAAACGAACTTTTGCAGTTAGATCCGTTAATAACGGCGCTAACAAATGGTAAGAAAGTATACTTAATAGGGAGTCCTCTTAAATGTAACAAGTTTCCCCTATTTCATAAACTTTAAGTTTATGAAATAGGGGAAACTTGTTACATTTAAGAGGACTCCCTTGGGATTTCACATCTTGAAAATCGTAATGTTATTCCTATGGAGAATATTCGCAAGTCAATTACCGCCACAATTTTTTTAAAAGGTTACTAGTTTCTTGTATCATTGTAAAGAACGAAAGTTACTAAAAGGCTAAAATTAATTTGTTTTGTGAAAATCACGTATTTAGTATTTTTAATAATTTTTTTAAATTAGAACTTAATGCTTACTCCATTTTTTACTAACTTCAAAAAATTATTAAATATACTAAATATGTGATTTTCACAAAACAAATTAATTTTAGCCTTTTAGTTCCTTTCGTTCTTTACAATGATACAAGAAACTAGTCACCTTATTTTAAAATTGTGGCGGTAATTGACTTGCGAATGTTTTCCATAGGAATAACATTACGATTTTCAAGATGTGGAATTTCAAGGGAGTCCTCTTAAAGGTGGTAATAACTGTTCATTGAGAGAAAAATCTCAATTATTTGGAAAATGTCAGTAATGTCACTTAGCACGTTCTTCCACTAATCTCTTCAGATGGTGGCTTCTTCCTTCCTCTTGGTGTTCTATTGTATTCGAACACGTGGAATTTTGTTTTAAGTTTTTCGCGGGAAAGTTGTGTTACTGTTTTTATTATCTGTTTTCTATGGAGGTGCAATAAAACCTGGAATTTGGATTTCACTGTGGGTTCGTATCGCATTACAACATTATGACATTCAGTGTGTAGTATTATAAAGTCGTAAACCTATTGTTTTGTGCTGTACCGATGGGGGTGAATGTGTTTTAAATTTGTTCTTTATAGTATTTAATGGGATCCAAGTGCACGGTACTTTATAAATCAATTTTTAAAGTAGTATTTATTTTAGTTTGACATGTTTATTTTTTTTAAATTGTGAACAGCGTAAATTTGGTTTGACTTCGTACCTATAGAACTTATATTAAGACTTTAAATGCCATATAAATCCATAAGCCATCATATAAATGTCAATTCCTGAGAATTGGATATGGCCAAAAAATAGACTATTTTTTAGGGTACTCAATTTAAATAACAAAGTACTATTTTATATTTAATTTGATAATTTATATTTATTTTTTTGGTACAAAAGTAAAAAATTAAAAGTCAAATTGATGTCTGATGTGCATTTTTAAGTGTTTTCAATATCATATCTATTGAAGAGGCACAATTTGTGTCAGGAAATTTTAATGTAATTGAATTATTATAAGAATAAATGTATGTTGATTACATATATCTCCACATATTTTTCTTAATTAGCTTGTCATAAGTATTCAACTAAATTGTTCTCATTCATCATACTGAAACGTCACCCAAAGGCCTTCAACCCTCCAATCACTTCCAAAAGCAGAGCTATAAAACTAACTTTGAAAAACTCATATCTCACTTTTCGGTGACCCAATTAAAAATAACAAACTCATGATCAAAATCCTTCTTTAAAAAAAAAAAACTCCACACGAGGAGTTAGAAATAATGAGAGCGAGAGAGGGCCGGGCATTTGACAAAAGAATCCTTGGCATTGATGATTCCTTTTTCTTCATCTTTTTATTCTCTGAGATGCTCAGGAGTAGGTCGATGACTGGAACACTGCCTTCAATCTTCGGATGCAGTTGTCATGGTAACCGGGACGTCTGTTCTCCGTCTCGACTCCTAGCCATCCTTCCCCTGCTGTAGGGTTGGCAGGATGGGATGGCGCCAAATGCACCCATTCTCGCCAAATTAAGATGGAGTTAGATATTTGAATTTATTTATTTAGATTTGTTGAACTGATTGGTATTTTATGATTAATTTGTGTCTTGGTATGAATTCATCAGTTATTCACTTGTTTATATATGTATTTGATAAAACACCACAACATAGGTGACTTTGGCATTAATTGGAACTTTAATACTTTGATAAATGTATATCATACCGTTAGAAAATGCGCAAAGACTTTATTATTTTTCAAAGCAATTTATTATCTAATAGTAAAAAACATCGTAACTTTTGAACAAGTATAGTACATATTTTGCATTAGACTATATCGTAAAAGCTTTTTAAATGGTGATGCATTTTATAATATATTCTAAATTAATGCTCGTCGGATTTTAAGCGTTAATAATAAAACAAGCTCATTTTTCTCATGATGCATTATGATTAATTTTACGAAAGATTAACCAAATTAGCGATGTTCTTCTTGGTATGGGGAGCCATGAGGATCGATGGAACTTTTCTTGGTGGAAAACCAATTTCTTTTCCCTGCTATTTATTCTTTTTTCTTTCCCGTTTTCTTTTTTCGTTCTGTGCCACGAAAGTACGCCCCCGCTCCAGAACTGCACTTTGAATTGGAGTGTTGTAGATGAGGACGTTTTTTGGTGGGAAAGTTTTTTTTTCTCTCTCCCTGCCTTGGACAACAAGTTGTTGAACGGTCTTGCGAGAAAAAAAATAGAATGAAGTTCTCGTACTCCTAGTTATGGGTCTTGCTGTTCAAGAGTCCAACTTCTAAAAAGGGCTTTTTGAAGAAGGTCTCGTTTGGAATTACAAAGCTGTAATTGAGACCCATAGCAGGGCTATCTAGATCAAGACAAGATAAACAAAATTCAATTTGCCAATTTTACAAGTCACTTGACCGTGGTTCTAAGTTCTAAATTATGACGCCTGTCGCCGATAGCTCTTGTCTAGCTCTAGTGCAACGGTTTATCAACCTAACTTAACCATTAAGAAATCATTATGTTAATATAAGATATAATATATACTACGATCGGATTTTCAATTGGTGCTAGTTTGATAGATAACATTTGTTTTGGATACAATACAACCCTGATATAATGTGTAGTATATGATAGGATCTGTTTTTAGTGGCAAATGATGTTCATGAAAAATTAAAGTAAACTTGGGCTCTTTTTTGTGAAAGTAAGAATGTTTTTTCGTTTTGGTCAAGTTTCATTAGGTATAGCAAATTATCAAATTAAGACAGGTCGCAACATCGTTACTGTTTGGAGCATTATTAAGTGAACACCCGTGAAACGCCGGGTATTTGAATCTAGTTTATTTAAGTGTTTTATGATCGACTTAATAATGTACAACAATAAAGGTTAACTTTTTTCAACAAAATCAGTTACAACTTAGTCAACCAATGCTGTGATATGTAGATATTTCTTGCTTGTGATTAGTTGTGGGTTTTATGGCAAAAGTTTTCTGCAGTTACTGGAAATTTAATTTTGTAATTGAAATCCGAACATTAAATTGAGAAAGTTTAAGTTTGTTATTTTCATGTTTGAAATCTCTCAATTAAATAATTTATTCAACAATATCTAAGTAACTTGTCTCACCATACTAATTAGTGCTCCAAAAATCTAAAAAAATAGTTCGTTGCCGAAAACTGTTTCGTCGAAAAATCTCAAGAGATAAAGGAGTATATCGACAGTATAATTTGAGATTTGGTTATGACGCACAGAAGTTCTAGCATTATGAACAGATTAATTAGTTTTGTGTAAAGAATAATGGACTTATTGAATAAAAACAAATTCAGAACAACAAAGGAACATTTTTATTTTACCATAAAACTTTCCTCTTTTTCCCTATCAATCGATTGAAAAAAATTAAAATTATTCTTGAAGTTTCGTATGAAAACAAAATGGCCGCGGGTATCCATATCTCTTCAAAACCACCGCCATTGGCGACCACTTGGCGAGCAATTCCCTAGGTCCCTTTTCTGCATAACTCAGTCGGCGATGATTAGGGCGGTTAAAGTGAATGAAGATACGACTGCTTTACGACCGGATATCTCATTAGTGTCTTCCAAGTTCTTTTCCACGGGATACTTTGCACAAAAGGGCATCATGTATCCTTAAATGTCAAGTCCACTGTACTATAGTGTCTGTAGTTGTCGCAGAACGAAGATATTGCTGCAGTCAGCAGTCAGCTATCCTTTTCCAGAAAAAGGAACTTCAACGCAAATAAGTTGATTCGACTTATTTACTACACTACAGTATTTGCTATAATCTAGATCAGGGGTTCCCAACCTTTTTACACCTGCGTACCACTTGACTTTTTGAGAAATTTTAGCGTACCACCAGACCTAAATATTTTAATAAACGTATAATATTTACCTTTCTAGAAGTGTTCAAATGTTTCTTGAGTAAAATTCGTGAGAAAAGTTCGTATTTAATGGTTTTTTATTTGTTTATTTATAACATGCTTATAATAAAGGAGTAATAAAAAGAATAAATTATATTAATTTACAGTTTTGTTTATTTTTACCAAAGGTCTAAAAACATAAAAATACAAAATAGTAAAAACTCAGAAAAATCCGATCCAGAAGTTAATTAAAGATTTCCTCTTTAAAATAACGGTTTTTTTTTAAATAATGAGTTATATGTTTGCGTGCTCACTGCACATGCGTGCGGAAGCTATTGATAGCACCATGTTGCTCACATCACTTCCGCGTACCACCTGAAATATTCCCGCGTACCACCAGTGGTACGCGTACCACCGGTTGGGAACCCCTGATCTAGATGGCTGGTAGTAACAGTTGTAAATCAGCGCCATCTAGCGTGGATGTTATTTGAGGTTGTGCATACTATTAGCGAATCCACAGGATCTGGTCTGATTTTAATAGGTTTCTAACTTTTCCAACTTATTTTCTAAAAAGGTAACAATATTCTTATTTATGTAATTTTTCAAATCTTTGAATAATAAGTACATGTTGTATGTTGCTTCTGAGACACGTTTATTAACTGTTTAAAAAAGTCGTTTCCCCCCCTTCAAATTTATAGAAATTATACTTGATGCAGAATGTTTGGAAAACCTAGGATGCAAACGAAAGACAATATCAATTTATTTACGAACAATTCGGTACATCAAAAATAAATTATTTCCCCGAAAATTTTACAAAAACACAAGTTTTAAGATTGCATAAATACTATTGTACAGAAACGTTTTGCTCTGTACCAAGCTATTTTAGTGGTATCCATATTTACCCCCTCACCAACCGCCCTCGGTGGTACACGGCCCCTTTTGGAATGTTTTCCTTTGACAATAAAATCGGCGGGAATTGATTCGAATGAGCCTAAGAACCCACCCACGCTACCACATTGTTCGTTCGGGAAAAAGCCATTGAAATATTTCGATTGCCCAAATGAGGGCCGTTAAGATATGCTTTATGCTGCTGTGGGGGGAATTTCTGTGAATGTGTAGGGGTTTTAATGAGCTTGATGCTCATGTTCGAAGATATCTCTTGTAGTTGGGTTTTTACATATGTTGTGAATTGCTATATATTTCTAAAATGCCCTGCTTGGTCTATAAGGTATGATATGGTTAGTTGAAAGACGGTTCGTTTCATTATCTAGGGGGAATGGTTGATTTATTTTGGTTGGTAAATGTAGTGATATTTCGCTTATAAAAATGCATTTGAAAAAATGTAGCATTCTCTTGAGCGCATTGTCCGCTTAGTTAAACTTCTCAGTATCGTTTGTTTCGAAAATTGTCAAAATATTTTATATTTATGCATCTATCAATTTTAAAGGGATATAAGAAATAATAATTACATCTCGTTGTTTTGTCCTTTTATTAACTAGGGTTCAATAGTTTTTAGTTTGTTTTCGTAAAATTTGTAGCTTAGCAATATATGAAAATTACACCAAAATGTGCAAAACATTTAAAAAAACATCGCTTAAGTTATTTTTCTTAATCCAAACATTCTTTCATACCAATTAAAACCTAACCGTCAACCACAATATTAATAAACTTATTCTTATCCGCATAAAAGCCCTGCCGCCTTCCTCCCATGCTAACTACAGCGGAAACTTCAAATTGCGCGGGCCATAACAATAAAAATAAGGCCATATAAAAAGAAGTAACTGTGGACCCCTATAATCACTTAGCCTCGTTTCGCTATGCCTGGTTTGGCCGATCGCCGCTTGCCATGTGTTTTTGCGCTTGCGTAGCCTCATAAAATGTCTAAAAAGCTAATGATAGTGCCTTATGAAACTGGTAATATCGCCATTTTATAAGTTTGTATCGTCTTTTTTCGCGCCAATATTTATTGGGGAAAGTCTCTATTAAGTTGTTTACTTTGTGGTTGAATACTTTGTGGCGAAACATAAATAATGTTAAATCAAAATTTTTTTGGTGATCAAAGATATCAACAATATTTTATGATGATGTTCGAATTTAAATAATTTTTTTATGTAAAACAGTAGCCTATTAAATATATAATTTAAAACGTGCGATTTGGTATATTTTAGTTATATAAAATTAGAATTCACGAATTTATAACTCTTAGCGTTGCAAAATGTACGTTCCAATGTACAAATTATAAAAAAAAAATATTTCTTCAATTCTGTCCTCAATTATAATAAAACGGAGTTACATACCCTTATTTTTGTATATGAAATCGCATTTTACATTGTTGTAATAACATTGGCTGGTCAGTTCCTTTCAAGCAAATATTCATTGCTGCTTTGCAATATAATATTTCAGTTATCTTTATTCGCTTTAAATTCGATTCATGTCGTATTTACTATCGATAAAGGTATTTCTTTGCAGAATTTACTTTCGATTATACAAATACTCGAGATACTTTTTAAAGTTCTCTACCCAAATTTTTAAAAAAATGACCTGCATCATGATAATCAATAATACCTGCCTACCTAGTACAATCAATATAAAACATAGAATGTTTTATTTCCCTACCAATAACTAAGACAAATCGATCAAATAAGAACATTAGAATGTCGTTATGTGTTTTAAATTGCTTTTTTTGTGGATAAATTTTTTCAAAGGTGTTTCATATTTTCATTAATGGGGATAGAGAGAAGCAAGAACAATTTTTTCTTCCTTTCTTACAAAATGTGACACTTTAACAATATTAATTCGTACACTTGTCTAAAAAAAAGTTCCAACTTGTCTTTTTAAGTCTTTGGTTTTCTTTGTTATATAGTGGTGAAAACATTTATTATTTAAGTGGTCTCCGTTAAGAAATGTATTGGATTATTTTAGGCTTTTATGTTTTTACTAAATAACTATACTCCGAACGTAAAAAAAAATATTGATTTAGTTTTGTAGCATTTCCATTTATTAAATGATAATGTTTCTCTATCCTCCATTATTACTTATCATCGCCAAACTTAGTTTAAAAAAAATGTTTAAATTAAAGTTTACAATGTTTTTTTTAGCTCTGTGCCGACATATTTAATTTTAAATAGCTGAACAGTTTTTTACAGTGAATGGACCTGTCAATATTAAATAATTAACTTTACTGGGAATTTTTTATATATTTTTTTATTAATTTTTTACGTTTTATTTTAGGTTATTGCTCTTAAAACTTTAAAAACCTCAATGTATTATCTTATTGATAAACTAACATTTAAAAAAATCTAGCTCAGTGTTATATTGTGATTGCTTTTATGTGTTTACAATTTAATTCGCATTCAAGATGTTTTTAAACGCTTCTTATTAATAAATATTTATATAGGATTTAATTGAGAATTTATTCTGATACAAAAATACATAACATTAACACGATTTAATAAACCACGCGCAATCTGACAATTCTCCACATGAACGCCTTAACGGAGAAATTCACGAATTAATAACTCGGTTATGTTCCTGCAAGTAGCTCATAAAAGCATAACAATCTTTTCATTATTACCCCATCCCCGTCCCAATCTTTCACACAAAATGTATCGTTTAATTTTCCAAACCATCAAGCACCCAACGCAAGCCAGGAGCCCCCCAGAACTCACATTAATCGCAGAAGCCAGAGCCGAAAACTGGAGAAAAATCGATCCCGCATCAAAACTGGAAAACGTGGGGACAGGCATCAGATTGCGGTTTTGATGGAACTTACTCGCCGTTTCCGGACGAAAACGGATTGTCCGATGTATTTCCGATGCCTTTCCGATCAATTTCGTTCCGTGCATATGACGTTAGACCCTTGGGAAATAGAGATGTAGCCCGGAGTTATCAGTTGGAAGCCAGAAATAGATTCGGGAATAAGCTCCTGGCCCCAACACCATAATGGGTCAATTTTGGAATGAAAAGCCAGATATGGGTCTTGGATATCTTTGCAGGCCAATAAGACTGCCTTGTCTTGCAAAGTTGTAATGTCATGAATGTGGTTTCATACTTGGGCGGGGGCGTCAGTTTAGCTTTAGAACGATCGAAAGACTTCCTCAAGAGAGAGATAATGATAGCGTTGCCTAGATACAAACCTGGAATTATTATTAGAAGTCAATCTTTGATTACTACCGTACAGAAATAGACAGGTTAAGAGAAATTTTGGGGCTGAACTAAACGAGTGCGGCTGAATTCTGAAACGATTTTTAAATTATAGATTTGTTTAAGCAAAGATATGGGGTAAGAAGAAAAGTGAGACGAATGTGTTAATTATAATTAAAAAATATATAATTATTCTTAGAAGTCAATCTTTGATTACTGCCGGTAAATAGTCAGGTTTAGAGAAATTTGGATCAAATCTAAATGAGAAAAGCGTTTATTATTTATTCAGTGTGACTGTTTTGAAGTGATTAATTCATATTTTAAGAAAAGATGAAAGAAGAGGAAAAGGTCAGACGCATTGTAAAATAATACAAATGTGTAAAATTTACAGCGTGTAATTTTTGGGTATTTTTCACGTAACAATAGTATATTGATTGCATTGTGATGGTAAATTGCATGATGTCACAGTGCGAATTCTTGCTATAGAATATTCTTGCTTTCAAGAATTTTTCGGAAAAAAATCCAGATAACATCATAAAGCTTAACACATTCGCTGCCACTATATCATCGATAGAGGCTTCATCGATAGAGGCTGATGAAGTAGAAGAACATCCTGTTTTTTAAAACATGTTCGTTACAATGGAAATGAATTAACTATTCTTCATTTTCGAACAAGTACAAATCCTAGTTCGATGTCATAAAATTGCAAGGTTAGGTTGAATTAACGTTGCTAACTAAAGCTACACGACAGCTAGTCCTAAAAATACGAGGAAGTGTTCCTGGCGAAAGATTACCCTTCGCAATAACACAAAAACTGCATGAACATTAAAATATATGTATGGAAATTCATCAGTCACATCTGGGATTACTAGGCGGTTGGTTGGTAGGACATAAATATGTTTAGGCTTGTGTGCTTGGTCAGAGGCCCGCATTACTAGGTGTCAATTAAATATCATACAAAAGGGTCGATGACAGAGCTAGATCACGTAGTTTGTGCAACCACTAGACCATCATGCTTATCAAGTTTTCAAACTAACTTGGACTCATAAGAACTGTTAGCAAAATTGCACTATGAATTTCATTAGAATGTGCTGTTATCGATGAATCGGAACCACGCGACTCCCTAAGGAGTCAGTGGCACGCAACGTGTTAAACACTCAAATCACCTTGCATTTTGGAAATTAACCCTTTCAGTCCCAGTGATGCCATTTGGCATCATCACTTTCAATATTTTTTTCAAAATGTTTATGTCCCGCTATGACATCCAAACACACATCATTCGATTCTTCACACTTTGTTCTATCAGACAAAATTTTACTTTAATCTCAATAGAAGTCAGAACTACTATTTTTTTTTATTTTGAAAATAGTCAACAAGCGTTTCTCCTGATTTTTTATAAGTTCACTTCAGTTCCACATATTTAAAACACAATTTAAACTATTTCGGTTAAAATAATTACTAACTTTTTTTTAATAATATGGTCAGATACCTTAAAATATATAACTCAAAGTGTTTTTAGGTAATACATATATTTTTATTTTGTTAATTTCCACAGTTAAAGAATTTTGGCATTGTTTCAAAAACCATATAAAAAATTTAAATGGATTTTTTTCCTTATGGAATTCGTATATTTGACCTAAAATAAGCTTATTTTGTGAATATCAGATGTTTCTGTAGTGTAGTAAATTTTTGGGACTGAAAGGGTTAATTATACCGCAAAAATTTAAAGCAGCCAAGTACAGGTTTGGAAGACTTCAGTATCTTAAAATTAAAAAAAATTAAATAAATAATTTAATAATTTTAATATATTTAAAAATTCTTATTTACGTTGGCGCCTTTTTCTAAATCACAGTTAATCATATTCTTATGCCATAACACACCACACATTTGTAAATTTAGAAAGACTTCACTTTTTTTTCTTCAGTGGATATCGAAACTCAAATTGGATCATAGTCCGTCCACGCTTTCCGGTCCTCGGTGTCACCAATGCATTTTTTTTTTTTTTTGGTCAGAGTTTAGAAATATCTTTCATGCGGCTTATTATGTCGACCGGACGCGCGTGGGTTCGAATCCAGGTTAGGAGATCTTTTTTCGTAAAGGATCGGAAGAGCTGGTTAGCCTACGCAACCATGTGATAATAACGTCGTTCACGGCTAAGAATGGATACGAAACCTCTTACTTACGCCTGCTGATGTCTGTTGGGTATTTTGGTGAGATGGTGTTGATGTAGGATTGCTGCTATATGTGGCTTTCTTCTATTTAAATAAGCAGATTCTAGAGTCTTGTAAATAATATATTGTATGTGCAAATATACACAATATCAGGGCCTGATCACCGAATAGGCCGGGGAAGCCTGGCTTCCTCCTCAAAATTTGAAGGGGTCCCAAATCACCTTTTTTTTAAACACTCATTCGGTTACAAATATCCCCACATTTTCAAAAACTCCGATAATATTTTTTATTTTAAGTTTGGTGTACGGGATGTCTGCGGGCAACAGAATAAAATTACCCATCTTTTAAACTTTTTATAGTATTCTTTATATTCACTTTCGGGCCAACAGTTACATTACCATGGGTAATGTGTTGCCACAATGCGTATGTTGGGCCCATTGAGTTACGTATGTGCCCCCCCCCTCCTTGGGGGGGGGGGTCAATCAAAGGCAGGCTTCCCTTACACAAAAGTCTTCAGTCTCAAAATTTTGTATTTGCTCGCGCGTACGCAGCTTAACCCTTTCAGTCCCATTGATACCATTTGGTACCATGTCATAATTTTAAAAAATAGGGCCCGTCTATCGGGATTAATATAAAAATATTTTCTAATAGGGAAAAAAGTTTGAAGAATCAAATGATGTGCTTTTTGATACCATAAATGGCTATAGAAGATCATAAAAAGTTTTCTAAAATGATGATGCCAAATTGTCATTGGGACTGAAAGGGTTAAATTAAAGTAAAACTCAGGGAAGCCATAGTAAATTGATAACTTGCTTGTTTCATGTGGACGTAATTCCTTCCTTTGATTGGTGCTGTGTTCTCTCTCATGAAATTGATTCACCAATCATAAGGCTCGAGAAATAACTTCATTTTTTATTATTCTGCATTTCTGTTGCCACTCAAGACCAGAAACTTGCCATAAAAAATATTTTTCTGGATGTTAATCATTTACTTAATTGGCACTTTGACAATTTAAACGAACCATTTTAATGATATGTCATAAAATGAGGTTCCTGTTCCACGTGTGTTTTAAAAAATTTCTTCTTTCGAGTATAAACACTGAAAGAAAAAACCGTTCGTGTATAATTTTATTCTAATTTATGAACTTTAATACTATTAGAAATGAAAAGCACTCTTTAAAACATTCTTTTTTCAAAAAATGTCCTACACCATTATAAATCATTTTCAATTTGTCATCACGTGGATTTAGAAATAGAAACTACGGCGTGTGGTGTAGATCACGAGATTTACTCCCAATGCGTCATTTTTTTTTAAAAAAGAAATCTGCGTTGCCATACTTTTCCGCGCAATATTTCACGGATCGTTTGGTAGCCAAACTTTTTCAAAAGAACAAAAATTCTAATGATGTTAAGGTTTCGCACTAGCAAACTTTTGAGCATTTCCCAACAGAAATTGTGATTCTGGAATATATATATTTTTTCCCCTCAAAAGTCACCGAGTTAGTGTTTATTTATTTATGAATTTTTTTTATACGCTTCATATTAGGGATAATATTGATTGCCAAATTTCGATTTCTATATCTTTCTTCTTATTAGGAATGATGATGATATGTTTATGCACAATGCCGTAGTGTTTTAATTTGATTACTTATAGAAGTGCATTTAGTTTATTTTATGAAATCTTAATTGCTAATTCTTTAGAGCAAGTTCTATATAAAGGAATATTAAAAAAAAATAGTAAATAATCTTTTCAAAACACCAGCGGGTGACCGAGCTCTGCTCGGAGAAAACAGGTATCGAAGCTAACTCGAAGATTTAAATTTTCAATTGTGATATATCAAAACAATACATACCATAAGAAAATTTGTGAAACCATTGGTGAAAAGATAAACAGTTAAAATTAATGTTACCAGATTTTCAAAATCAAAAAGTGGGACACTCCATCCCCCCCCCCCCCCCCGGTGTATTTTTTAAGTATTTTTTATGCACATAATAGTCCCTTCACACAATTACACACTTGGTATAAGAAAGATAAGGAAGGCGCGTTCAACAGGAGCAGTGGTTCCTGGCAAACAGAAACCATACTCCACCAATTTGTTGATGACTTTAACTTCATTTAACAACTTCTAAAGACGTCATAGCGTTTTACAACGATTATTCATAGAAAAAAGTCTATTTTATTTACAATTTCCTCGTTTTTCGGGACATTGCGGGACTTTTACAAAAAAGCGGGACGTTTTGGCGGAACATTCGGCCCGCGGGACAGTAACACAAAAAGCGGGACGTTTGGTCACATTAGTTAAAGTGCACCATTGTAAACAAAGTTAGAGTTTGGAAAGGGAACTATTCTATACAAAGGTAAAGTTTTAAAAGTCATAGGAAATGAAATGTAATTGATAATTGGAGTTTCGTTGAAAAGCAACGAAAATGTCGAAATGTGGTAAACTTTCCATTTCATACTTCATTCAACTCGATAGGTATAGCAAATATACGTTAAATTTTCAATATCGCCAAAAATCGCCAATGAACAGAATAGAACTAAAATCGTCTGCTGATTGGAACTAAAAAAATATTCATGTTACCATTTCTGTAAAACTCAATAAAGTTTAAAGCAAGGTTGAATTTATTTAAATTTGAAAAATTGAAATCTTAATTAAACATTTATAGCTTAAGCAGAGGCTTATAGATTTAGCAGATGGCATCAGGAAAGTAGCCATTATGGCGAAATAATGAAGTTTGAAAATATCCTATCTGTAACTCCGAACTGCTTGACCGTAGCGCTTCAAAACCTGTGCCAATCGATTCGTCGTGGCCAAAAACCCCAGACCCCCATGTTTACCGGAGTTTATTAATTCTGGGGCGATTTTCGACTTGGCACCAATTCCTCGTATTATAGTATAAGATATTTGGTTGTTATTTTAAATTGTTATCAATTTAAATTTATTCAGTATAATACAAGTATACAAACAATTCTGTTTAAGTGGCAGAACATAAAAACTTCTCGTGTTCTATTTATTGGTCCTTGATAAGTGACTTTACACATTGTCGTCAAACTCGGGACAAGTGACCTCATATTATTTTTGTCGCACAATAAAGCTCGCAAATTCCATTACAATATGCATAATAAGTTCATTTACACTCCTTGCCAACCTAAGTTGGGTAAATAGAAATGATCCTTCCGCGGATGTAAAGAGTTTCATAAAGTATTTGTGAATCCATCCAGAAAATATGTTTAAAACATTAATTTCGTTTAAGGTCTATTTATATTAGAATATTATTTGAGAAAATTTGCCAATTTTATCAGCATAAAAAGTGTATTTTGGTTAAATTGTATTATGATTATTTTGTATGTAAATATTACCAAACAAGTGTTTCCAACTAACGGACCGACCTCGCTTTTCCCCCTGCCTTTTTACTCTTTGTTTTTTACCCTAGTTAGGTTGACACGGGGAGTACATTAAAACAAATATTACATTTATTTGCAATATGTAAAGATCTGTAAGAATATCAACAATGACTTCGCGTAATTTTCAAAGTCGTTCGGTCCCTTCTTGATTTCCTACAGCCCGTAGTGTAAAATGATAAGTTGTACTCACGGTCCACAACAAACACCAAATATGATCATTGTGTGGAACCGCAGGCCCGTAACCGGGTCATAACCTGCCTCCAACAACAACAAAATAAGAATGAACAAAAAAAAAAAAAAACCCCGAACAAAACAAAAATAGTAGTAGTTGGAAAACGTGAAAATGGCGAATCACGTGCGGGGTTCGATTAAAAAAAATTCTTTCCCTGCCTTTATCCCTCTTTTTCATAAGAATGTCAATCCTACTATAGTAATCGAAGACGTCGTAAAATGGTTTTTGATCGTAAAAAGACGTTCGAATTGGCGTCAGTTTCGGAAAAAAAAACTAAGTGTGACGAAATAAAAATCTTGTTTCATTAATGACCTTCAAAATGACGTTTACAGAGTCAATAAATGATATTCAGGACGTCTAAAAACTCAAAAAAAAAAATAATAATAATAATAAATTGAGAAATTGGTTGGAATCCATTTAAACTTGAAAAACTAATTTGCGAATTCTTTGACACATCAGAGACTAATACAGTATATGCTTTTTTTTGTTAGTTTTTTCAATACCAATTTTCAACTGTGACAAGAATCTGTTTAAAGTACTATGCAAAGAAGATGTAATTAATGGGCTTTTATCTGTTTCATAAATTGATAAATACAATTCTATTTTAAAAAAAGTAATAATTTCACATAGATGCTAAACTTTTCAATGGACCAAGTAGTGAAAGAATTTTTGGATCTTGTAGTAGGATTTTAATTTAAGTCTCTCGATTCAAGAAAATACTAATCGTAAAGATTTCCAAAATAACTCAGTAAAAGATCGTGAAAGACGGTTACCAAGGCAACGGCCTTCTCTGGCACCGTGCCAAGAATTTCATGGAAGGAAGAACTTTCCCTCGCTACAACTACTGCTGGATTAGTTTTCGAATTGCAACTACACACAATTTGTGTTACAATGTTGGCGGGAAAATTCCATTCCATGGTCTTTGGAATATTAATAACAGATGGCGCGTAAAAATTGTTTTTTTGGACAAAAATTAGTGTATCATCCAATATAATCTAAATAGCTTATTTAAGGCATGTTTCAGACAATTTTGTGAAATTAAATGCCATATTCAAATTGTTTTTTAATTGATGTAAAAAAAAACTAAACAACTAAAATAAAAAATCTACGCGTTTTTGAAAAAAAAAATTTAATCACACTTATTAGCTCAAAAGTACATATTAAATATATTCCCAAATTTTGAATTGAAGTAACTTTTATTGCAATTTTTCTTATAATTTTTTTGTCTATAACGTAACTCTAAAATAATTTAACTCTTTTAAAGTTGTTAACGTCTCATGTAAACTTTTAAAACTTCGATTTATTAACCCAATAATTGTTTGTCTTAAATTAAAATGCGAATTTCTAAAGAGCTATTTTCAGGATTTCATACTTTATAAATAACGAAAGATAGGGTACGTTACTTTAAGATCAAACTGGTGTCTTTTATGAAAATTCGGCTAACAATCACTTCAAGTAAAACCGTGACATGTGACACTCTGATTTTAAAATCTGAGCAGCCAAAACAATGGCTTCTGTAGAACAAAGAGGAAAATTTTTTCGTTTTGTTCCTGGTTTTCAGCTGCCGAAAATTCTATTCTTTCCAGCACGCTATGGCCTTGAAAGTTATTGTGAACGTACCGCTTCAAAGTGACGAAATAAATTTCTCTAACCATCTGCTCATTATTATTGCCACATTAAACTAATAAACCGCTTTACAAAGGCAAGCTTTGAAGCTGAAATATTCGATTCATATTGGTAACTTCAATGTGTCAGCTGTTATTATTACAGTTGCTAGAAATAATTTGGAAATCTAAATTTATATTTTGAATGATGAAAATTAGTAGAATTTCGTCACAATTAGTTGTACTAGATAATTTGCTCTCATAGCACTAGATGTATTTCTTCATGAATAGGGAAATGGTTGAATAGTAATAAAAAATTTTTATGATATTGATGGGCATGGCTCATGTCTTGATAAAGCAACAAAATTCATAAATGAAAATGAATTCTTCCTCGAACCTCGATTGGGTGTCACTTGGGGAACAAGCACCAATAGCAGTATTGATGGAAGGAAATGCAGAAATGAAAACTCGAAGGAAATACGGCACCTGAAACAAGCAAATTGTTAATTATTGATTAAACAACTAATATATTAACTTTCCTCCCGTCTTACGTATAATGCATCAACACTGATGAGCACAGTCATGGAAT
Source organism: Hylyphantes graminicola (assembly GCA_023701765.1). Taxonomy (NCBI): domain Eukaryota; kingdom Metazoa; phylum Arthropoda; class Arachnida; order Araneae; family Linyphiidae; genus Hylyphantes; species Hylyphantes graminicola. Next base: position 45,543,541 of record CM043115.1, on the reverse strand, counting down.
TTTCCTACAAAAAGAAGTGTACACCCCGTGCCAACCTAACTTGGGTAAAAACAAAGAGTAAAAGGGCAGAGGGAAAAGCGCGATTGGTTTGTTATTTGGAAACTTTTGTAAATCTATATTTACATACAATATGATCTGAATATAATTTCACCAAAATACACTTTTCATTCTGATGAAATTGCCTAATTTTCTCAAATAATATTCAAATCTGTTAGACCTTAAACGAAATTAATGTTTTAAACATATTTTCTGGAAGGATTCACAAATAATTTATGGAACTCTTTAATGCGCGGAAGGATCTTCTCCGTAGCATATTTCTATTTACCCAACTTAGGTTGGCAAAGAATGTAGTTGTTCATTCCCTCAAACGTCCGAAACATTCCTTAAACGAACAACCTTATCTGAAACACCGTTTTCAGCACTCCTCAATCACCATGATAAAAAAAAAATCCCGATAAAGAAAGCTTTTAATTATCCCTCCATTCCCACGACCCCTTACATATCAACACCCCCCTTTCCAGCCTAAAAAGCCCCTTTTCACACACAGTCCCTTATCAATATCAACACCCACATAAAAAGGCTATTGAAGTTCAGCATAGCAGATTGTGTAGTAGCTTGAAAAAGTTGTAACCATTGTCCTTTTAAAAAAATATTTATATAAGGTGTTTTTTTTTTAGTAACTCGCATTATCCAAAGTATAACTTAGATATAGGGTCCGGCCCGTTTATTGGCGACTTTTGATAATAGTAAATTCAATTGGATGAAATCGCCAAAGAAGGATTCGGACCACATATCTTAGTTATACTTAGAAAAATGTGCGTTTTGTAACTAGTTTGTGGTCGGCAATCTTTCCATTGAAAATGCCAAAATAAAATGTTCTTTTTGAGAAATCAATATTGATTTTGTTTATTAATTGTTTTAATATTGACAATATTTTATATTGCTTAAAACAATTTAGGTTTTTCATACGAGTTTAAAAAAAGAAAAGAATCGTAATTTTTTTGTTTTCTTGTTAAAAATATAGTGACAATATTACGCCACAAATATTTCTAGTATAAAATAGTAGTTCATTGGAGCAATGGAATATATTAGTAGTGGAGCAAGACCAGAAAACCACCACTAGACAATATTATGTGGATTTAACTACGGGCAATATCCAATATTGGTGTTGCTGGAAGTCCAACATGATCGCCAAAAGTTCTTGGCGAAATTTTCATTTTTACTAAATTGTTTATAAATTTAATTTGTAATGTATCTGTAACTGTGAATTCTGTTAATTCATGGAAAAACCTCGAACAAAAGCTAACTAAAAGCTAATTTTTATCTTATTGAAATTGTATGTTATTTTTAAAAAACTTATTCATAGTAAAACCCTAAAATTGTAAGTTATATCGTTATCAAACCCTAGCCTCAAGATATCGAGCACTTTATTCACTGACTCTTTTTATTAAATAAACACTCCTTTTTTCCATGCCGCGTTTTTTGAAGGTCGGCGTAGGTTTGCTAATTTTTATTTCTGTGATCTTGGATACGCATCAGTGGTGTTTTGGCGACAAAAGCGTAGTTGGCGATTTTGTGCCAGGCTTTTTTTAATATTTTATTATGGGATATAATATAAATATATTGTGTTTTTTAAAGACTAATTTCATGATGGATTTTCATTTGAGGAAAAACGAATCAATTGGTTTTAACGAGAGAGTTGATTGCACTTATTTATGGCTAAGTTTTTCTTGTTTGATTTAAATTATTAGCAATAAAAATAAGTTGCTGAATTTTATGTTTTTTTAAAAATTATATATGTAATTAAATGGCTGCAGGAACACTAACAAAAGTTCTCAAAACGATACTCAAAACCACATTGATTACATAACCGCGCTTGGCTTAGGAGCGACATATTTTCAAAATTTGGCGCCTTTCGAACTCCAACTTGGCATGCTTTCCATCAATGATTTCTCATTGAACGAAAAAAAGGGATTGTCGACCTCAGGATCGTGACGTCACTTTCCCGACGTGTTTTTGATCAGGGAATAAAAAAAATCCCTTTTGTATAATGGGGTGGGGGGATGTAGTGTCAAACTTTCGCTGTTACACCTGTGTTAGTTTATGCAGGTATGTCCCATTGCGTCAGGTGTGGGATTTTATGGAGATAAGCGATTTTATCGATTTGGGAGCCCGTGTTAGGGTCCTTCTTTGCTTTAGGTTATTTGAAATGAGTAGTTAAATCTTAAAAAAAAATAATAATTTTCATTGCAAAAATTTTCCTCGTATTATTTCTTTTCGTTCAACTTCTTTTAATTCACGAGGGAAAATAAACTGTATTCAATTTCAATTAATAAACAAATAAATTAACAAAACCTGATAATATACAATAGAAAGTAGCAAATAAAATTTGTGAAAGAAAATCATCCAGGTGACATTTCACTAATTTCTTCCAGTTGCATTTGGTGTTTACAATTGATTTTTCTTTATTGATAAGTACATTATTAAATTTACATTATTACATTTGTAAACAATTTTTGATTAAACACATTGCTTTACATCATCCTAAGATTTTCTTTTGAGGCCCTTGAACATAATCATGACTCAAACACTGTCATCTAGTGTTTATAAATTGTCGTCCTCGTAGGGTGAAACGGTAGGACCAGGGCCTATTCTAGGATATTTCAGACTATAGGCACATCCTATTTTGGGGCCTCTTTACGGAAAATTTTGTTTACGATTTCCAGTAATGATGATGCTATATGACCTATGTATCAAATTTTTGCTACAATTTTCTAGGGTTCCTTATAAACATCGTTAAAAACAATCACGTTAGGTCAATTTCTCGGTCAAAATTGAGCAAAAAACAAAGTGGAATCAGAATTTTTTTAGTTAACTGATATTCTGGTTATTTACAGCATATAGCATGGTAGAAACTGAAATTTAGGGGCCTCTAAAATTTGTGGGTCCTAGGCTGCCTAGGAAGAACCGGCCCTGGGTAGGACCTCTGGGCTCGATTCCCGTATAAGACTTGGCTGTGCGTAAAAATAGTGTTTGATTGTAGGGTATTGACATTTAACATATACATACCACCTGATTCCGTGCACCAAAACAAATCCTCATAACATGGTTTCCGGCACCAACAACTACTGTGCAGAATTTCCTGTGTTTATATGCACCCAGGAAATGCCACTTGGATCCGGCACGTGAGGCTCAACTCGTTGCATTTTTTTCACACAATGTGCTTCCTACTACAAAACCCGGGACTGTTAATTGCAGTGTGGTTGGAATTTCTAATGACTACATTGGTAACTGTAACTGTGTCGTGTTGGATTGTTTGTTTTGATTTTTTATTTTATTTTGAAAGTCTTATTTTTTTATCATAAAGTTATGAAGGAGGAGTAGAGGGGCTATGAGTTCAAATGGTTTGAAGCAGGGCTGTCAGGTTTTTCGAGCTACTGCTCATGAGGTATCCCAAGATGCACCACTTTAGTAGTTTTTTTTTAGCTACTGCGCATAACATAGTAGCCGAGTCTATGGAAACATGGCAGTCCTGAGGTATCCCAAGATGCACTGCTCTAGCCTTCTTCATTTGTGCGTTACTGCGCACATACATGAAACGCTCTATTCTCTTTCCTAACTCTTTGTATTTTTAAGGAATATTTGCATGTTTGCTTTTTCATTCTTGAAATTTTAATAGTAACCATTTGATTTTCGTTATCAATTCAAGTGAAATGACAAAAACACGATAGTAAATGGGCATGCTTCACGTAGTGAGTGGCAACAGTTCCACCGGTATTGTTTTCATTCTTGGTCCTTCTGGAATTACATTTGTTTTAAATAATACAAAATTTTCTTACCTTTTACTGAAACGTTTGTTGTGTACAAACTCTCTCTTTTCTCTGTTGAACAACTAAAGATTTTCTCTGTTTGTGAATTTCGTTAAATTGCTGTTCCACTATTTCGTTTAAGTTTTCCAACAACATGGGAGTTTTAGTTATACTTTGCAACTTTGAAATTTAATCGAATCAAAGATGAAATTTCTTTGATAAATAACAAGAATAAAAACAACTTTCGCGTACAGAACGTACTCCGTAACAGAACACAGCAGACGAAAAACCCACGCATTCAGTGTGAAACTGAAACTATAAAATCACAGAAGAGAAAAAAAAGAACTGACAAAATCAAAAATTAATTAAAGTCTTCGTTTTTTACAAAATAAGTAACTTTAAATGCTCTCTATTACAAAGTAGCCATAGTAAAGAAGAAAAAACCCAACAAAATAACAATGAATTGTTGAACTGTATCTTTTCTACCCCATGGTAACAAACAAAATACACACAATCCCCAAAATACCCCGCCTCCTACTGTTAGTTAAACGATCTAACCATTTTCCTCTTTTTCAAACTAACCATATAAACTTTCTCCCAGTCAAAACTAAAACTAAGTGGAACACAGAAACTGCAGACGAGAAATAAATGAAAGGACCAAAGCGCAGACGATACGGCGACCAAACGATTGAATCACCCATTTCTGCTGCTGACGAGACGCAGTGGCGCCTTTTCTACCCTCGTAATGTTATGCAGAAAAGGACCACGTTGTCGTCTGCCTCTGTAGTATAAATCGAATTAAGCGTCATGGCAGGGTGCTATTGATGTGTTGGGTGATAGTGAATTAAGTTCGTTTTTGGTGACATATTATATGAGGATGTCTTTATTATTTTAAATATTTTGTTTAAAATAAGTTTGGAATTTATTAAAAAAAATCGTGCTTTATGAATAGTTTTAAACTTTGACTTAAATGGCTCTCAGTTCTGGGGAATGTGCCGAGTCTGCAAAAGGCTTGACCGCCAATGTTTGCAGCCCCATTGGAGAAAAAAAACTTTGACTGAGAAACAAATTGACTGAAGTGTAAACTTATTTTCACTGCATGAAATTTAAATTAAAATTTTTAACTGAAAATTTAATTGTTTAACTTTTTTAAAATTTATATATATTTTTGCCATAAATGGTCCATCCATGCTTTACATTTTAAAATTTAATTAAATTAATAAATTTTTTTAAATGTGTGTTGCTGAGAAATCTGACAGCAAGGTGACGAGCTTATACGGGTATTCTCTCAAAGGGTAAAGAAAAAAGAGTGTACGATTATATTGGAATTTGATAGTTTTAGAATGAGGAATAAAATTCAAGAATTTGCTTTCCATTTTGGTTTAATGAACGTGTTTCAGGTTTTAAGTGGCAACAGAAATGCTGAATGAGAATAATTTCTTTCTCGGGCCTCGATTAGTCATTGCCACGTGGAAACTGTACCGATCGAAGGAAATACTGGAATGAAAGCTGGGTAAAATAAGTTACCTGAAAATAGCCAATTGAATTGAAAAAAAAAAGTGTATATATTTTTTTCTTCTCTTACAAACTTGCATGAAACCCTTAAAGATAGCTTTCCAATCATACCGCCTCATATAGCATAAAATTGCGCAATGTAAACCTATTCCATATTTTAGCAAAATAAATATTTTTTTGATAAAATTTTCTTTCTGTGATAGTATTTTACACGCAATTCGATTTCAAAAACTTAATTCCCTTGTTTACCAAACTTATAATTTGTCTTAATGAACAGAATTGGATGGTTGGGTGAAAATTAGTCATTTTTTAATTCCTTTTCTGTTGGTATTTTTAAAGCAATGTTAATGTTCTATGTTTATATGAAGGGGGGCGTTTTGCTTGTTCTGATTATTCGCTTCCAATTAGTATTGGGAGTTAATTAAAATAATTTACTGCATTTTGTTTATGTATTATTTTGGTATGATTCGCAAAATAACAGCTAAGCAGGGCCAATTTTGAAAGGAACATCTAAACAAACAATTATAAAATATTTTGCGGAAATTTTGAATTTTTTGGATATTTTAAACTTTCGTAAAATTAAAAAAAAAATGCGTTTAAGTAACGCGGAGATCCGATTAAGAGGAGTCCGGTTAAAAGGTACCCTACTCTTCCAGTTTATACTTTCCCGCGACAGCATGACTTAGCGTTGTTGTCATAGCTGCAATTTTGTGACATTCTTGATTGAGACGTTAGGATGAGTAGAATTTCCAACGACACGTGTGAAGGTAATTGATCTTGATAAAATGCTGTTTAAGTGGAGGACAGAAGTAGTTTTGCAGCTGTTATAACTGCTTAGTCTGGGTGGAAAAAAATTATTTGCAAAAACTGGAACTCTGGAATTAGCAAATAGACTAATTTTTTTTAAAGAAAAATACTTGCGAAGTTTTTTTTTTAATTTGTTAAAACGTTTATTTCATATGCTTTTTAAATTTTTGTATTTCTTAAGAGTTGTTTATTTAGTAGTTCTGTACCTTTTTGTTACTTTTAAAATTTTGCTTTGAAATGTAAGTTTTGTAAATATTTGTTCATGTTAATATGCTTTGTTAACTGTGTATGTTATGTTACTTATAAGCTAATGTTATAGTAAAAGATTTTGCTTCTATTATGCCGCGTTTTAAATTCGAAGGTAAATTTGACATTTTATTCTATCCCGCATAAATTAATCTGGAATTCCTTGAAAATACTTTGATTTAAAGTTTAAATCATTATATTCGAATTTTAAAGTCCACTGTGTGGTCCCAAAAAGCATGCAAATACAACTTCGACAGGCATTTTAATCTTTTTTTTTATCATAAAAAAATAAGGGATAGTGAAAGTTATTCAACCGTTAGAAATAATTATCTCTACACTGGCTAATGTTACAGTGGTCGTTTGCCCAAACCGGTCGAGTCTTCGACTCTAACTGCTAACCGTGACTATTCTGAAAAAAAAAATCCCCTTCCTCCGCTTCTTCTTCATGTTATTTTTATTTGTCTCGTTTGAATTGTCTGTAGTTTAATCACCAAAAGAAAATATAAACATACAATAGTTTGAGAGGCTTAAATTAGAGACTTAAAGGAGATTACGTATAACTTGTTGTAAGACACGAGATTAACCCTTTCAGTCCCAGCTATGCCATTTGGCAACATCATGTTTCTGATCATTATTTTAAAAAAATAATAGGGATGACATTTATTGGGATTTATAAAAATATATTCTAACAGAAAAAAGTTTGAAGAATCGAATGATGTGCTTTTTGATATAATGAATGGCTATAGACGATCAGAAAAAAAATTCTTAAAAAAATGACGAGGCCAAATTGTCATTGTGACTGAAAGGGTAAAAATTATAAATTTTGATGTTTTTGTGTGACTTTATGGATTGTGTTTTAAATCTATTTTGTAAATAAATAACATTTATTATTTTTTTTTAAGAGAAGTCTATATTTGGGTAGATAATATTATTTTTTTACAAAATAAAAAAGTAAAATTGTAACTTTATAAATTTTTTAAAATCATTTAAGTAGCCAAATTATTTAATTCATAAAAAATGTAAGATTGTAATAAAAGGTAAATATCTCGCATTTCTTCTCTAAAAGTTTCACCTATTTTTTTTTCTCTGCAACATGTATTATAGCAAGGAGAAAACCGTTTTACAGAAACCGAAATATTAGCTGGCGTTTATTTTCTTACAAATAAAACATTTGTAGTACTTTGAAAAGTTTAACGATTGAAATTACTGACAGATTTCGCAATTTTTTTTTTTAATTTGATATGTTTTGTTGTTTGATAATAGATTTTCAAATTTCCGAAAATGTATTTTTTTGTTTGTACTTAGTTTTATGTAAAATTGATTATAATATTGTTGGAATATTACAATTTATTAAAAATACATGAATATAGATGTTTTTAATATGTAAAAAATACTTATGTTTTCTTTATTTTATTGCACTTGAAGAACTTAGTAGAAGAACGTGCTAAGTGACACTTTTGAAAAGAAATTGAGATTTTTGTGTCAATGAACCCGTTTCTACACCTTTATCCCCCATCGGGGTACCTTTATACATGTCCGTCCGTCTTTCGCCCCCACTATCATCAGGCCCAAGTCCGGGCGACCGAATGTCGGCCGGACACTCCCGGACCCGCCTACAACCGAATAGGGCACGCACACCTCCCAACGCAGACGATCATAATAATAAAAATAGATTTTTTTGACATTATCGTCTGCTGAGGGTTATTAGGAGCAGCTGTTATTTTTTTTCGTGTGCGGGGGTGAGAGGGGGTGGGGTTTTAATTTTTGTTATGGGTGCTAATGGTTTTTGATTTGGTTTGGTGATATCTGTGTTTTGGAAGAGTATAATTTGGGTTGGTGGCACACACGTGACGGTTTTTCCTGTAATTTCGAAGCCGCCGCGTGGTCTGTGTACGCTGGTTATACACGCATGCTCGTGAGTTGTGAAAGTGATAAATCTGGTTAGGTTACTTTTGAATTATGGCCGCACTAGAGTTACACGAGGGCTATTGGCGACGGGCGTCGTATTTTAGAACTACAGTCAGGTGACGAGCCAACACCTGAATAGGCACCCAACGCAACCGTTAAGGACGACATCGTAAGCAGCGTTAGTGCTTTGAAGGATATTTAACTTGCACTCCCTTACACGGGGTATTATTCGTCGGACATTTTTTGCAGCACGGGCAGTTTATAGTTCGGCAGCTATTTTGGCGATGCCCGGACCCAAACCTGGGACCTTCCGCATGCTAAGCGAGTTCTTAACCGACTGGGCTCCCCAGCCCCAGCGATAAATCTGGAGCTGGAGTTTTGAATAGCTTTTAACGCTTTATGCACTGAATTAAGTTTACTTTCTTATTTGTTTCTTAATATATTGACGTTAGCTATTGCAAATAATTAGATATAAGTGGGTTAAAAAAAAGTTAAGACACATAATGCACATTATGTCCCGAATTACTTTTCTTTTTTCCTCTTTTCTACTTGTAATTACTGAATTATGCTGACTAACAATGACATTTTGTTGAATGAATGTTTTACCCTTTAAGTCTGAAAAGTGTTGAAACCGCATACTCCTTTATAAAAGTCACACTACCATATATTTTTCGTCCCTCCACCAATTTAAAGTAAAACATCCATTTTTAAGTGGTATTTATCATGAGCCAACTCGTGATGTACCAACTCTTATAACTAAAGTAAAAGTTTTAGGACTAATTTAGTTTACCTTTATAGACTTTAATGGTGCTAAAACCAAACATATCAATCAAGAAATTCTACCTCCCAGCTTTCTTCAAATTAAACACTGAAAAGTGTAATTTATGGATATCAATAATAATAATATTAATAACGTACATAAACGTGTTTACAGTACAGTTGTTTAATTTTAAAAATAATGTATTTTTTTTGTTATGATCCTCTAGCAGTTTATAAAATAATCTACTAAAAAGAAATCAAATTGCATTTAACTATATTGTAATTCAATGAGGACCCTGAAATTTTATTAAAATATGGGAAAGTCGTTGCGTGCGTAATTAACAATAGTGTCAATCGTATTATCTCATTGGAAAATATCTTGACCATAATATCAAACAGAACTTAAAATGTTTTTATTCATTATATTATCATATAAATTATCTAAAAAAAGTCCATTTGTGTCGCAACTTGTTCAAACTCCGAATTTAATGTTAAAAAATGTACAGTTCATTATTTATTCTTTGTATAGCCAATTGTATTTTAAAATAATTAATCAATATGTTGTGAAATAAAAATATAAACTACCAAAAAAATAATGTAGGCTCCTCAAAAATAGCTATTTAAAAATGTCGTCAAATATTCCTTACATTAGTCATGGTAAAAAAATTTCATTTGAAACGAACTGTGCAATATAATGCATTTTTTAAAATGTATTTTATTTCGTTAATCATTTTTAACTTTAGTTGAATAAAATTGTGTTGCTTAATTTAATTATATTTTAATTGTGTATTTTTATTTTTTAGGTGAGTTTGCATTTTTCTTGAATATGCATCTGTGTCTTTTGTGCATCTTTGGATATATTTCTGCATGTTATCGTATTTCGTGGTAAGTCATACAAAGTTTTTTTTTCCGACATGCATACATTTATACCCAACTGTTATTTTAATTAAATAATTTAAACCAGATTCTTAAACAATTTTAAATTAAAGAAAAAAGTTATCACTAGATTGTTTTTAAATAACTATTTTCAACATCTTAGCTTTTCTTTAAGCACTTAATTATTTTTTGAAGTAATTTATTTGAACTAGGAAAAGAAATTACAACGCAGCATTTAGAATTTCAATGGTTTATTTTTTCATTTATAGTATATCCTTTTTTTTTAGTTTATTACGATCAATCCTAAATGACTCTAATTGTCTCACTAACAACATAATAGTTCGAGTCACATTTCAATGAATTCAACTTTTTTTTTTCTCGAAAACCCTTTTGAAATTTAACCTTGCTCTCCCATTAGGCATCATTATGTTAGCAAATTAAAATTATTTAAAATAAACCCAAATCTTCCTTTTTTTTTTCTTGCGACAACAATGCTTATTCCACGATATAAAAATTTCCTGCTTTTATTTAAGATTAAGATAGATAAACCTTTCAACGTTCCCCCTGAACTTTAAAACTTCTTTTGAGCTGAATTTAAATTGTTTTCTGCAATCATGGTTTATTTTAATTAAAAAAGATAAATTGGATCTCCATTCTCTGTTTAACAATTGGCCTATAAAACTTCGCTGATAGTGTTTATACTTCTTTCTAAAACACGGTTGTTGCCCTTTTCTGTATTTTTCTTTTTATTTTATGAAATCGTTCATCGTGTTCGGCTATGTGGTAAAATAAGCACACAAAAAAAAAATCATTTAAATTTTGGGACCGAATAAGAGTTTAAAATACTATATATTTTCATGTTTTCCCTAAGAGATTGCTTTAATTTTTTTCAACAGTTTATGGGGCAATTTAAGTTATGGCTTTCAACGTATGTATTAGTTTTCCGTAACGTGTATTGTATTTCTGAAATGAGTTTAAAATTCTGCTTAAGAAATTGAACCATAAAGAAAATATTACTGAATTTATAACACATTTGAAGAGTACGAGCTTGATTTCTTTAGAGTCTTTCCATAATTGTGTCTGCTTGGTGGACATTGGCGACCGGAAACCGGTTTTTCTTTTGGTTCTTCATTCGCGGTACAAACGTGTGACTAGCATTCACTGATCTCTAGCGTGAATCAGGGTTGCCACGAAGGATAAACAAAGCGAGTAACCGGTTTCTTTCTTCCAGTTTAGGTGATTTCTCGCTATCATCCCCAAAGAGGCTATTAATTAAAGCCTTCTACGAAGTAAAGCGGTTCTTTCCCTGTACTCTTCAATTATTCGTATATGTTAAGCTAGGGGAAAAATATATTTCGCACATTTTAAAGGGGAATACGGCTTATTACGAAGCACTCATTTCTTTGAAGAAATTAATGTTGAACACAATAATAAATAGAAGCATGAAGTAAAAAATTTTAGAACTGAAGTACAGGTCACATTCTGTTTGTGTCACAAAATAGATTAAAGTATAAATATGTTCTTTTATTTCGTAATTCCACCATAAAACCTTTTAAAAAACGGTATGCCCGTCTTTTAACTATTTCTAACACAATGAAACTAGACAGACCATATGATATAAATCAAGATTTAAACTTGATTATTTTATTCGCCTGCTAAAAGAAGGCGTTGTCTTTCTGCAATGGCCACTTGTTTAAAATTGTTGTGGTCGATTGAATCGAGGGTCTCCAAACTTCTTACTCGAGAGGTTTCTTTTTAGGGGCTGGCAGTCAATCATGACAACTTTAAGAATTCTTAGCCTTGAAAATTCTAGAGATAGGTGTTTAATAATTATTGCGCAAATGTAGAATTTCTGTCAAAAGGTTATTTCATTATTATGAAATGCGATTTGAGTAATCCTGTTCTCGACACAGAGTTACGGAGAAAAAATTCTTGCGTTTATTTTAAGAAAAATTTCGTACTTTTACTAAATTCTAAAAAATGAAGCACGCTGGAGTCATTTACAATCTTCAGGTTCAGAAATCAGGGTTGCCACAGTCTTTGAAAACCTTGAAAAGTGCTTGAAAGAAGCATGGATTTTTCAAGTTTCTGAAACACATTATCCACAATGAAAAGTCCTTAATGTTTTGGACTGAAAAATTTATCTTGAAGTGTTGTAATTTTTAATTTTGGCTTCTTTAAAGTACTTGTTCAATGTGAATCAGTTCCTATTTAACGCATATTTAAGACTATATTTAAGTTCATTTGAAAGTTAAAGAGCTCTTAGTCGCTTTCTATAAGAATTTTTAAAAACTATCGTGAAATTAAGGTGTTGCTTGTTAGAATATACATTATACAGTCATTGAAAATGAAGAAACATATCCTTGAAAAGTCCTTAAATAGTTCGTGATTTTTTTTACCAAAAAGTGTGGCAACCCTGAGAAATGTAATTTTAAAAAATTAAAAAACTATTAAATTTTCAGTTAAAATTGTGATTTTCAGAGGGTTCATGGAATTATTTTGTGAATGTGATAGTTCGAAGACTCGGTAAAAATTTAAAATTTTAACGACATTAACTATTTTCGAAAACAGAAAATATCCTTTGTGACGATTTCAGTTATATCCCAGAACGAGATTTCAACAAATATGAGTTTTGCGACCGGTATTGCGGTCCTGAATCGGTCCCTCGTGCCGTATTTTGGAGACCCCTGGTTTTAAATGGTCAAAATAGATATGCTAAAACTTTCTGAATGAGTCTGGCTTTTTCTTTAAATAATAAACAGTTTCGATATCGCATTTTCCGGGTTGCATCTTGTTTCACTTCCTGGTTTTGTTTGTGTTTTTGATGTTGACCGTGAAATTGCTACTGCGGTGCTTTCTTCGCCTTGTAAAAGAAGGTTTGCGGTTTTGTTTGTTTATTTTGAGATTCCGATTCGGTGACGTGATATCTGCTGTTGCTTTTGGTTAGGCATATGTTTTTATCTATGTTCAATGGCATTGGTTACGGCAGACACAACTTATAAGGCTACGGAAGTTGTCGGTGACGTCACGTTTACGGGGAGTATCGGCTGTTCCGAAAAAATTACTTGTGGTAATGCGTAAGGGGATGACTAATAGTTTTAGAGAGTTGGTGTAAGCTTTTTTCACCATCCCATCAAAACCTTTTTTTTTTTACTCGAATGCCTTTTTTAAGTAAAGACTTTTTCTTGCTACTTGGTACTCATTAAAGTGAAAAAAGCGACGTATTAAGTTCGAAGACAATGTATACTGACATCAAATTCGATACGTGAAAAACATAACGCCAACTGTAGTTGTGAAACTTATTTACTCAATTCTTTTTCGACCTAGATACTGTCATCATTAATATTCTGTATTTGTATATAAATTATCATTTATTATTTTTAGAGCGATTTTAGGAACATTTATTTAAACGCGTGCTTTATAGATACTTTATAAAACTGGGTAAACTTTTCGTCATGAGTATTGCATAAATTCCAGCCATAATATAATCTTACCAAAATTAATTAATAATTCAGCGACGGTGCATCAACGCTAATTTTAAAATTTCTCGAGTAATCTGTTTTCTAAAAGTCCATCTCTCCCTCTCTCTTCCCTCACTTCTTAAAACATACTTTACATTTTCTTAATGAATCACTCACCAAAGCCCCCAAGATCAAGATTAAAATATTCAAATTTCATTACCCCCAAAACCAAACGAAACTGATCCCTTCAAACCCACTCCTCAAACTTTCGAACAAATTATCACAAAATTATCACTCCATCGTCTGCCGCCACCTGCCCACATACAACTCAACTCCCCCCCACCCCCTTTTTAAACTCTTTCGTTTATTAACAACAGACGATAATAACCCAGTTTTGAATGAACCCCCCCTCCCCCCTTTCGGAGTGACCTTTTCGCAGACGATCGATACACAGCGAGATCGTCTGCGCCGCCGCCGGTCATTCACCGCTTCCAACATCGATCCTTTCGTCCACCCCCGCCTCTCCTAGGATCGTTTGGCGGGATGGAATGTCTATCTTTTTTTTCTCGTCTGCGCCCCCCTTTATCCACCTGTTCCCTAGTGGTCTAGATTTTGTCTTGGGTTTTTGTCGTTCTGGTTTGGGGTCATTTTATAAATTGTATTTTTTCTGAAGTTACTTACATAAGGATATTTTAATAAAATGCTTTTCGTTGTGTTTTAGGAAAATATATTTTTGACTTGGTGTTTAGTCTTGGTCTATAACTATTTAGGGGCTTGGAAGCCCAGTCGGTTAGACACTCGCCTAGCATGCGAAAGGTCCCAGGTTCGGGTCCGGGCATCGCCAAAATAACTGCCGACCTATAAACGGCCCGTGCAGCAAAAAAATAAAAATTCTAGACGAATAATACCCCGTGTAAGGGAGTGCACGTTAAATATCCTTCAAAGTCCTAACGCTGCGTACGATGTCGCCGTTGGGTGCCTATTCAGGTGCCGGCTCGTCACTTGACTGTGGTTCTAAAATATGACGCCCGTCGCCAATAGCCCTCGTGTAGCTCTAGTGTGACAATAATTCAAACCTAACCTAACTATAACTAGTTAGCGTTCTCTATAATGACGCTCTACCCCTCGTGTATACATCGAAATTAATTTTCTATTTCCTATTACCACATAACCTAAAGTTTTCCTATTGCCGTACTGAGATTAAGTTAGCCTCCTATGTTATTATCATTTTGTATTAAAAAAAATATATGAATATTCGATAGGTCGAATGTTTTAAACTTTTGAAGCAGCTTTTTAAATTTGGCAGTCGCTATCGGTACGGATAATCTTGGACTCTTCAACTCTGAACTAAATGAATAGTCCTCGGTGTAATTCTTGTGCGACTATAATTCAAATTAACCAAACGTGAACCAAATGAAGGGTTTATTTGCAAAATTCCAATTCTTTAATGTTTAACTAAGATATAAGGTCCGGTCCATTATTGTTGGTTTTATATAATTGAATTAATCATTATAAAAAGTCTAATGTATGGACCGGACCCCATTGCTTAGTCGTACTTTGGCGATAAGATTTTTGAAACAAGAGCTTTCAAATGAGTAAAAATCTGTCAGATATCAATGACTAATCCATTCTTCAAACTGCACACGTATTTTCGCAAACATATCTAACGCCATATTATATCAGTGACTCAGGCTTAACATTTCCTGTTATTATCGAATGGTTTCTTGAACGTGTGTATTTATTTCTTCATCTCGAACGAAAGAGATAAAACAGGATTGCTACCGTTTCTCGAAACATTAAAAATATGGATTAAACTGGAAGCCACTTAAGTTTTTAAGTTAAGAAAACCTTAATACATAAATGTATTTCCGGGATAAACATAAATGTTTTTCCTGGATCCCTTTCCCGGATTTCCCTTGCAACACATGAATACCATTCCTTAAGTCTATATTTTGTCTTCTAAATACCATTTAAGGAATTCTAGAAGTTCGATAAGGATTATGGTGTTATTTATGGCAGTTTCTACTAAAATATTCCAGATATTTAAAAAAAAAAATAACTATTAATATACAAGATATTTATTTAAGCAACTATAATGATCAAAACTCAATATTTGCAAACTTGCTAATTAATTCTACACTCCGTGCCAATGTAACTTGAGTAAAAACAAAGAGCAAAAAGGAAGAGGAAAAAGCACAATTGGTCCGTTAGTTGGAAACTCTTGTAAGGTAATATTATACAATACAATGTATACATACAAAGTGATCTAAATACAATTTAGCAAAAATACACTTTTCATTCTGATAAAATTGCCAAATTGTCTCAAATAATATTCAAATCTGTTAGACCGTAAACGAAATTAATGTTTTAAACATGTTTTCGGGATGGATTCGCAAATAATTTATGGAACTCTTTACATGGTCGGAAGGATCTTCTCCATAGCATATTTCTTTTTTACCCAACTTAGGTTGGCAAGGAGTTTAGTTTCTTTATCAAGGTATGGTATGAAACTTAAACTAATACGCAAACTCCGCTAAAATCTCCAGGACCACAATATCGTACGTTTCAACGTATTTCATATGCCAATACGATACCGATTGGACATCGAAAAGAAATCGTACGATATCGTGTTCCACTATATTTATCCAAATCTCGAAATATAGAGTCAGTTACATTAAGCAAACTCGGAGACAAAGTTCGTTAAAGCACGATACTTTTATCTTTTATTTCCGACTATTTTTACAACTGTCGATTGGGAAAGGTCGGAATTTGTTCTTTTGATGTCATGATACATGTTAATCTGAATTCTTTGTTCGTGAATCATTTACGGCGGTGTTTGTTTTACGGAGACGGCATTTTATGATTTGAAGCGTGTTTTCTCAGAAAATCAACGTCAGATTTTGTTTTTTACTGATAAATTTGCAAGTTTCAGGTTTTGAGCCGCAACAGAAATGTTATATATATAAAAACATTTTTAAAAATATCCTACACTACTTGCCAACCTAAGTTGGGTAAATAGAAATATGCTATGGAGAAGATCCTTCCGATTATGTAAAGAGTTCCATAAAATATTTGTGAATCCATCCAGAAAACATGTTTAAAACATTAATTTCGTTAAGGTCTAACAGATTTTAATATTATTTGAGAAAATCTCGCAATTTTATCAAAATGAAAAGTGTATATTATGGTTAAAATGTATTAAGATAATTTTGTATTTTGTATGTAAATATAACATAACCAGAGTTTCCAAGTAACGGACAAATCGCTCTCCCCCCCCCCCCCCCCTGCCTTTTTACTATTTGTTTTTATCCAAATTAAGTTGGCACGGAGTGTAGACTGGTATTGTTAATATTAGAATGAATATGGTTAATATTAGTTGGAACCTGGTTAATATTATAATGAACTGGTCTGAATATATTAGACTATATTGTAAAATTTATTTTTAATTTTATTCTTTATCGTAGGAAGCCTTCTATATATTGACTTTTTAGCCGAATACGTATAAACAATATTTTAGTTCTATTCCGTATCTATTTTTTGGTCTCAATAGTTAACTTTTAAATATAAATAGCCTTTTTTATTATAATTTTTTTGCATTATTTTTTTTTCATTTAAAACTCCATTGTATTTTTTTTATCTTTGGAATTAAAACGTACTTTTTTTTTCAAAACTATATACTAGAAGTTCAACTATGCACAGTTTACCAATTTCATTTCACAAGACAGAAATTATTTTATTAAATTATCCTCCGCCTAACCTTTACCAAAAAACCGTGTTTGTTCAGTGATATCTTTTCAGACGAAAAATTTCACAAATTACCATAATTCTGATTTTGCCATTGGAAACCTTTATTTCTTTTGAGACACTTCACGCTGGGAAGTTGGGTGTAAATTCGTCTGGAGAACTTCCTCTTGCTTATTTATTCAAAAGATGAATTGCGAAAAGTATTGATGTGGGATGATGCGCTTTTTTCTTGCCTTTTAGATGGAGAAGATAAGATAGTTTTATTATTTTTGGAACAATTCTCTGGGTTAAGAAGTTTGTTTTTCAATATGTTTTACACATTAAAAACCCTTACTAAATAAAATATTGAATTCTAAAATTTCATAAAGGCAAGACGATGTTTTGAAAAGTTGTTTTTTCTGTACTGCCGTGGGCAGGTAAACTGCAGCAATCGCAACAATGAGTTGTACCATTTTTGCTCTGAAATAATTTTTTTCCCAGTATGTTCTCTCAAAGGTTTGGGTGATTAAGTGTTCGGAACAATGGTCTTAGTCATTATGGAAGGTACTGTAGTTTACCTGCTCACGACAATGTGGTGGCCCACCGCACACACAACCTCAAATAGCAACTTGGTATCCACCTTGAGATACCTTTTGGTGGATACATCTTCACCAACAGTTACTAAAAAAAAAGTACACTTCAGGTCAAGCCTATTTTATTTACAATTCCATTAACCTGAAAAAAAGATTTTGAAATCGTCTCTAGCTGATGACTTAAAATTACAATGTCAGAGTGATATCGAATTGACATTATAGGTTGTATTATATATTATAAGGGTCGCAAATAGTGCGAAGAACTAAAGAAGTGTCGAAAGTTTTCTTACAAATACTACTATGTGTTTTCTCGTTTTACACAAACTTTGCCAGTACTTTTTTACCTTTACATTTCATGTCATTAAGAAGTTTTTCCTTAAAATTTTTTGACCCAACCCTTGAATATTTTACCATCTTTTAGCGCTTTATTTCTAAAACGTTTGCTTTTACAACTGAAATGATAATCAACTGTGTTCTCCAAATAACAATAAATGTCGTTCCGCTTTTTCTTGCCATTCATTCTGAAGTCAAAGGGGTGGAAACCCTGTTCGCAGGAAGCTCTTCATCTTGCAACTAAAAATATTTCGCCACAGCAAAGACTAAATATTTCAGCCCCCTATTATTTTGGCGTTTGTTTTTCCAAGGCGGCTCTTCCCACGCTAAGTTGTTGCGATATGTTGCTTTTTCTGCAAAGTGGTTGGAGGGTTGATTGATTAACTTCGTAACAGAGCTACATAAAAACATGTTCAATATTTTATTTAACTTGGCCTTGTAATGTAGCTTTAAAATGTTTTGAGATGGTTGATTTTTCGTACATCAGTTTCCTTAAGCTTTCTTAAACATTTGAATAATCGAGAGTTTGAAGTAATGGAATAGTTGGGTAAATGTAAGTAGTAGTTTTTCATTTCGCGGAATTCCCGCAAAACGGAATATTCAGCGACAAAACACAGTATGCACAGTTAGATCACAGTGTACATAGTTAAAGATTACCTGTAAATATTGTTTGACCGTAGTTGTACTCTTTTCGGCAACTCTATCGCCATTTAAAAGTTCCATGTAAGTTGACAACTAAATAAATTCAAAATAAATTATGTAGTTTTATTATTTTAAAATCTTGACAGAAATACCCATTCAAGCTATTTTTAATAGTTAAAAAGTTTTTAATCATTCTGTATCTGATATTTATTGATTTATATCTAACAAAAGTAACCCTCTTCCCAAAAATGCACTCTGAAAAACCTTAAGATCTGGGTCTTCCATTTTCCGCTTTATAAATTTCCATCAAAAGACGCAATTGTTCTAATTAACACTTTCTGGTCCCTGAAAAAAAAATCTTAATTAAAGCAAAGCTTATTCACACTTAGATATGCATTCGCTTCGTGCACAAACATTTGGCAAGGTGCCCACTATGTTTTCCAGCCTGCATTTTCTGCATTTCTTCGAAGTTTTTAACTCGGCTATTCTATTCTCTTGGAATTTTCTTCCAGCTAATTGCCCGACGACTATTTTGTTGTAAGAGGCCGCTGTACTTTTTTGTTGAAACTTTTTCTTTTGTGCTTAAATACTTTCTTTTAAATTTCAATTACCTTGTATGAATTTATAAGGTAACGGAAGTGTTGTGACGAAATAGAATATCCTAAATAAGATTGAGTGTTTTTCTACACGTTTGTAAGGGTGCCGCATTCTGGAATAGCGGTTTCTGAACCTTTGTCCATCTGTCTATTATTACTCTAGCTTTCTGTCTGAAACCAATCTTACTTAAAGAGCTAAAGACTTAAAGTGTGGTATACGAGTTTGAAATACTTATCGGACATAAGGTTTCCCTGAAAATCGCGCACACTCGCAAGATGTGGCTGCCGTATAACTTTTATGGTTCAAGGCATTGTCGGAAAACGAAGATATACACGAGTTCCCTTTCCAGCATATATGTTTGTTTGGTAGCAAGTTTTTAACATTATACTTCCCGCCACCATTATTTGAAACACTTTAGGGATGGAAAATTGAAACCGTTTTTTTCCCCCTCGGTTTTGACCAAAAAAACGGTTTCTCATAATTAATCGTCTTAGGGAAAAACCGGTTTTCGAAACACCGTTTTTTTCCTGAAAAACCGAAATCCCTACCGTTTCTTATTTGGTTGGCGGCGAGTATATAGATTTATATATTTGTATTTTATAGTATTAAAATTGTCGATTCTAATGTAAAAGTCGAAATAGCAATTTAAACATCGAAGTCACGTAAATATTGCTTCAATTTTACAGAAAAAATTAATACATTAATACCTTCCATTCTAAACTTTAAATATTTCCTTGAAAATACTTTCTCCTAAATATTCCGTTTGAAAATTTCGTATAACCTGAGATCCCTGGGACCCTATTGTGATAACTGCTTTTCTATAGATTTTTTCGTTCTAAAACTACCTCACAAAAAAAAAAATCTTTAAACGAAATCCTACACCACAAAAACTTCACTCAAACATGCCATCCCATCCAATGACAGGGTAATCCATCATTCTTCACCCCCTTAAAATATTGACGTTAGTGATTCAGCCCCTTGTTTTCGTCACTCTTGGAAAATACAGGGGCGGCCGCTAATGGTTGCGCCCTGCGAAGCTGCTATGATTGTTGTTTCGCCATCAACCTATTTTCTATGGCATGTATCATGTGAAAGTTGAATTGTTGTCGGAAAACTTTGGTTTAAAGGTTCGTATTTCAATTTTAAATAAGTCAAGTGTCAATAGTTTTTTCCCCAACTATTTATTTTGAAGAACTTTACTCATGTATTGATTATACAATGAGAGTTCAAGTCCCCCCCCCCCCCCCCCCCCGATATTATAGGCCGAATTCATATTGTTCATTTAAATTTTGAAGCAAGACTATAGATATATTAAGAAAATAGTTTATTGGTAATTTTTTTTTATTTAGAATCGACGCGGAAAGGCCCTGAAGTGTAAAAGCAACTTCCAAAATCTACTATATGAAACCGATTCCTGTTTAAAATTATTTATATTTATGAAGGAGTCAGTTAAACAAATAATTTTATATCCTCACAATGGCACCTCAATAGTTCATAACTAAATATTAAAATTTTAGCAAAAGAGTCTTGACACTTGCGGTTTTTTTTTGAGAGAGAGAGTAAGAGTTTGCACTTGCAGAAGAAGCCTTGCAACTTATCTATAAGAACCCAGGGGAAAACTTGCAGACAACTCGTACTTTTTTTAACCTAAAAAAACTACCTTAAGTCGTCTGCTGGCTGATACCCAGTGAATCCACTTCACTTCATCAACAACCCGCACGTGCGTCCTACGTGTCACTGCATCGTTAAAAATGGCATTCGACAAAATCCGTTCTTTCCTTTTCTGCACCGGATGCACCTGCCACGCGACTGATAAAAGGGCGGGAAGGAAGTGACTCCTCAACTCCACTCTATCTCGCGCAACCCCCTCTCGATGAAAGCGCCCCCTATAACCTGATCCCCTATGTCCCGTTAGTATATTCGTCATCTTGACACACCTAAGTGTTTTCGGTGATATCTGATGGTGTTCCATTTTGTAGCGACGTGATTATTACGTACCCCTGGTACTTGTATGTTCTGTGTGGAGTGTCCTTCCTGTTGTCGTTATGGATTCTGTAAACTGTAGAGGGATGCTCTTGACTTTACAGCACTTGAAAAGAGCAGCTGGTTGCTCCGATTGGTAGGTCTCTAGTTTTCGATGGGTTGGTTGCTGAAAGGAATTTTCCATTGAACTCAATTTGTTGAATCAGTATCCCTTGAACCAGTATCGCTTGAAGAACATCTGGTATCGTAGAACATAGTATACTAGCTGTATACTAGCTTTCCAATTTCCATCTATCTTTTGACATAGAATTGCATATTGGACTAAAGAGCTGGTTGCTGAGAAAAAATCCGTTATGAGATATTCATGACTCATGGGCTCATGAGCTTAATTCTTCTGAAAGGATGATGCACATTTGGCCTCAATAAGTTATCCATATACATATACCTTTTCAAAGAATTTAAACTTATGTGAAATTAACGGTGGATTTGTTGCTTGAAATAGATAGGTAATTGGTTCAACTTCCTGGTGTCTGGAAACAGTATCAAATAAACAGTCAACTAAGTCATTAGACTAACCTTTTTTCTTATATAAAAAAATACAGGGTTAGTCGAAATGAATAGGACGATAAGAAAACTATTTTTAGACGAATGTATGTTTATTGTAACCAAACTACAGTACTAACTACTTTTACCTACCTACTTATTGTCCTATTCATTTTGACTAACCCTGTATTGTAAGTTGATTGACGATTTTTTCAAATTAATGTCTCTTTGGTGGCATAGAAGTCTAGAGATTCAGCATTAAAATGTTATCTGGTTTGACTTTTAGGTGCCTTCGTTATTATTTAAGCTATGAAGCCCCATTTGTGTCAAGCAAATTTGTTTTGAATAAAATTTGTCTGAAAATATCAGATTTGAATAACTCAAGTAACTGGATGTGTTCTATTTATTTTTCTCCATTGTAAAGAAATTTAAATGGTGTTTACTGAAAGAAACACGTAATTCTTTATAGTTTCCGCAGCACCTATATTAAAAATTCGAAATATTTGGCCCTAGGTCACGAAAGCTGAAATGGGCAATTATATATTAGGCCTTGGGGAATTATATATTAAAAATATACAGTAGATCTTGTAACGAGTGAGTAGTGAAAATTATTTACTTTGTCTACACATTGTAACATTCGTGTTTTACTTATTCCATTGCTACACTAAGGGAAGTTCCCGAAAATATGTCCTTCACTAAAAAGACAGTAAATTTCACAACAAAAGCATAAATAATTTTTATTGTATTTCCTATTTTCAATTTACGACTATCGAAACGGTAAAGGACATCTTCCTATTGAATTTAAAATGTCGTATAGTAAAAAGAAGGCACTATTTTCGAAACCTCTGTGGAGTATTTTAGTGGAAACTGTTTATTTGTGACGCTCTTTCGCCGAAACTACTTTTGTCAAATTTGACATTGCAATATGACTGGATGAAAAAGAAATTTTTGTCGATTTCAGCGCTCAAAATATATTTTATCTGTATGTGTATGAAAAAAACGTGAAATGACATATTTTTACAATTGTTTGAGTAGGGAATGAGTGGAATCCTTGAAATTTGACGCTTGTCTTTGCGGCCTTGAGGACAGAAATGAAATGGTGGAATGGAATGTTTTTTTCCTATCGCAGATGTTTTATTTTCTTCTTTGACAGCATGGGATGTTTCAAAATTGTATTTCGATTCTAAATTCTGAAAACAGATAAATTCTATGCAATAACTGTTTTCTAATTAAAATTGCGTGTAAACAAAATACCAGGCATATGTTTATACCGAAATCATTGTATAATTTGTATGAAACTTTCCTCAACCATAAATATTTTTCTTGGAAAAAAAACCACCGGAAAATTCTAAACTTAAACCGCCATTCCGAAGGTGAAACACCATTTGAATTGATAATCCTTGTATGACTAATGGCCATCAATTGGCTAACTGTCCACTGTTGCCATTAGTTCATTTCATAATTCCAAGCGTGAAATCCTACGTAATTCTGTTTCGCAACTTCCACACACGTGGACACGCGAACCACCGTAGTATTATTTACTATTCTAAAGAATGAAAGCTGCGTCAGCAACTCGAAAAACCCGTATGTCAGTGTTTTTAAAATGTCGTAACAGAAATTCTTCGTCATTTTTATTCTTCCCGCCAAACATTCAACAGGGTCGCGCTTTTCGAACGGTTGGTAATTTTCTCGAATAGGAAATTGCGCCACTTTTACGAATTCCGAAGAATCTTTTTTCATATTATTATTCCAAATAAACAACACATGCTAAGTCATCGTCGAACAATTCAACTCGGCTGATGTAGTCGCTGTTTGTAAACACTTGATTTATTCACGCTGTCTACAAGTGCGCGGGTTTTAGTTTATGACAATGACGCGTTTAATTCTGGATAAGATCTCGAGTAGGGTTTCATTCAAACAATGCTGGATTCAGACGTGTTGCAATGCAAATGGCGTTGCTGCAAGAATAGTGCATTTGCAACTCTTCTGTCATCACGATGTTCGAATTCAAATGAATGGTGTGCTTGCATTTTTGCTTGAATTTTATCAATCTCAACTACGGTTTGACTTCAATTCAATATACTCATTGTTCTGGCTTGTAGATATAACGTCATTAAACCTAACCTAACGTAACTGTTATTAATACAACATAACTCGTTATTGAATTAACTGCTGTCGACACCTTCTGTATGGATCTTTAATCAAATTCCTGTATTTTTTTAAAAAAGTTTTTTTTTGTTACAAATATTCTATTACATTTAATATTTTTCTCTTATTTTTAAGCTATTAAAAAAACGGTTTTCAACTTTTATTAACAGTGTAGAGTTTCAATGTATTCTATAAAAGCTTCGTTTAAAACTTTTTCATTTGGCTGGTATCTACTCAGCACCTTAACGTGTATGGTATCCATAAATCCATACATCGTAAAACAACAATTATTGAAAAGATTCCCACATCTAGTGAATGTCTGAGAATATAACAATGTCGAATTATTTCTAGATTGTCTTTTTACATACAATTTCTCAACTAATTGAACGAACGACTACCTAAAATATGCTGAATGGCATAAATGTTGCATGACTCTTCTCTTTTAAACGTATTGTATGCTTGCCTTATGTTTATTCCTCGAGGCTAGAAGATTCTAGGACTTAAAAAAAAAGTCTTCATAACGAGCATCTACAGTCATAATGCTTGTTAAATTATGGGTTTCTTCTTATCACCTGCTGGAGTTGAGTTTCTTTTTTTCTTTGAATCTCCTTACTTACTTCCGATTCTCGTTCCGTGGCTAACGGTTCTGGCAACGTAATCATATCTTGCATTAGGCCTATTTTATCTGTCTTTTGTCTAACGGACGATCGTGTGAGAGATAATTGGAATGGACATGTTTTAAGTCATGAGTGGCAATGAATGTGTAATGAAAATAAATTCTTTCGTAATTTTTCTCATCCTTGATTGATGATCTGTACCCTGATGATACGGTAATCTCTGACAACTACATCCACCAATGGATTAGAAAATTTAGAATTTTGTTTAATTACGCAGTTTTGTTGCGCGTGTTATCTTAGAAAGTGTCTCATTTGTATTCATTTCTCAAAAATTTATTATCTGAATTGTTATAAGTGCTTATTCACAATGGTTGTTTATTGAAAAATTGATTAGAAAAATTTAGAATTTTGTTTTTCATTCCGCATTTCTGTTGCGAGTGTCATCTTAGAATGTATCTCATTTGTATTAATTTCTAAAGAAATTAGGATCTGAATTGTTGCAAGTGTTTATCCATCTATAAGATTTCAAATAATTAGTAAGAAAAAAAGGTAGTATTTATATAGTTATTCTTATATACACTATATACCATTCACCTATTACATGATATTCAACACATCACCAGGGATTTGTAGTGGTTGGTTCAGAAACAAAATAATATGAACCTTCTACTCCAACTTTGAATTTTAAAAAACAACAACATTAAATGTCACAATACTCTTACCCCGAACCCCGGAGCGAAATCCCCTATCATCCTTCCATCTACACCATATAACCCATGAAGATCCAGTTTTCATTACATATCCGTATCTTACCGAACTTATAACACAACATGTTTTAGTATTTGTTATTGCAACAAATAAAATAACTTTACGATACTTAAAAAAAAAATAACGTTATTGAACCGACACACGCCCGGCGTAAATACTTTGGAAAATAAAAACTTCCACTCATAATCTTCATTCGTATGACCGCATATTACACCTTTACCCGGTACTTATGCCTCATTGTGCTGCTTTGCCGTGTTTACTTACCAATAAAAATTCTCTTTTTAGAACCTCTAAAAAAGCAGTCAAAGAACAATAAAAATGGAAGATAACGGAAAAAGCCGCAGCGCTTAAAAACATTTTCAGGAATGGCGATTGTAGCGCCGCCAATTCTAAGTTAGAACAAATTGGGTTCTCTGTGAAAACTGAAATATTTATTTATGTTTACTTGTTTTGATGATATTTCAGAGGATATAATAAAGTCTCGAAATTAGTATACTGCAATTCGATACAAAAAAAAAGATTCAAAATTGGGAAAAGTTTTTACTTTTTCCCTTTCGCGGGCGGAGGCTGGGAAGCCCAGTTGGTTAGGCACTCGCCTAGCATGCGAAAGGTCCCAGGTTCGGGTCCGGGCATCGCTAAAATAGCTGCCGAATAAACGGCCCGTGCAGCCGAAAATTTCCGACGAATAATACCCCGTGTAAGGGAGTGCACGTTAAATAACCTTCAAAGTCCTAACACTGCGTACGATGTCGCCCTTAACGGTTGCGTTGGGTGCCTATTCAGGTGTCGGCTCGTCACTTGAGTGTGGTTCTAAAATACGACGCCCGCCGCCAATAGCCCTCGTGTTGCTCTAGTGCGACGATAATTCAAACCTAAACTTACCATTTCGCTGCGAAAATCTCGCTAATCGAATCTTTGGTGACTAGGATATTTTCTGGCGACAAACCGCAGTATATCCAAATAAAGGTTACCATTAGAAATATTCCGTTTGGCGACAGTTGTACAATTTTGGCAACTTTATAGCTTTCGCCTGCGAAAGGTTTCAAACATGTTTGTAATAATATAGTGACAATAGCTCCATCTGTAAAAATTACTGACTAATCCCCATCTAGTATAATTACTAACTACAGTGTCAACTATAATAATTATTAACTACTTACAGCGCCATCTAGTATAAATTCTGTATTGGAACTAACAACAGCGCCGTCTGTGGTAAGGGTAAGACTAAAGCCCCATTTCTAATAATGTTTTACTATAGCGCCATGCAATCTAAATATAGATTACGAGAGAAAGAAGTGTGGCTTAGGACAAAGAAACCCAAAATATTAATAGCCGAGTCCCAAAGATTTCCTGCGGAAGCCCTGTTGTGAGTAAACGCCTTCTTTTAGGATATTGCACCCAGTGGGTTAAGAAAAAATAACTATACACTGTTGCGCTAAAGGGGGAAAACCCTAAATAAAAATCCATTAAGATGCCGGCTCTAAACAGGATATGCACATGCACATGGAGCCAAAACCAACATGATCTCTATTTCAAGAAGATGGATATGTTTTAAGACCAGATGAAACGTCAGACAGAAATGAAGGTGTTAGTTTGAAAACCTGAATGGAATATCTGTCAACGGTAATGTAACGTAAAGCAGATTTGTAGCTAAAAAATTGAACTTGTTGGTACTTTGTTGCGTTGATATTCGTTTTTTATAAGTGTGTGTGGGAAAAAGACGAAATTAACTTATACAGTTATTGCTAGTCAATTAAATTATTTTTGATAGTCGTTTAACAAGTAAATGCTTTAATTCGTAAGATAGAGTCGCTATATCTTTAGAGATAGTTTTTGTGTTTTGAACTTATTGCTAAAATGGTAAAACTGCTTCGTTTTTAGGCAAATTTAATATTTTTCAATTTGTATGACTTTACATAGAAAGCTACTAAAAGCTCAAAATCTCTAGATCTTGAAATGCTAGTTTGTGTATTTTAAACTACCTTCCCTGTTACAATACTCTATCCAAAGTAAAAATTCCCGAAATTTTTCTTGCTTCATTTTAAAGTCCCTCTCAACCGTATAGCTTCCGTTTTCTTTTCAACAAGAATTTCAACTTATACTCGAGTCTTACGAAACAAAATGCAGAACACACAAACAGAAAACCATAAAACTAAAAATCATAACTTTAGAACAACGAAGGCCATCCTGAGACTGAAAAACATCTCCCGAAAACACCAGAAAAGGGAATAGAAGCAAAATGTCCATATTAAAGGAGACATAACTCCATTTTCTCTCTAACTGTGTTCACTGTTAAAAAAAACCTGAAATTTCAGGAGAGAAAATTACTGATTTTAACGGAACTTTCCGGTAACTACTGAAAACGGGTTTGTTTCTTCTGAAAACGGTTTTTCTTCTTCTAAAAACGGGAAATGTCCGTAAACCGAACCGAAAATGTCCGTAAAGAGCGGAAACGGAATTTTCCCGTTTTTAGACGCGAAGTGTTACAAACAATGGCGGCTTATTGAAGTTTAGGCCTAAACATAAAAATCCATAGCACGTATACAAGCAACTCGAATTTTAAATTTTGCCTTTCAGAAGATAAATTGCATGTTTTTAATAGTAAAACTGATTGTCTTTATTAGAATATGTAAGTATTGTAAAGATAGAACAAAATTATAACTATTGTTTACTATTGCAGCTGCTTTTCAGTCCAATTTACACTACGTTCTTGAATTGAGCTTTAGCGCAGTCAAAGAATGCTTGGTTTTCGCAAACTTCTATCAAACAGTTTGATAAAAATCGTATAATAAAAATGCAAGCAATATGTAAAGCAAACAGTTCTTGCTGAAAATACGATTCGAACACATTAAATAATTAAAAATAGTTTTTTAAAGCAACTTTAAATATTTGTAAATCGTTTGGAAAAACTTTTGAAGATTGCATGGTACTGCTCAACTCCTCTTTTATGCAAAAAGAATAATTCTTTTTTTCGTTTTCTCTCGATGATTTCGACAGAATCAGCATGTGATAGAATATGGATTAAAAGACATATTAAAAATTGTAAAAGTTGTGAGATAATGTTTCGAGCCAACTTAAAGAGGATGATTTTAAAACATACATTTTGTTACGACTTTTTACCGGCAGCTGAAATCGGATTTAGAATTTGTTGTACAGAACTATTATGACTACAGATGATGTCTAACTGAAGAAAAGAAAATAAACATGTTCGAAGTTATACTGCAGTGAAAAGCCGGGTGTCAAGCATCTGCTCATTACTTTCGTTTTCTACAAAAGGAAACCGTGGTTTTCGCTGTATTATTTCGAATTTCGAGGTCTTATCACTTAAATATGCTAGAATTTCAAACTTAATGCCACGAAAAGTGTATTTTAAAAATATGTGTGCTGGAAATAGTGAAACTACATTATTTGTTGGAATTATTTGGATTATTATGTTAAAATTATTAAGGTAAGTGTCCCATCGTCGCATTGCTTGGTTCGATATTCTCACTTTCGATGTTTTTCACAGACGTAATGTTCAATCTTTTTCATATACAAGCTAAAAGTGTTTTTAAAATATGTGTGTTGGAAATTGTGAAACTACATTTTTTGTTGGAAATGTTTGGATTATTTCGTTTAAAAATTTAATCAAGGTAAGTGTAAATGTAATACTTTCTTCTGTTGAAATAAAAATGTTTTCTGTAAATTGCTTTGGTGTCTTATTCAACCGATACATATATATTATTATAAAATTATTTAGTTATTACTTGCTAAAAAAGAAAAACAGTATGAAAAACTTTAATCTCTACTTCTTTATGGTTAAAAGTATTATTTTTACAATGCATAATTTGTGTCTTAAATTCTGGTTATTAATCAAGAACGTTTTACATTGAAAGATAAATTTAATTTTTTGTATTATGATGCATTACATTTTTGAAACTTGCTGTTTTTCTTTCAAAGTAATTTTAATATGTAAAGTCAATGTGCTAAATCACTATAATTTAATATCTAACAGTTTGTTGCCTTTTAAAATAGTTTAATTATATATTATAGTTGAAAAAAATATGTAATTTTGACAATTATATTATACTGTAGATAATGGACTGGTTTTAAATTTATTTTTATATTCTACGGTGGATACGAGGGGAAATACAGGATGGCCCAAAAGTAGTTTAACAGTTAATGTTGTACCATTGGTAAGAACTTTGGCTTATTTAGAACAGGTATTTGACATAGTCGTGCTTAGTTTTAGTTACGACTTTATTTTAGCCAACCAACAAAACTAAGCACGACTATGTCAAATACCTGTTCTAAATAAGCCGAAGTTCTTACCAATAGTACAACATTAACTGTTAGGCTACTTTTGGGCCACCCTGTACAAAATGGAAAATTTTAATAACGGAGAAATAAGAAACGGGACTTCTGTAAATATACGGGAAAATTCAAAATGGAAAATTTTAATAACGGAGAAATAAGAAACGGAACTTCGTAACGGGAAAATACTTAACGGAACGGGAAAAGCCCGGCAACTCAGCTGCCGGGCTTTTTCCTTCAAATTCAGTAATTTTTTTTAACAGTGTTTGCAGCTGGGCTTCAAATATTACATTTGTGCCCTCTCAGGTACGCTTATTGCTTGTAAATTATTTAAATTGCCGTGTGTAGCGAGTGAAGATTTAGCGACTCTTCTTTTACAGCTAAAGTACGCTTTTAGTTGCAAGAAAGATGTTCAGAGATAGTTGTTTTGTGTTAACTTATTGTCTATAAAATAAAACTGTGTCGCATTTAGGCAAATTGAATATTTTTTCAATTTGCATGAGTTTTACATGTTGTTTCTCATCCCCACTGGTCTAGCGGAGCTAGACCAGGTCCATGAGTCCATTCACCCTCAGGAAATCGAAAAACAAGACCGGGTCGCGCAGAAAATCCTCCTTTGCGAAATTCACGCAGCTAAGGAGGTGGGCCGGGCTGGCTGCACTGGAGAGACATTTGTTGCAGGTGGGGTAGACCTTTTGTTGCTGTTCGTACTTCATGCACTTTAGGTGACCACTGATGAATCTAGCGTATGCGGTCTGGTCACCTCTATCCCCCCTGAAGGTCAAAGCACGACCCGGCTTATCCACAGAGTACCAGATGTGTACTGGGGGAGTAGTCCAGTTAAGCATGACACCTTTCTTTCTAATGGAGTGAATTTCTGAGGATGTGAGTGCCAAATTATCCGGCAGGGGCTCATTTGTGCCAAGTTTTGCCAGCGAGTCAGCGATCTCATTTCCGTAAAGACCAACGTGAGACGGAATCCACTGCAAATAAATATCTCGCTTCACGGAAAGTTTACTGAGCAGTTGCAAGATTGCTGTTCCAGCTCTATCGCCCACTTTGGGCCATGCACTCAAATATTGGATAGAGCTTCTACTATCCGTTAGGATCCAGATGGGGTCTAACCGCGAGTCCCCTTCAATTGCCTTCAGTCCTGCCTCAATAGCAAGAAGCTCCGATCGGAAAACAGAACAAGAATCCGGGTTTCTCATTTTTATGTTGGTATCGCCTCCAGGTCTCTTGATGTAGACTCCACTTCCAGTACGACTCTGATCGTCCCTGCTACCATCTGTATAAACACGAAGGCCCTCCTCTGGGATGTTGTTGATAATTTCGAGAGACAGTTGCTGAAGTAATTCAGGAACGTCTGAAGTTTTATTTGTGCTTGATGCCAGATCCGGACAAAAGTGTACTCTTGGAATCCCACGTGAGGGATCGACACAAGACTTAAGGGAGTGCTGTTCGACATCTTGATAGACTGAATTCAGGGAAATTGCACGTGAAAAAGGGCTATCTCTTCTTAGTCTCTGATTATTGGTCCAATGCAGGAGGTAGTCAGCAGTTCTGTGTTGGGCCCCAAAACTAAGTAGTTTACTAAAATACTTCACAAGACAAGTCTCTCTTCTCATATTAAGTGGCAGAAGGTTTGACTCAAATAACACAATTTCACCAGGGCAGGAATGTCGCAAACCTGAAATTATGCGTCCCGCACTCTGTTGAACTCGATCAAGTTTTCGAAGATTGGATACTGACGCACTCGAATAGATTTGTTGACCATACTCTAATATAGGTCTTACAAGAGCGATGTAAGTTGTCCTTAGCGTAGCCGCGTCTGCACCCCAGTCGCGGCCAGAAATGTATTTAAGGATGTTCAGTCGCTTTCTACTCTTGGCCACCAGGGCGTCAATATGTTTGTTACAAGTAAATTCTGGGTCTAGTACAAAACCCAGATATCTAGGGTGCTTTTCATAAGGGAGAGGAATTCCTCTCAGAGATATCTGGGGAGAATAATTGTAAATATGTTTATTGGTGGTGAAAAAGCTCGTCACTGATTTGGAAACATTGAATGTTAGTTTATGTTCTGCAGCAAAATCCTGGACTTCTGCAAGTGCTAGGTTAAGATTTGATTCCAGCTTTTTAACGTCCGAGTCTGAATCCCATAGAACGATATCATCAGCAAATATGCCAATCTTGCACGCTCCATTCAGCCTCTCCTCCAGTCCCCCCAGAAACAGTGAGAAAAGTGTGGGACTCAAAACTGAGCCCTGAGGGACTCCTTGAAAAAGTTTAAAATTGTCGGAGAGGGTGTTGTCATATTTTACTTTGATGAACCTGTTCTGCAGAAAATCTGAGATCCAGGCGAGGGCTCTGCCCCCAATGTTGAAGGTTTCATAGAGCTTAACAATAAGTTTGTTGGTCCAGACTCTGTCGAAGGCCTTG
This sequence comes from Hylyphantes graminicola, assembly GCA_023701765.1. NCBI lineage: Eukaryota > Metazoa > Arthropoda > Arachnida > Araneae > Linyphiidae > Hylyphantes > Hylyphantes graminicola. The sequence goes on along the minus strand of CM043115.1, from coordinate 45,511,481 downwards.
GATAAGTCCAAGAATGCAGCAACGGTATGGTTGGTGGGTTTCATATTTTGAGCATCCCTTATACATTGACTGAAATAAAGGATCTGATCCGTAGTACTGTGACCTCTACGAAATCCATATTGTGCTCGGGGGAGTAGGTCATTGGAATCTAGGTAAAAATTCAGTCTGCATAGGATCATTTTCTCCATAAGCTTGCATGAGACACTAGTCAGAGCTATTGGCCTATAATTCTCGGGAGAGTCTGCAGGCTTGCCAGTTTTTTGGATAGGAATTATTAAGGCTCTCTTCCAGTCTCGGGGAAGTCTACCGCAACTCCAAGAGTGATTAAAAATGTCCAGCAGGAATTGTCTTCCCCGTGAACTGAGATGATCAATCATGACTCCATGAATGCCATCCGGTCCTGGTGATTTGGAAAGGTCCAGATCTTTTATGGCTAGTTCAAGTTCTTGCTGAGAGAAACAAGTACTAAACAATGGAATACTTCTATTTGAGCTACGACAACCATGAGTAACATTTTTAGCTCGTTTTTTAATTGTCCGGTCATTTTCATCAAAACGAAGACGGAGTTTTACATAGAAAGTAAAAGCTCAAAATCTTTAAATTATTTGAATGCTAGTTCGTGTTTTTTAAAATTATTTCCCTGTTACAACATTCTATCCTAAAAAGAAGTCTTATAATTTTACAGTTGAGCATATAAACTTCCTTTCATATTTCAATATTTTAACAAAATTAAAACTTTTTTTACATATTTTGCTTCATTCCAAAGTCCCTCACAACCTTATATTCCCCTTTCTTTATAACCAAAACTTCAAGCCCCATCCACTCGTGTCTGACGAAACAAAATGTAGAGGACGCTCCAAAACAAAACCATAAAACTAAAAATCATAACTTTAGAACAACGAAGGCCTTCCTGAAACACTTTGAAAACATCTCCCGAAAGCACCAGAAAAGGGAAATAGAAGCAAAAGGTCCATTAAAGAAGACATAACTCCATTTTCTCTCTAACTGTATTTGCAGCTGGGCTTCAAAGATTACATTTGTGCCCTCTCAGGAGCACTCAGTCTTAAAAGACTTATACAAGGAGAAGCAGAAGAAACAAAGTTATCGCTTGCTTTTGTGTCTTCAGATTTATTATGGCAAACGTCACGTTGTAGTTCTGGTGAATGGACCGAGTTAAAAACCATTTTTGTTCATGTGTGAGTTTTAAAAGTATATAAATGAACGTATTTTGAAAACTTTTATTTTGTTTCAATTTCTTCGAAAATATATTAGGCCTTTTGTTAAAATATAAGACTTCAACATTATTCATAAAATATCCTCAACCGTCCCATTGGAACATGTAAATTTGTACCAATAAACTATTTGCGCCAGTAATCTACAATCTACATAGTTTACTTCATGATTCTTCTCATTACAACAATAGTTGTGCTAATCTAAATCTCAGTACTTACACACAGGCTAAAAGTTGTTGGTCATTACAATTGTTGCATTTGAAACGTAGGTATATACTTTTCAGAATGATGTTAAATTTAATTGGAGCACTAGTCATTTTTTTAACGAAAAAGTCGAATAGCGGTGGTATGAAATTAAAGGAAAGTTTGGCACCCATCAGAATAGGAATAAATTCGTTAGTGGATTAGTATGGGACCTACAGTTGTCGTGATCAAGTCACAGGCAATCTATTCGTAAAAAAATCTCTTTTTTTTCATAATTTAATATCCTATAAACAAATTCCATATCCACATCTTGTAGTCTTGTCAACTTCCTCTTCATTTGAGAAAGTAGTTCACATTTTTAAATCTATATTCATAAGTAACTTATTTATTTGTATGTGTAACCCAAACATGTTTTTTTTCGTGCACGATATCTAACGCATTGACTATCCCGTTATTTGAGCTTCAAAAAATAAATTGAATAAAAACCCTCAATGCATCTGTCCTCGTCACCTTGACACAAACTCAGCGTCACGACCCGAGCGAAGCGACTAATCCGTCGCCATTTTCTTGTTCCACGACACACACAAAAAAAAAGAACTTCTGGAGGCTGTTTTAGAACAAAAGAAGACATTGTGTGGGTGGCAAAAAAGAACCTCGAGAGAGATTCGTGACAGGTGTGAACAGGTATTAGGGGGGTGGGCCAAAAAGCTTCCGCCGCATCGTACAATGGGCACCGAAGGAAGTTCTGTTCTCTGGTACAGGAGGTGAGAAAACCGGCCTTGCGGATATTTATCTCCGGATAAAGGGCTCTGAAATGCGTGAATATGTTCTAGCACTGATAACATCTACTAGTACTTACCAAAGTAAAAATAAGGCAACTATAGTTTTAGCGTAAGTATTATAGCTAAATTTCGATTTATACGCTGCTGTTCGGATGAGAAAAAAAAAATTCAGAGCTTCGCTATACAAGTGACAAAGTCTAGTAAAACATTCAAAAGTTAAGGTTATTCCGTTAAATCATTATTAAACGATTCAATCATCAACGACGAAGTCGCACACTGCGTACCTCGTCCACTCTACAGTAAACAGCTGCAGCAATAACTTTGCTTGCCTTGTCCATAGGCTAGGCTCTTACTTCAGTAGGCTCTTACTTCAATTTAAGTTTTTCAAATTCTTTTTTCGTATAACTTAAGTTATCCTACTTAAGTTTTTCAAGACTCTAGTCTTTATGTGTCTTATATTTTGTTTATTTAGATAAACTGAATCACAAAAGCTCAGTTTCGTATGTCAAAATTTCTGGCTAATCATCGCCATTGAGTTAAGCAATGTTTTCTAAGCGCCACATTGATCCCTTAATTCTACAATTGAATAATAACCTAGCAACTAATATCAAATTTTGTGGATTTCCACACTACATTGTGTGGGTGGCAGATAGGAAACCCTAAGAGGTATTCGTGACAGAGGTATGAAGGGGGTGAACCGAAAAAGCTTCCGCCGATGATGGCACAATGGACCAACAAGGAAATTCTGATCTCTTGTGTTTAGGAAGCGAGAAACCGGCCTTGCGGATTTTTATCTCGGGATATAATGGAGTTAGCGCACGATCGGGAGGGAGTTCACGGTTAGTCCGATTTTTTGTTTAAATAAAAAGAGCCATTTCCGTAATTGGAATAAATGGACCTGGAATTAGGCTGAGGAATTTAATAGATAAGTTATGTTACAATAATTTGTATAGATATAAATTGTTGTAGATATTTTTTTTTTCAAACTAAATTGATTGAATCTGAAGAGTGATTTTCTGCTTATGTGTCATGTGCTTTGAATAAATAAAGTATTTTTCGTTATCGTTCCTTTTGAGCAAAAATTAAAAACAAAATCGTAGATTTGAATCTTGATGTTTTACTTAGCATTCTAATTGCTTGGTCATTCATTGCCATAATGGGTCGTGATAGGAAATAATAAGAGGAAAACAACTCTGATCTGCATAGTATCTATTTTATTTAAATTTGTATTAGATCTTTTTTAAAAAAATTATATGCTATAAATGGATTGTTTCTTGTGGCTTAGTTTCTTCCAGTTTTGTTTTTTATTTCCTCCCATTGGTGCTGCTCGGTTCCCCCGTAATTTTTTCCCCCAATCGCGGCTGGAGAAAGATTCTTATTTCCATTCATCATTTCTGTTGCTACCCAATACCTGAAACATGGGCCATTTCAAATTAATTTCCCCACTAACTTGCTTCCTTGGGAATCTCCTCCCCCACTGTTTGAAGGGTTGAATTATGCGACTAAAAGGAATAATTTGTTACGTCTGGAGAAATAACCTACTGGCATTCGATTTTCACATAATTTATTAAGTCAACCCCACCCAGATGGAATTTATTTTCTGTAATCGGAAATGTTTCTTTCGAAAAAGGTAACTCCCCTTCAATGATAAATACTACTGACAGCAAAACCTGTACAAAAAAGGGGAGCCTAATTCAATATTTATGGGCTGCAGTCCTTTGGGTAATACGTTCGCGATTCGATACATTTAACAAGAAGTAAATCTTCTAGATTTAAGTTACAAGAAACATTTACTGGAATTTGAAATTGCGAGTAATACCTCTTCCTAGACTTGAGGTTTTCCATTTTAAATAACTGGATTTTTTTTAAAAAGTCATATTTGGTGCTGTGTGTCTGTACTAAGAAACCTATTAGAATACAGTAGAGTCCCGCTTATCTAAAAGGTACTGGACCAAAGTTCAGCAGCAAAAATTAAAAAAAATGCTGCATATTTTGAGAAATAAATCCAACTTTGTAAGTATTTTTTTTTGTGTATTTATTTATGCGTATACATTTCATATTTAAACCGAAAGGCTCAGGGATTTTTTTCGATGAACCAAATTTCGGATAACCGGGATTCGGATAAACGGGACTCTACTGTATTGGTTACTTGCAAATGTGGTATTACTTAAATCTTCTATTAAACGTAACTTTTTATTAATTCGGAGAAAATAATAAATTTCGTTGTTAGTAAGTCACATGAAAGATATGTTTAAATATTAATTATGTAACATTTATTTTTTTGTTTCATTTCATAATTGAAAATGTGAAAATCACATGTTCTCTCGGGAAATGTTTCAGAAATTCAAATATCAGTAAAATGTTTATAAAATTTCAATTATGAACCCCCCCGGAATGTATTTTTAAAATGCAAAAATATACTTGTATAACTTTAAAAAAAAAGAATTATATTTCAGATCATTACTGAAAATTGCTTAATAATCTCATTTTTCAAGTACTAATGAAAGTTAATGCGCCATTAAAATCTAATTACGAATTTGAAATCGCAAAGGGCGATTAAGCGCTTTGAGGGGAAGAAAAAATAACAATGAAATTGAGGGCTTTTTATTCTGAATAAAAAAAAGCGTCATCAAATCTGAGTTCCACACGCACATAAGTGCTTTTCTATAGGAAAATTATACATGCTAATTATATATATTCTTGGGGATATGATAAATTAGACGAAACTTATTATTTATAAAAAATAACGGTCTTAAAAGAATTATCTAATGGCGAAACGTTGTGTTACATCATAAACATGAGAGAAATAAGCTTAATTGTTTTATTTTTATTTATTTTTGTTTTGGGAATTAAGTCGGACATTTTTACTCTTGTTTTCCAAAATACTTGTTTTAAGCTCTTAATGCAGTTAAAATAAATAGTTTTTGTTATTTTTATAAGGATTTCACTTAAAGCTAATAAATTTTGTGTACTTCTGTTGGTTTTTAGAAGCTATATGATATGTCCGATGATATATAGCAAGTATAATATTTTCTTCCAAAACCTATACTAAAGTGTACTTATCGTATATATAAATACAATATTTACTGTCGTTGACTTATCACCAAATCCTCTTTCACACAGTCATTGTATACTACTCATATTACTTTTTGTTTGTCATTTTCATCCATAATTATACTGTAATATAGTAACTTGTAAAATATAACTTTTAATGTAACCTAATGCCACATTATGAAAAGCGCACGTATTGTTTGAATCATTTGTAAAATCATATACATAGCTATTTGTCCCTTACCGTACACGTGAAGTTACTAATGAACAACATGTAAATAATACAATATACCAAAAGAAGCCCCATATCTAATTTATCACGGGGGCTCTAATTGTACAAAAATGATGTTGTCAGATTAGTGTGATTGCATAATCTAATAATACCATCAACAGTCATTTTTGACTTGTCTTAAAGTCAAACGGTTCCTTAAACTCGATATTATCCAATCAAACTTATTCCCATTTGCTTACAAATTAACATTGATGACTGATGCCTTATCGAATCAAAGTCGGAGATCCTTGCTCCAACCAACCACCTTCAATGTCTCGAAACCGTGTTAGCAAGCTCAAGCTTAATCAATGCGTGCCATTCAAACTGGATCAATCAATTAACGCGAAATCCCCCTGGAGCGGGTCATCGGAAAATCGGATTGCGCAAATTGTTCCATTGATTCTAGTGACTTCAGGTTTAAATACCACAAGCCGGAAAGTGAAAGTTGCTTGCATGTATTGGTTTAACACACATGCAGCTAATTTCTTTATGTGCATAATGTATGTAGATATTTTCTTTAAATATTGATATATTTTTGAAAATATTTTTTGGTTCACTTACAAATAACTTGAGGGCACATTCAGTTTACCCTAAATTTGACGGAATGTAAGTTTTTTTTTTATTTTCTGAACATTAATCCTTTCACAAACAATATCCGTTTCTCTTAACAATAATCCGTCCTTAACAATAATAAATTTATATCCTCTAATAATAAGTTTAACACTCTAATGATGAAGTTTATATCTTGTATCATCAAAATCATCCTTGAGTTGTTATGCCTGTCTTAAGCTGCAAAAAAGCAACCCTATATTCACCTTGTTGATTCCTCCATAGTCCATTGGTTCATTTGCATGGATACGTTCAATTTTTTCAACAAACTCTGGTAGAAGTATTAAGTACGAAATGTCATAAGAAATGTCAAAAATTTTGATTCCCTCTTCATGAACATCCAAGTGTTGGGTTTTCAAACCAATTTTTCTAAAAATTAGTCTCGTATCGATAACCAGTTTGTAAAACCAAAGCCTAACATGTGTTAAAGATGAGAATCCGAAGAACGCTTGTTTCTGCTGCAACAGCACGTTCTGAAGAAGGAATGTGTAAACATTCCAAAACTGCTTGGGACCGGATTTTACAGGAATTAAGAATCCCCCCTGGGTTTGCAAAACGTGGTAATGACACTTTGGGTCTGGAAGGGTTAAACCAACAAGGGAAAGTGAGTGTTAGTGAACCTGTTTGGTATTTTGTTCTCATGCAGAAACTATGACCAAAGACCCATTATGAGGTCCTAAGAGACGAGCTGTGGCAAAGCATCAGAAACCAGAGGTTAAGTGTTTTTGCCGAAAGCTGTGAATGCTTTCGTCCAGTTAAAAAGGTCTGCAAACTAAAGTCTGTTTTGAAGTTCAAAGTGTGAACTTCATATTTGGCTGTTGCTATAAAGTCATTCAACTTCAAAATTGTTAAAATTGTCCAAAACGCTCAATCCATTAGAGTCCTAATCAAGTCCAAAAGAAAAATAAAAAGATTTCAATTCCTTTAAAGAGAGAATCTTTATAAAAAATCGTTCGAACCGGCAATTTGAAGAACGGATAAAATGTAATTCCTTTCATATAGATCTTAATTGTTTCTTTCGTCTAATATCTGATTCAATCGTGGTTATCTATGTGACAATCCCATCATTGCCCCGACCGGATTGAAAAGTTTTTCCAAGAAAACACAAACCAAAACCACAATAATCAAAAGAAACTTATCTATCTGATGTGCTTCAGAAGAAAAGTCGCCGATGTCCTATGCTGTAACATTCAGACTTCGACCGTTCTTCCACTAAAAGAACATAGCTAATCTAACAACCTTCTGTTACACAGAGGCACAGCCTGTTTAATTAAATAGCCACTCTCGCTATTCAGTATTGCTTGTTAGACAGGGCTTTCTATCTTTTTCTTTTTTCTTTTCTTTTCTTTTTTCTTTTCTTTTCTTTTTTCTTTGTTTTTCTTTTTTAATTCCCGTGTTGTGCGAGGATCTTCACCTCAGGTTCGCTGAGCTCGTCTCGTGACTTACCGAATCGCCAATAATCGCTCGATCACGAGTCTGGGTTTCGAGTTTCCTGGAAGATCAAGTAGATACTCGACATTTGTATTTTTTTGCCTTTTATTAAATGTTTAGTTTTTCATGTGTATGAGGTGAATGTTTGGTAGTGTAAACACACATAAATAATTAAATATTTCAATGGAAATTTCTGTCCATCGCTTAAGCTGAACTTTCCGTTTAACCAGGAGTATTCTAAGTAATTATTGAAAGAACACAAGGCAATCACTTTGTTTAAAAATGAATGTTTTTAATTTGAGCTGCAATTGAATTTGCTTTACTAATCTTATCATGTTAATATTTAAGATTGAGCTTAACAGTTTTTGTAAATGTTTAACTTTTCTTAAAAAAAATTTGGCAACGAACTATTTAAACGCATTAAAGCCTACCGTTAGAGTACTAGTAGTATTTGGAAACAGCAAAAAAATGCTTATTTTTGACCATAAAAACACATTTTTTGTTTCAATAGTAATCGTAATAGTTTAAATTATCCATAACAGATTTCGCTACCAGTCTAGGATTTTTTTTTTGTGAGTTTTTGCATTCGTTTAAAAATTCACGGTAAAAGAATAATTTTGGTTTCAATAAGGTTTTAATCTTTTTATTATGACATACACTTAAAAATATATACAAATTGTATTTAAAATCTATGAATTTATTTTTACTAAGGGCATAAACAGCTTGCCATAGTGAAATAAAACGTCAAGTATGAGAAAGAAAAATATTTGAAGCTGAAGTTAGAAAATCAAAACATTATTCATTTAAAATAGACTATTACTCGCGTAATTTTTTTTAATCTACTTTCTCTTTTTAAAATGAAAGATTTTGTTATAAGAAAGTTTCAAACAATTTATTTAAAAATTTTGTAGAATTATTTATAACAAAAAAATATACCCAATACAACAAGCATGGGAAATTCCAGCTGGAGGGAAAAAAATATTAACTTGTTTATCGCATACAATCAGTAAGAATTACCGTAATCCTTTTAATTGCTTTGTAACAATTTTCAAACAAAGAAATTACATCAATTAACTCAACTTTTATTAATACATCCGCGATAAAAAGGAAACAATATTGATGAAACATCTCACGAAAACTCCTTTAAAAATCGTGGATAAAAACTCGAACCAATTCCCTGCATGATGAATGGCAATCCGATATACATTCTGACAAGCATACAACATTATTAATAAAAGAAACTTCTAGTTATCGGGTTTTACCGCCAAGTTTTTCCGATTCGGCGCCAAAAATACGAAAATGTCATTCAGGTTGCAAGCCTGCTAAAATTATAGTTATCAAACCTGTTTTGGTCCTTTAGTCTAAACCTATTTATTATATTTAAAAGGGCGAATGAGATCGAATGACAGTTGGTCTTTGAACATAAGTGCCTCTGTTTTTAATTTTCAAGAAATAATTTTTCAACAAATATTTAAATTTTGAATCATTTTCAAAAGTGGGATTATATAGACATGAAAGTCAGCTGATTCGAAGAGCTTAGTGGAAGAACGTACTTAGTGACAAAAATGTGAAATCGAGAAAATGAACTTTAAAGTTTTTCGTTTGCATTCCGATATCTTGAAAATGGTACTTGCACAAAGTAAAAAATATACTAAACTTAAAGATTATGAAAAAGGGGAAACTTGTTATTGTAAAAGAAGTTAGTGATCTGTTCATTGACACAAAAATCCTAATTTTTTCAACAATGTCACTTAGCACGTTCTTCTACTAAGCTCTTCATTTATCAGTTAAAAAAAAACGTTTCTAGAAATATTCAATACAGCCGGAGAAATTTGACTTTGAAAATATTTCCCGATTAATACAGAGACACTTCGGTTTGGGGACTCTCGGTCATTCTGTATCATTCACCGTTAATACTGTGACATAAATGTAGAATTATTATGACGAAAATTTAGAGGGTTGCAATACACTTGGCGACAAAAGGGAACTTGGCGAGTTACCCCCTGTTAATTAGAGATAACCCTTCTAAGATAATAATTGCTGCAAAATCCCGTCCACGAACCTAGATAATGATCCTTGCACTTTGTTTTCTGTAAACAGGAACCAAATCACGATTCCCCCTTACGTACGCACCACTGCACCTTGCGGTACACTAACACTACACCACAGCAACGGGTTACGTTTAATTATTGCTGTCACGAAAGGACCACTATAGGGACACGAACCCATCTTGGTTTTTTGTTTAGATCACGGTAAGTTACATATAAAATGTTGGTCATGCGTTTCAGTTGCAATTCTCTTTTTTGCCACCTGCTGGATGCAGGAACACCTTGCGAGGTTCAATGTCTGTTTCTTAGGGTACAAATGTAGGAAATCACGATCTGCTTGATACCTGGGAGATTGGTAGAGATTTCTACCTGCCCTTGCGTGATAGAGTTAGAAAAAAGAAGTGTTTACAAAATAAAATCTTCAGAAAGATCATGGCTCATGTTTATAACATAGTAATGTCATATGCACATCAAATACCTATATATTTGATGTAATTTAAACGATGTAAAACTTTAAACAGTCTTTAAATTATTTTAAGCAAATTTCTCATTTTAAATTAAGATATTTTCTTCTTGAATAATTCTCTGAAAGTTCTTGTATTTTAACCACAGTATTCAAAGATCCAGTTGCAAAATTTTTCCTTAGAAAATATTTTCTATTCGTTTTTTACTATAATTTTTAATTATTTTCATCGCTTTCCTTTGTTATACAACACGTTACTGCCTCTTTCCAAAAAGCTTTGTTTTCTAGAGACTGTCGTCAACTTTTGACCCTTATTACTGCAATTTTCCCATTATCTTCAATTCTTATTTCACTTTTTTTGCTTCCAAAATACACTTACTCTACGAGTACGCTTGCATGTATCACGCACAACACAAATAAACTTTGATATTCCATATAATTTAAAACTATTTTACCAATTAAAATATTTCCCACGTTTTTCAAAAGAATCTTAATTTCAAAAGCTATATCTTTAAATTTTGACAATATCCATTCTTTTGCAATAACTCCATGATAAATAATGCATTTGGACAAACAAACCTTATATGTACAAAATTTATTTCAAATTTTTTTGACGTGAGTAAAAGAATTATCCAAAAATTCTTTCCTAATTCTTACCCCCTTTGTAACGCCACTCGCAATTTATGAGTGGTTCGGTCATGAGCATTGTGACCAATGACAGCCGGGAGGTGATGGATTGGGCTCGAACGCGAATATTATGCGGGGCTTCCAGTCAGAATAAAATGGATTGCGCATTCTGTATGGTAATCGTCCGCCATGGTTTAGGCCTAAAATTAGACGTTCCGTCATTAATTTTCGAGTTATTGTTGCCGCTGTTTCGACGCTGAATAAGTTTTGTTGTTGGAGGATTGATGAAATCGTCTTTGATGTGTTTGAATTTCGTTTGTGAGTTTAATGTGGTTAATAGGATGATTGATTGCACTGTTATGTATAGTAACGTTTCTTAAAACGAGTTCTTGAGGTAGGGTAGACTAACCTGTGAATGAATGCTTAAGCACAATTTGTTCTAGGAAAATTCATACATTTAAAGAAAATATAGCTTGTGGGTTTATGAAAATGTGAACACATCTGTCATTATATGTAAATTCTACAACACAAAAAAAAGGAGGCGACTTTATATTGCATTGCTTTAGGTCTTTTGGGGTTCCAAATAAAAAGTGGTACAGAAGCCAAGTGAATGAACAGTACTTTTACCAGTGAATGAACACAAAAATGTCCAGTCAATAAACATGTTGGATTTTAATTAATGACCAGGACAACCAATCAGATTTCAAATAGCTTTCTACTAGATGAGAGGAAGTCAGTGTTGCCAATCCATCTAGTGGAATGATTTTTAATCCTTACTTTTTAAATGTATTTACCAGCTGTTCATTCGCTGGGGCCTGTGCATTCACTGGTCAGTCTACCCTAGTTCCTGAACTTTCACCTCTAAAATAATGTGTTGATTTATTTACCTATAATGGTCTTGCCTTTTTCTAATGCTTCGATTATAAATTAGGGCATGTGTATCCAATTGCTTATTTAACTTGTAAATTTATTCTATTCAAATCCTTCAATTTTGTTACTTTGTTTCACCTAGTTCTATATGATATCTTTACAGCTATTAAAAACCACACGTGTCTAAGTACTCATTGACAAAAAAAGAAGAGAAACTACTTGATTTTCTTCAGGTGCGTAATTCCTTTATCATCCTAAAATACCACTCAGATTGTAAAGTATACTTCACTTTATCAAGGTTACCGCATTCACTCATTGCAAACAAACTCACAAACACTTCAGGGACAGTAACCGAGATTCGAAGCTTCTCTGAGGCAAACTTGCACTCAAGAAGCTATTTTTTTCTCCATTCTTTTATGGGATGGTGGACAGAACAATATTTGCGCTAAAACCTTCCATGTTTACTTCGGAATTCGGTAAAGATTGCCATGTTTGCTCTCATTATCTTCTTCTGGCTTTGATGTTGGGTCTCCTGCAGATAGCAACAAATCTTTGTCACTTTTGATGGGGCTGTATTTATACGACTGGATCTTCTTGGTAGATTGTCTTGTCGTTTTGAGGATTGATTAATTTCGATTCGATTGCTTTCTTTATCAGTTAGTTAGCGTTCTTGTGTTTCCAATGGAGATAAAGGTGTCGTTCCAAGAATAAGTTTAGTTTGACGCAATGTTTGAAGTATTGTTGCCATCAAAGGAACTTAAAGTGAATGAGTGAGTTAGTAATCAATCACAGTCGACGTCATAAGTTAAACTTATTTAGAAGAAAAGGCTTAAAATGAAAAGCTATATGGAATTCCATAGAAATACCATGTAATATTTTGCAGGTTATGTTTATGTTTGGATATTTTAAAGTAGTTAATATTAATTATAATTTGAAAAGCGTATTTAGTTCATCACTCAGATAGTTAGGACTTACCTAGGCATGTAAAAACTATTTCCAGAACCTGAATAACGATATAAATATATACATATTCCTGATTTTTTAAAAAACGATGTTCCTTATTTCAACAACATTCGGCACATATACTTTGACTTCCAAGTATTTCCATAAATTTTTCGAAGTAAACTTTCTCTAATGCTTTTCTAAATTGCACTTGACATATTTACCCTAAATTCTTCTGAGTTTCATTACTAGCGGGTATGCATTAACCTAATTGCTAATAACTCCAACGTAGTGGTTCATGCGAACAGGCCTTATTAATGTAACAACTTTTACTTAGTCTGAAGCACCTACTTGATTGGCCTGACATAGTCCAGAACCCTCTTAACTTGAGTGATATTTTTAGGACTAAAGTTTTTTTTTTTTTTTTGAAAAAAATTTATAACTCCTTCATTTTTCGATGATCCTGCCGCGCGGTATCCTTTCATTCTAAAGGAGGTCTTGTCTCGGGCTGTTTTTTTAAACATTTATTTATTGTTTTTGCAACTCTATCACCTTAACATCATTAATTTTTGGATAATATTTTATGTTCTTTTAAGCTCATAATTATTGTTTACGTTAATATTTCTTTAAAGGACGTACTATTTTCTTGTGTGAAAAACTTGCCTTTAGTAAAAGTATAGGCCAATACGTGTATTTAAAAATAATTATTAAACTTTAAAAAAATGACTACAATATTACCTTCAGAGTATAATAGGAAATATTACAAAGAAGTAGATATTTTTTTCTAAAATAAAAACTGAAGTCAATATTTTATCCCAAATCCAGATATCTAACTTACTGCTACCCTAAAGTTTAATTATGTTCCCCAGAGTTAAATAAATATGAAAATCAATGTACTAGCAAAATCGAAACATATTGGAAAAGGATTTTTGCCTAAAAAAATTTGCGCCTAATTTTCAGAACTCATTTTGGGTTTTTTTTAAGTTTGAATTATCGTCGCACCAGAACTATACTAGGGCTATTGGCGACGGGTGTCGTATTTTAGAACCACAGTCAAGTGACGAGCCGATACCTTAAAACTCCTTTTGGGAAACTTTCAGTAGTTAAATAACGGGTAATTAATCACAAGACGTTATACTTTTCAACATCAGTCATAGCTTCTGTTCCATGGAGGGAGCGATTTACTGTTGGCATCAAAGATGTCCGGGCGGGGCATGCTACTTACTCACCAGCATCTACTTACTCAAGAGACAGACCTCTTTGTCCTGCCACAAGAGCGCATATATTTTTTTCGCGTTATTATGACTGTGAAAGTGGCAACGCAGCTGTGGGATCTCAAAAAGATCGTTTCGATTTCACCCTTTTTTCACCAGAAGAAAGTACTTGTGCTTCATTCTTTACCCCAACCATTGCGGCATTCCAGCTACTTGTCAACGGTTTCAATGACTCCGGAGAGCTATGGTGGTGTCAAGAGCGTCTGGTGGTTATTGTAATTGTTCTTTCAATCAGTTAACCCGCTCGTTATTAAGTGTTTTTTAAAGATTTTTTTTATGATTTCGTGTCAAGTGCCATTCTTCAAAATTCAGTTTTTTTTAATAGGACATTTTTCCCTCTGTTTTGTAGCTCTGGGCCAGGGACGTATTTCTATTATCCTGTTGTATCACTGACTGTAGCCCCTTGTTCAATACTGTAATCAACCTTTAATCTATCGTAACCTTACCTGTAACTGTAACCGCTATGGTGTGTGATAATTGTTGTTGATGCACTTGTTGTTATGCCGTGGATAAAGTAAGTCGAATACAACGCTCGTTTTTATTTTTGTCTTCTTGTATTAGAACCCGCACCACACCTAACTTGGAAATGCAATCCTAGTTCATATCCCAACATTACGGAAGAGCTAATGCACTATAAATGATCTCAATGCTTGTCCGTGCAATGCTGATATTTCAATGAGGCTGTAAGATTTTGTTTTTATTTTATACAATTTTCATTTGAAATCCGAAACAGAAAATTATGGGGTTTTTTTTTAGTGCTCTAACAGCTCTACTGAGTTACTTGTTTTTGACCTAACCCAGTCTTTCATAACCACTTGCTTGTCAACAAGTGGTTCCAAGAGTTTTTTTATATAAATAATTTCAACTCGTATGTTGGAATGCTTTTTTATATATAATTTGGAGTCATTTTCACTTATGGTTTTAATTATTTTAACCAAGTCAGCGCTCATATTACCGTTCCCTCATTAACAAGTGGTTTTAAAAAGTTTCTTCAATGATTTCGAGTGTACTTCGTGTGGGCACAGAGTTTTTTCGTCGATCGTTTTAGCTTGTTAGGATAATTTGATACCATGATTCACTGAGAAAACTTTGCCCTATATTTTAAAAGAAACCCAGACATCCTTAGTTTCTTTAAATTGAAATTTTTACTTTTGAAAACAAAAGTCAACGAAGAAGTGTTTTCAAGTAGCAGCAGCTGTTGGATCAGATATACTCTTTGTGTAATTTTATTTACTAAAGCATTCTTTTATTCGAGATCTAGTTGACAGTTTCAACAGCTTATTTCAGTAGCTGTAGTTACAAATTGTCGTGCTTTTAGTTCTTTTTAAAACTATTTTTCTTAGATTCGCCACCCAGTGTGCTGAAATGTATGTTTGTTGATAGAAGGGTGGTAGTGTTTACGGGGACTAATAATACCGGGGCCTTGGAAATCTGTGATAGTGTCTAGAGCGTCTGAAGGTTAATATTAGTTGTTACCAGCCCTGTTTTCTTTTGTTTATTTTAAAACCGATTCAGACTAGACTCGAACCCACTGACTATATCGAAGAGTAAAACGCAATATCCCAATCCTCAGGCTCAGGTGTCACGGGGCTGGAAAGCTCAGTCGGTTAGGCACTCGCCTAGCATGCGAAAGTTCTCTGGTTCGGGTCCGGGCATCGCCAAAATAACTGCTGACCTATAAACGGCCCTGTGCTTCAGCTAAAAATGTTCGACGAATAATAAATACCCCGTGTAAGGTAGTGCACGTTAAATATCCTTCAAAGGCCTAACGCTGCGTACGATGTCGCCCTTAACGATTGCTTTGGGTACCTATTCTGGTGCCGGCACGTCACTTGACTGTGGTTCTAAAATACAACATCCGTCGCCAATAGCCCTCGTGTAGCTCTAGTGCGACGAAATTCAAACTCAACTTAACCTCAAGTGTTGCAAAAGTGAAAGAGAGCTACGATAACTCTTTCGCCGCGGAAAATATTGTTACTGCGTAATGTGTCATAGAAATAGTCTTATCTTATCCTTAATTCCAGTCTATCTGGCGCGATATGAGAAGTGAAAGAGTAAATAAAACCAAACCAATTGATCATATAAAACCCAGAGACATAACATAGAGTGGACTGCGCATTAATAGTAAAGCAGCTTAGGGATGGAAAACCAAAACCGGTTTTTAAAAAACCGGTGGTCCCAGTTTTGACTGAAAACCAGTTTTTTTTTAATGAGGCCCTTTGGAACCAAAAACCGGTTTTTTAGGGAAAAACCGATGGAAAATGGAAAACCGGTTTTTTCTGGAAAACCGCCATCCCTTGCAGATTAGCATTATGTCCTAAACATCATAAATCGCCAAGAGGGGAAAGGTTGCTACATATGGCAACTTAACGCTACCGTTTCGTTACGAACTATTCCAAATTGTCGCCAGACCTGAATATCAGCTAGCAAACCGAAGTGGAGACTACCATCAATACCCAAGTCACGTGGGTTTCTACCAATCACGGCAGCTTGAATTTTTTTTAATGTTTTTGCAGACGATTTTTTGAGCATTGTTGGTATTTTTCTCTTTTGGCTTTTATAATAAATATTTAATTACATTCTTTTAATCTCTGAGCATGTTAACAATCGTGAATGTTGTACTTTAATTCAGTAACGTTTTGTGCAAGATGCCAAATGCTTGTGAATTCCTATTTGTAAAGAGGGGTATAAAAAAGGATTAGTCACACTTCACGGGTAAAATTTATTTAGTTCTGCATACTTTTAGTAATTGTGTGTTCTTTATAAACTATAATTTCTATCGAGGGAATTTATTCTAAAGGCTCTTTTATACTGAAGAATCATATCCATGATTAAATCAACGTTGTTAGAACTCTAATTATAATAAATATTTTGGGCCAAGTCAATTAAATTAATGGTCTGAACATTAGACAGCTTAGAAGTAGAATATTTTTTTACAATTTGGCCAAAACGAAACCTGTTTTTGCAATCGTGTTTGAGTTATTTATATTTAAAAAGTAGAACATTTGCTGAATTTGGAATATATTGATGTGTTTTAGAAAGTTGATTTATTCCAGGTGAAATAAAGGAAGAAGCAATATTTAAAAAAAAAAAATTGATTTTTTTTAAATCGGACCGTTAGAACGAAAGTTATAGAGACGGCAGAAAATGTTCACCATGTCAATTACCAACTTATATTACAGCAACACTCTACATCAACCTACTAATGTTCTTTTAAATTAATTTTTAATTAAGAGTCCACATTCAATTGTTCAAGTAATCTTAAATAGACTCACAAAATCAAAGAAATAATCTGATATCTATTAAGAGGCCCTTAAAATACTAGCGATTCATCCTTGCTCCCTTTCCAAGCTTCTTTATCATAACATTAGATTGTCGGCCTCTGTGTTCAGGTCGTTGTGGAAAAACTCGCCAAACGGTAAACTCGCCATAGATGCGAGCCAAACGCGACACAGTCATGTGACTGTGTAAGTTAGATGTTTAGGACACTTTAGGTTTGCCAATGCGCAGTCCACTCTATGTTATGTCTCTGATAAAACCATGACAATCTGGAAGGGCGATAAAGTTTGCAATTGGTAGTTTCGTTTTTCTGTCTTACTGCACTGCGAGTAATATTTCCAAAAGTTTTTATTAATTTGTATGTAGATATTTAGAATAAATAATCTCTTTTACATATGCCCTGTTCTTGGAGGGTTCCTCCTCTCCTGTGGTTGTCAATGGTGTGAATAGTTTGACAATTAAACTTACTATTATTGGGATATTAGTTCCCATGTTAAATTATGCTTGTTGATTGTTGAACTCTTGAGCTAATTATCGGAAATAATTAAAGTAGGGAATTAAGAAGGAGCGCTGGCAGGGGAAGTTGCTAGAACTCGTAAACAGGATGGGGGGAAATATTTGGTCATTGTGTGAAGCTGTAAGTCAGAGTCGCCGCGCCAGAGTGTCTGGACTTTTGACATTACATCACAATAGGTTGACCAGGATCATTGTAAAGGTTTCCAGGAAGGTCGGATGTTTTCGAAGTAAACAGCAGATGTTCAGGAGGATATCAAAAGCTAAGCCGAGCCAATAATAAAAATTAGAGTAACAATTTTATCAAAGTGACCGACCATACAGCCCCTGGGGGCTGGACACAGGGGCGTATATGATAGTTAAGGATTGGAGAATTTGATCGGATGGGAGGCCCCAGGAGTTTGATGAGAGAGGGTCCGAACTTGAGAAATCAGACGGAATCCTGAGCTTAAAAAGAGCACATAACTTGACACTCGGCTGTCTAATCTTAACCATAGATAACTAAGGACCTTAAGTCCATAATATATAAGATGAAGTTCCTGCTGACTCTAATTGGTAAGTCAATCCCTCCTTGTTATTCCTCGGACTCCCTTATCTAATTGTTGTAGATCTCATGAATGAGATAATGTATTAATCGTAGAATTATATTAATAAATAGATTGTATCCTATTGACCAGTGATTCATTCCACATGGGTTATTGCTTATCACTATAAGATTAATTTAGCGTTATGTCTTCCACTATTGTTAGATCTTACCATTATTATGTTCAACAATCAACAAGCATAATTTAACATGGGAACTAATATCCCAATAATAGTAAGTTTAATTGTCAAACTATTCACACCATTGACAACCACAGGAGAGGAGGAACCCTCCAAGACCTGTCAACATTTTCAAAATGTTTTAAACATCACTTCAACGGATACTGAGATCTGAGGCTCGTACAATTCGGACTAATCTTCCCTAAAACACCTCTATATACCTCAGTCCCTTAGCAATTACCACATACAATACACTAAGAACTAAATAAAAAAAAAACTTCCCTTAAACATTGTGTACACGCAACCTCAGTATATAAGGAAAAGGCCAACGTGATTACGTCCTCGGACAAAAGCAAAGAAGATGAAACTGAAAGAGAAACCGGAAGGAATCGCATTAATGCTGTCGCACGCTGAGTGTTGTGTTGGCACGGTGCCAAGTCACCATCCCTCTCTCCTCTTCCCATCCCTGCTCTTGCTCTTCATCATCCCCGAAGGATGTGATGGGGATGCTGAAGAAGGATCGGAGTGTTTTTTTTTCCTGTTTTTTTTTTTTTTTGGATTGAGATGGAATAGAACGGTTTTGGGCTGAGGGGACCATTAAGGTTTAGTGATACTTGTTTGAATTTCAGAAATTGTATTAAAGATAAACATAAGTAAGTAGTTAAAAGAGATGAAATTGCCTTATAATGTGACTTTAATATTCACAGGAATTCTCATGAAAACAAAAACAAGTTTGTTGTAACAGTAACTGTGACCTAGAACTTTTTATATACACGATTTATGCAACTCAGAAAAAAATTCACAGCATTTAGTTGTAATTTAAACTTTAAAAGCTTAAATTTTCTATTTTTATTAATTTTCTTTCGAAACTTAAATTAGTTTTTTTTTATTGTTTGCTAAATTTATTCTGCAGTTTGAAGAATAATTATGTAAAATTGCTTTGGTTAAATCTTACCGTCCGTTCTGGCTACACTTTGGCACGTTTTGAAATATATCACCGCCTTCAATGACGCGAGCTTCTCATTCTTAAATAAGTATCAACATAAGTATCATGAGTTAAATATTGTTTTAAAAGAAATAATAGTATCCATATTACTTCGTTGTCTATAAACATGTCCATTATCTAGGAAGTTACGTTCGTTAGTCTCTGAAGAATTATATGCCATTAAAAAAATAATGTTAGCCATCATCTCAAAACATTTTGTCCACATTTGGAACCTCTGGTTGAAAAAACCAATACAATAACTAAAATCGAAAAAATAACGTTAATAAATAACTCCTGCTTTCCTCAAAGCACGTTATTGAAAAAGTACCCTGAAACATATTTTCTTTTTCCCTATATTTTGGGGATATGAGAGATGGGCTCAATTTAAAAGTCAATTATATCTCGACCGTCCTGATGCTCGCATTCAATTGGATGTCAACCAGGCCGTATTTCGAAGAGAATCAAGATTTATACGGAGTTTAAAAATGCATGTTTTAATGGGAGAAAAGTTTGGGTAAATTGATAACGGGATCCTTTTAACCTATGTGACACGTGTCGCTTGGTAGAGTGTATTTATTGGGTGAAATAACGAAAAATTTAAGTAAGAAATAAATTTTTATAACGCCGTATTTCTTATTTAATAAAACTATAAGTTGCCTCAGTTTACAATAGTTGAAAATTTGCATGTTTACTTTAATCCACGTCTGACTGAAAATAATACTTAGAAGTGACACTGCTTTTAGTTAAAGTATGTGTGCCAGGTGTGGATGCAATCTTTTAATTTTTTGTTTGTTTATACTCATAAATTTATTTATTTTTGAATGGTAATACTAATTTCGGTTATTATTTATGAATGTGGCGTCTATTTGCAAATCTTACATTCTGTAAAGTATTACTAAGGTATAGGGTTCGATCCGTTCCTTTGCCAATGACGATCTTTAAGATATTTAAAGTCGTGGTTGGTACAATTAGTCGCGTTTTTTTGGCGATCTCCTAACTAAAATCGAAAAAGCTACCCTTCAATATATCTTTTTACGATCATCAAAAGTCGCTAATAAATAAACAAGACCCTTTATTATAGTTGTATTTTGAAGAATGTGAGTTTTGCAAATTGACTCTTCATATAGCCTTACCACGAACCGCCAGAGAAAAAATTTATGTACAATCAAATTTTTGTATACGAAACCTTGGTATAATAATATTTCTCATTAGATAACTTAAAGCACTTTTATGAATTTTAACAAACACAGACAAGTAAATTAATCCGTTCCATGACGTTCTTGCGTCATAAAATATGCCTCATATGAAACACTGGCAATGAAAGGGGTTGGTGCTCCTTTCCTTGGTTTTTTTCAATGATTCGTCCAAAACCAATCTACAGATGGTTCGCCCAAAATACCACATCAATTGAAGAAATTCGCCCCACACTATAAACATTCACCAACATGATGCATTCACGACAGACTTGTCAGAAATATAGAACCCACTCCTAACTTTTATGCCTTGTCTCTACATTCAGTATGGTTGCGATACTCAGCGTGGATACTTCATGTAACCTTACCAAGAACCACCAGAGTAAAAATTTAAGTTCACACCACAAATGTTTTTACATAAAACCTTGGCATAATAATATTTATCGTGAGCACCTTTTCTTATAAAGCACTTTTATTAAACATTTAACTTACACAGACAGTTCAATTAATCTTTTCCGTGACCTGCACTACATTCTCCAGGAAATATTGTGTCCTCCCCATATGAATAAATGTCCAATATGTCATATGAAGTATTGGCAATGAGAGGGGTTGGTGCCCTTTTCCTTTTGGTTTTCGCAATAATTCGTCCAAAACCAATCTGCAGATGGTTCGCCCAAAATACCACATCAATTGACGAAATTCGCACCACACTATAAACATTCACCAACATGATGCATTCACGACAGACTTGTCATAAATGAAAAAACCCACTCCTAACTTTTATGCCATGTCTGTACATTCAGTTATGCTCGCGACACTCATCCTGGATGGGCTGACATAGAATTTATTAGGGGCTGTAGTCATTCCCCAAATGTGACGTCTTAGTCTGGGCCCATCTTTCTGGGGCGGATGGTAAATCCCAAGAGGCGGATAAAAATAGGATTTTCAGACCCATAAAAATCCTTTTTTTTTTCTTCTTCTTCGTGGTTTTGTTCTTCTTTAAAAAAAACCAGACGGTGTTTTTTTTTTTTTTAGATTTACCTTTAGTTTTGTGGTTTGATTTTTTTTTCTCGTCTGGCCATGTGTGTGTCAGTTTTGTATAGACTCTCCTTTGGGAACTACTGTTACGCTGTTCAGTTTTTGAACGTTAACCTCTAGGTTCCCAGATTGTTTTTCATGAATTCTTTTCTTGGAAGCTTTCTTTTAGCTTCATGGCCAAAATCTGTTAGTTTGGTATGATATGAGATTAAAATTATAAAATAATTACATGTCTTATTACAGTGTTTTTTCTTTTGTCCACTTGCCTTTCGAGTTAAGATGGCTTCATTGATTGAAACTGATTCAACATTTTTCATAATTTATTTGATGATTAATTTAGTATTACGATGTCTCATTATTTTATTGCCGTTTCATTATTACGATAATGGTTGTGTTGTGAGCAAGACACAATTACGTTACTGCATCCCATTGATGAAATTTAGTCATCAGACATTTATTTATAGAAGGCAGCATTCCCCAAATGATGTCCAACTCTATTTTTGTACGTGCACCAAGTGATTTATCTTCAATTTATAAAAGCTCTTATAAAATTAGTTTTATTGTTTGGCCGTTTATACAAAAAGACGATTACAAATAATATCGATAATAAATGTATATATTAATATTTATACCCTGTATCATAAAAAAATGCTACAAAATAAGATTTTATAACCATAGTAATAATAATTTAAGGATAGATAGTTCCAATGTTGCCTTAGCTTCGTAATAAAAGATATCTGAGTTAAATTATTAACACAAACTTTAATTAGATAACTATGAATGTTTCTTTCTACAATTATTATAAGATAATTACGCTACACTTTAAAGAAAATACTTTGACTTATATCACATCTTCACTTTATGACCATTAGAATTACATAATAATTATTATAAGCCTATTTTCTAGCTTAAACTAACAAGAAAATAAGCTCTTACAAAGAAGCCATTTGCTTCAAACTAGCGGAAGTATTGTTTCTCTCTTTGTCATATTTAATAACATGTTAAAAAGAAAAGAATACTTTTGCACCAATAACTTAATAGCTGCATATCGTGTGTTTTTCCAGTTTAGCCATTACTTTTAACGTGACATAAATGGAAATTTGAAACGTCGCCAAGCCGATCTATTTTCGAAAAGTACAATGCAATATGTTGACCCACTTTCTAAACTAAGTAAATATTCCTTTCATACACCATTTACATTAGAAGCCCTTAACTAGCACAATTTAATTTACCCTCCAAAGTGATGTCTAGACATTTGCCGGATACCACTTTTGAAAAAACGACACATGTCCAATGCTATAGACGTAGGATATATGCCTTATTTTTACTGAGGTGTAGAATTGTAATTGTATACTTCTAGCAAATATTTTCTAGTCTAGATAGGTTGAATAAACTTTTAAATTTTATTATTTGTGATGAATAAAACATCCGTCGCTTCGATAAATTATTTATTTAAAGGGAAATATGAGTTTTTAGAAAAAGCATTTTAAATTCTTTTGTAATATTGTTTGTCAAGTTTCTGGTTTTAATAAATTATGAGTGCCTTGCTTCGTTCTTCACCACATTCATAATATTACCACACATTTTAATGTTGGATATTCTTGTACATTAATGTTTTTATTGAAATTCACGTTAATTTGTTATCATTTTTTTTACTATGTGAAATGTATCTATAGCTGACTTTTTTTCTGAAATACTTTTGAAGGCTAATTTAAGGCTTGAAGTAGTCATTAATTAAACAAATATACAAGGCTAATTCCCTGTAACTGTAGTGTAAGTTAAAAGTTATTCGAGAATAATGAAAACAAGACCGTGGAGCTGTTGCCAGATCCTCCGTGAAACAAGCCCATTTATATGACAAAAATGTCATTTACATTTATGTCTAACCGAATCGTAGAACTGTCAAATTCACAAGTCGTTCCTCGTGTGATTGTGTGTCTCATTAGGCGATGGAAAGAGGTCACGTCACCTTTCATTGATATTGATGGACGAGTCGGATGCGGCGAGTTTTTATTTTCACACTTGGCGGCACTTGGCACGATTTTTTGGTATTTTCATTTTTAATTAAAATTGCAGTACATATAAGTTTAATGTATTACTTACTAACTTATGACATTTAACTTATTTTAGTGCATATAAGTTGAATATATTTTTTATTTTTGATTAAAATTGTAGTACGTATAAGTTTAATGTATTACTGTTTTTGGAGGTAGAGATTTGACCTTCTTAACCGACTTAAATGGTACTGAAAGCAAGACGGTTAAGCTAAATGGTCAGTTAAGCATTACAAATTTACAGGGCTGCCACTGGCTACTATTTAGGCGACTAAAGCGACTATTTTCAATGGGAGGCGACTATGGCGACTTTTTTCGGAAAATTTGGGTTAAAAGCGACTATTTTAGCGTATACTTCTACTATTTTTAACTATCGGCGACTATTTTTGAAAAAAAAATATGTGTAAAAAAGCGGGAGTGAAACAAAATCATTCCAGGGGGACTACCACCAAGCTTTCGGAAAGATACCGAGGCGAGATCTTTCCACTGGCGACAACTTCTCATTCCGACCGTCAGTTCCGACAACCGGTTTATGGGCAACCACGAAGTCATTTTTTCCCGATTTCGGAAGCCGATTCCGATAGCGGTATGTTAAGTAACTCAGGTGAAGGCGTGGTCAGTGGTTAAAGTGTTTTGACCAATAGGAGTGTTGAATTGACGACGAACCCGTTTAGTTTTTCAGAAAGGGATTAGCTACTAGCTAGTTTAAAAGGTTTTGTTGTTATATTTTGTAACTATTCGAGGTTTTTTTTTATTCCATCTTAAAATATTAAAACTAGTGCAATTGAATTTTTGCAAAATAAAATAAACATAAAATTGCCATAATTAATATCATTCATGTTCTGTTGCAGTTCGAAAACATTTAATTTGCTTATGTCTTAATTTATTTATATGGCAAGCATTTCATTGCAGTGAAATAAAGTTAGATCCAAGATCCAACTTATCTTAATCTATTTTACTTTAAAATCCAATGCAAACGTTATAAGTTTTAAGCAAATGTTACTCTATTCCGATTTTTTCCCTTCTACTAATTAAATACTGGCTAATATTTATAATTATATAATAATACACATATTATTTTAATTTCGATAAAAAAAGTTTTATTATTAAAGCTAATTTTCAAAAGGACCATTAAATGAAGACTTAGCAAACTAAAATTTTATTTTATATGTAGTATGAAGCAGTCATTTTCAATTTGTATTTTGAAATTCAAGTAATAAAAATGTAGCAATTATTTATTTTGGATGTTTACAAATAAAATGTTACTCTTTTCCGTTTTTTCCCCAACTAATTCAATGCCGAATAAAAATATTTAAACTCTTAAAATATTTTTATTTCGATGCAAAAAAAATTGTTGTATTTCAATTTAAACTTTTTGTTAATTAGCGTTAAAGGACATTGCCAAATTTTAATTTATAGTATAGATCATTCACTTTGTACTTTCAAATTCAGATAAAAAAAGATGCAACTATTTGTAGGATGTTTACCAATAAAATATATTTGAATAAAAGGTATTAGAAAAACTTGTCATCGACGTGCTTAATTTTTGGTAATGCAGAAGAAGCTTAGAAGATTTTAACACCGAACATTAATATTAAACATAATCTCCAAAATAAAATACAAATTGCTATTTTTATAGGCTTTTTTAAATGCAACAAAATTTCAAGTAAAATAGAAAATTTAACTGCCAATGAATAATGAAAAGAACATTTTGAGCAAGAAAATGAAATGGTACATAGTAATTTAATCTGTGTAATTAGCCTAAAATGAAATATATATATTCCATTTCTAATATGAAAACATCTCGTTTTTAGTTTAATAAACACTAACTTTTAACAAACAATGGCTAAGGATTAATGTCGCACGCATCTAACATGAAAAGAATGCCCACTGTCCCCAACTTGCAAAAAAACCTTTCGATTCCGATGGCGAGAACGAGTTTCCACTAGTCTAAGACACGGTGAGTACTTTCCGACCAAAAAAAGTGACAAAAACGGACACCTACCACCAAGGGGGTCGGAAAGATCTCACCTCGGTATTTGTGGGCGTTTCTTCCCCATGACCTGTTTGCGACGTCACATCTCGCCTCGGAAACACAAAATGCTACCATGATCTCGTTTTTGTCACTTTTTTTGGTCGGAAAGTACTCACCGTGTCTTAGACTAGTGGAAACTCGATCTCGCCATCGGAATCGAAAGGTTTTTTTTGCAAGTTGGGGACAGTGGGCATTCTTTTCATGTTAGATGCGTGCGACATTAATCCTTAGCCATTGTTTGTTAAAAGTTAGTGTTTATTAAACTAAAAACGAGATGTTTTCATATTAGAAATGGAATATATATATTTCATTTTAGGCTAATTACACAGATTAAATTACTATGTACCATTTCATTTTCTTGCTCAAAATGTTCTTTTCATTATTCATTGGCAGTTAAATTTTCTATTTTACTTGAAATTTTGTTACATTTAAAAAAGCCTATAAAAATAGCAATTTGTATTTTATTTTGGAGATTATGTTTAATATTAATGTTCGGTGTTAAAATCTTCTAAGCTTCTTCTGCATTACCAAAAATTAAGCACGTCGATGACAAGTTTTTCTAATACCTTTTTTTCGAATATATTTTATTGGTAAACATCCTACAAATAGTTGCATCTTTTTTTATCTGAATTTGAAAGTACAAAGTGAATGATCTATACTATAAATTAAAATTTGGCAATGTCCTTTAACGCTAATTAACAAAAAGTTTAAATTGAAATACAACAATTTTTTTGTATCGAAATAAAAATATTTTAAGAGTTTAAATATTTTTATTCGGCATTTAATTAGTTGGGGAAAAAACGGAAAAGAGTAACATTTTATTTGTAAACATCCAAAATAAATAATTGCTACATTTTTATTACATGAATTTCAAAGTACAAATTGAAAATGACTGCTTCATACTACATATAAAATAAAATTTTAGTTTGCTAAGTCTTCATTTAATGGTCCTTTTGTTAATTAGCTTTAATAATAAAACTTCTTTTTATCGAGATTAAAATAATATGTGTATTATTATATAATTATAAATATTAGCCAGTATTTAATTGGTAGATGGGAAAAAATCGGAATAGAGTAACATTTGCTTAAAACTTATAACGTTTGCATTGGATTTTAAAGTAAAATAGATTAAGATAAGTTGGATCTTGGATCTAACTTTATTTCACTGCAATGAAATGCTTGCCATATAAATAAATTAAGACATAAGCAAATTAAATGTTTTCGAACTGCAACAGAACATGAATGATTATGGCAGTTTTATGTTTATTTTATTTTGCAAAAATTCAATTGCACTAGTTTTAATATTTTAAGATGGAATAAAAAAAAAACCTCGAATAGTTACAAAATATAACAACAAAACGTTTTAAACTAGCTAGTAGCTAATCCCTTTCTGAAAAACTAAACGGGTTCGTCGCCAATTCAACACTCCTATTGGTCAAAACACTTTAACCACTGTCCACGCCTTCACCTGAGTTACTTAACATACCGCTATCGGAATCGGCTTCCGAAATCGGGAAAAAATGACTTCGTGGTTGCTCATAAACCGGTTGTCGGAACTGACGGTCGGAATGAGAAGTTGTCGCCAGTGGAAAGATCTCGCCTCGGTATCTTTCCGAAAGCTTGGTGGTAGTCCCCCAGGTTCGGTACTTTTAGGACAGCCGGCGCCGCGCCGCCCGCATAAGCTTGTATGGGCATGCGCGCGTAAAGGTTGCAATTTTCAGTTTTTGTTGTCGTAGTCAAGAAGTCAGGACACCGCATTTGGATTTCGAGCGTCTAACCGGTTTTCCGCGCCAGTTTCTGCCTTTCTGTGGTGTGCCTTGGAGATCACGTGACCACTGGCGAATTTCGGCCGATGTGCCGATGTTTCCCGTCTTTCATCGGCTGATGGAAAAACCAAAATTCGGTAAATCCATAAAAAAAATAATAGGAAATAACGCGATTCTCTCCGATTTCCATATTTTTTAAGAATTGTATGTTCGTTCGATTTAGTCTTTAAAAAAATATAATTTAAATTTTAGGGTATATATAGGGATACGAAAGTCGCAGAACTCCGGGGATCTGAAAGTCGCAAAAATCGGTGATCCGATAGTAGCGGTACTCCGGGGATTCGAAAGTCGCAAAACTCTGAGGATCCGAAAGTCGCAAAACTACGGCGATACGCGGGGATCCGAAAGTCGAAAAGCTACGGCGATCCGAAAGTCGCGAAACTCCGGGAATCCGAAAATCGCAAAACTAACGGCTATCCGAAAGTCGTAAAACTACGGTGGTCCGAAAGTCGCAAAACTACATAGGGATCAGAAAGTTGCGGAACTCGGGGATCCGAAAATCGCGGAAACCGGGGATCTGAAAGTCGCGAAACGACGGCGATCCGAATGACGCGAAACGACGGCGATCCGAAGGACGTGAAACTCCGGCTATCCGAATGTCGCGAAACTCCGACGATCCGAAATTCACGAAACACCGGCGATTCGAAAGTCGCGAAACTCCGGCGATCCGAAAGTCACGAAACTCCGGTGACCCGAAAGTCGCGAAACTCCGGTGACCCGAAAGTCGCAAAACTCCGGCGACCCGAAAGTCGCGAAACTCCGACGATCCGAAAGTAGCTTTACTCCGGGGATTTGAAAGTCGCAAAACTCCGAGGATCCGAAAGTCGCAAAACTACGGCGATACGCGGGGATCCGAAAGTCGAAAAGCTACGGCGATCCGAAAGTCGCGAAACTCCGGGAATCCGAAAATCGCAAAACTAACGGCTATCCGAAAGTCGTAAAACTACGGTGGTCCGAAAGTCGCAAAACTACTTAGGGATCAGAAAGTTGCGGAACTCGGGGATCCGAAAATCGCGGAAACCGGGGATCTGAAAGTCGCGAAACGACGGCGATCCGAATGACGCGAAACGACGGCGATCCGAAAGACGCGAAACTCCGGCTATCCGAATGTCGCGAAACTCCGACGATCCGAAATTCACGAAACACCGGCGATTCGAAAGTCGCGAAACTCCGGCGATCCGAAAGTCGTGAAACTCCGGCTACCCGAAAGTCGCGAAACTCCGGCGACCCGAAAGTCGCGAAACTCCGGCGATCCGAAAGTCGCGTAAATACGGCGATCCGAAAGACACGAAATTCCGGCGATCCGAAAGTCGCAAACTACGGGGATTTGAAAGTCGCGAAACTACGGCGATCCGAAAGTCGCAAAACTACGGCGATCCGAAAGTCGTGAAACTACGGCGATCTGAAAGTCGCATCGAGTTTCGGCAATTTGGCCGCAGAGATCCCCAAATCCAATTGGGGCAGATGAGTCAAAAGGAATGAGAACATGAACAGAAAGCAGAAAAAATAAACCGAATACGTTCAAAAATGGAAAACAAATTTTATTGATTTCTATACAAAATCACCGAAAATTTAAAAAAAAGTTAAATGTAAAGTCTTTTTTTCACAACTTATATTTTCTAACTGTATCCTTCGAATTTGTTTTTCCTTACTATTAATTTCTAAAATGTTTTACAACAGAAATTTTGGAAAGTTCTGTACTGTGCCTTAATTTTATAACTTGTTTTCTTGTTAAATAAAATTGCAGCCCTTTTGAACTTAAAAATGTTGCATTTCCCATGATTAATCGTCTTTCTTATGGCTACTATTTTGGTTACTATTTTGTATCCCAGGCTGCTATTTTGGCTACTATTTTTTACATCTGAGGCTACTAAAGCAACTATTTTCAATGCTATTTACCAGTGGCAGCCCTGAATTTACATACTTTAAAAAAAAAATCTTCGCAGTTTTTTCTATCAGTATTGCATGGATGGGGAATTGATAACAATATAAATCATTTACAGCTCATTTTAAGTTTAATAGATAAAAAAAAATTATTTGGCTGGTTGACGAGAAGATTCGATTAAACGGATTCCGGTTAAAAGGGAACCTACTGTTAACTGTTTTTTGGAGGTGCAGATTTAACCCTCTAACTGACTTAAATGGCACTGAGAGCAAGACGGTTAAGCTCAATGGTCAGTTAAGCATTAAAAATTTACATACTAACTATTACAAAAACCTTCGCCATTTTTTCTATCAGTGTTGCATGGATGGGGATTGATAACAAAATAAATCATTAACAGCTAATTTTAAGTTTATTAGATAAAAAAAATCGGCTGGTTAAAGCGAAGATTCGATTGAACGGAGTCCGATTAAAATTGAGTTTATTGTATAGTCCTTAACTCTGATTGCGCTCGAGTAGGTCATCTATAAAATGGAACAGCTTGTAGTTCAAGATTGTTGAGTTTACTCATAATAATTCTAAGTTAAGCCTGTTTATTGAAATCCATAATTATTTCATTGTGAATATCGTCCCTTAAGTTCTCACTTTGCACAACAATGAGATAGCACAGCCCTCTTAGCTTAGCATTTTCTGAAAATTTGATCCAGAAGGACGTCTTACATCATAGCTTGAAACAGTGCCTAGACCCCTCGTTAGGCTTAAACCAAGTCTTCTTCCACACAAATCTTCCCACCAGGGTTAGCAAGAATTCCGCAAATCCTGCCTTTTTGAGACAATTGGCCCTTGAAATAATCCACAATATTCCTAAGGATTGTCCCGTAATATATACAGACGGAAGCAAAGATGAACAAGGCTGTACAGGCAGTGGAATTTTTATTTTATCCCAGGTAGGCAAGAAAATGATTAAGAGGAGAAATCCAGACCATTGTTCAGTTTTCAGGAGTGAACTGATCGCCATTAATGAGGGCATTGACTCAATTCTCTCCTTCCCTGGCTCATCTCCTGTCTGGATTCTGTCTGACAGCCAAAGCTCCATCCATTACCTTTCCAACTGGCTAAAGGTGCGAGATAGTACTGGTATGGCAATTATTAGCAAACTCAAACATCTTTCATCATTAAGAGAGGTTCATTTTCAATGGATTCCTTCTCACGTAGACATTTATGGCAACGAGACGGCAGACTTACTGGCTAAAGAGGGTTGTAATGAACCGCTTTACACCTCCGATTTGTTGACCCACTCCGAGTTCTTTTCGAGGGCTATGAGTCTTCATAATGCCTCTTGGAAAATTCCTCCAGTGCACCACTGGTACCAAGGCAAGCGACCCGGAGAGGCTTTATCCCTAAAGTGCTGCAGAAGCGACCAGACGGCCATTACAAGACTTAAAAGTGGACACATTAGATCTCTGTGTTACACGAATGGGAAGAAGACCTTTCTTATCTGCCCGAAGTGTTCCAACAAACAGGCGGCACCTGACCACATCCTGGACTGTCTGGGACTTTCCAGAAACGATATCTATGAAAATCCAGTCATGGTTCTAGACTTCCTACGAGTGACAAACATCATAGACCTGGTTTAGCTCTGCTAAACCACGGAGATAAGCAACAACAACAACAACAACATGAGATAGCACATGTGGGAACTTCAATGACGATATGCCAAATAATGAATGTAATCATAATGATAATAATAATGTGAATGATTTATTTTTCTGCGTTTTCGCACAAAGGAAGAGAAATAAATGAGAATTAATAAAATTTATATTATGGAATTTTTAAATAAGTTGTTAATATCATGGTATAATAATGCATACTTATAGATATTTTCTTTTCTTTTTAGGTGAGTGATAAAACCTTGAAATATTCCAAGAGATATTGGTAGCTTCAGACTGTACTGAACCTTCTTCTTGTTTGAATTCAAATCTAAGGTATTTCAATTTAAAATCAACGGGCTGAAAATATTTTACAAATGCGCTGCATGGTGATATGTGTAATTTTGTAATGCTATTTTCCTTAAAGCTGTACATTGAACAGATCATAAAAACAAAGAGTAAAAAAGCAGCGGGAAAAGCGCGATTGGTCCGTTAGTTGGAAACTCTTGTAGGGTAATTTTTGCATACAAAATGATCTGATTGCAATTTAACCAAAAATACACTTTTCATTCTGATAAAATTGCTAAATTTTCAATAATCAAATCTTTTAGACCTTAAACGAAATTAATGTTTTAAACACGTTTTCTGGATGGATTCACAAATAATTTATGGAACTCTTTATATGCGCGGAAGGATCTTCTTCACAGCATATTTCTATTTACCCAACTTAGGTTGGCAAGGAGTGTAACCACAGAAGACATTAGCTCTCTCTGAGCTTTCGTGTCAATGAGTTTATTATACCTGCTTTCCAATTCATAACGCACAGACTTTAAAAATTCAAAATTAAACTTTTTCTCTACCAAACAATTCCTTATTAAAATTTCTCCACATCGCCCGCCCACGCCAAAGTTCTGTCATCACATCCGGCGTTGTGCAAAAGCATGCACAGAGTCGCCTTGGAATATTAGGTTACGTTAATGCACAAGGTTTTCACTTTCTTTCTTCTCTTTTCTAAGTTGTTTTTAATTAACATACAGCACGGAGTAGGGAACTGCTATATACAAGTTCTTCTGCTCTGCTATGTTAAGTGACACAGGATGTTGCGATGTGGGCATCGGACCGTGGCTAAAGTGTGTGTTTGGATAAGCTAATGAGTGGCTCATTAGTGTAGGGGAATTTACGAAAAAAGGGGTAATTTTCCGTTTTGCGAGCGCAAGGGATAAAGTAGCCAAATAATCTATAACCGTCGCCAAATGGAATATTTTCGATGGTAACCGTGAACTGTATATACTAGGCGCGTTTACATGAGCCATCGAATCCATGGATTGAAGAGCAAACTCAGCAATTTTTCCCTCTTGTGGATTTTTTCCCAGACAGATCCGGAATTGCAGGGTTCATTGGGCGGTTTCGCAAACCCTCCAATGAAGGTTTGTTGTTTCATACCATGGTTTAGGCCACAGACTATCATTTGGGTTAGAAATCCCGCTCGACCTCTTTTTACCCTATTGGGGTTTTTGGCATTCCATGGATTCGATGGCTCGTGTAAACGCGCCTAATATGGTTCTTTAACTATGTATAAAGTATTTTGTCGCCAAAAAAATCCTTTTGTCGCCAAATATTCCTTTTGGCGAGATTTGCGCCCTCGAAATGGAAAAGTACCAAAAATATTATCATATAGGCTTAAATATTAAAATGGTTTGGTTTATTTTTTTAATCACGCTAGAATTAAGTAAAAATAAACTATTTAATATATTTAATGCCAATGAACGTTCCTAAACTATCTCGTCATGCAGACGATATTAACCCTTTCAGTCCCAATGACAATTTGGCATTATCTTTTTAGAAATTTTTTTCTAATCGTCTATAACCATTTATGATATCTAAAAGCACATTATTCGATTCTTCTCACTTTTTTTCTATAAAAAATATTTTTTATTCATCTCAATAGATGTCAGCCCTATTATTATTTTTATATTATGATCAGAAAAATGATGCCAAATGGCATCAAAGGGACTGAAAGGGTTTAAATCCAAACAGAATCCTCATCCTAGGATGAAGTGTCAAATCAATAAAAATGCATATCTTCTTTTTGAAATTTTTTTGAACTAACGACCTCAATTGCCCCCAAAAAAGAAAAACTTTCTACTGACAAGTGACAACCAGAATTTAAATCCAACCTAACAATTCAATTGCAATAACCCTTAACTATTACAAGAAAGGTAAATATCCCAAATAAGTACATTCTTGCATTAATCTGACGTACCATAAAGCAACAAGAAGAAATGCACATATGTGTCACCGTTATAAGCTGAAATAATAACAGTAGGCCAACTGCTCAGCTATTCTCGACATTGATTGATAAGCCCAGACGAGTTATTTCTCTTGCGCCTCCTACTTAAAAGACCCTAAATGTAAAAAGAGGGTTATGTCCATAGAGGTATTTCCATACACTCTTCTTCTTTCACAAAATAATGAAAAGATGCGTAGTGGGAATGGGAAATTGTCCAAAAGACTTAAACTCTCTTTTCAATCTAGCCATTCATTTGAGGTCCCTAAAAGGTAGACCTTATGGTTACCTCAATTATTCACAGGTTATGAATGACGTCATTTAGGGCAGCAGACATAATATCCATTAGGGCTTTATTGTTGGGTCGTTGCATATGTGTTGTTGTTTATTATTGTGTAGGAAGTAATTTTTTGAAATATTAACATGGTGGGTCTGTTTACTCGAACAGCTTGATAAGATTATGTAGCTCAAGTATCCTACTCTGTTAAATTACGTAACTTCACTCTTATACTATGTATCAAACTGGCATTTTCAAACTTACATCGCTTCTTTTTGAAGGTTTTTCTCAGAAACATAAGTAAAATCATTAGACATACGTCCTTTTTGAGAATTATATATAATGCGTAGTTGTTAACAAGCAATAACAATGGTCAGAGTTTGTGGTTAGGTTTGAATTATCGTCGCACTAGAGCTACACGAGGGCTATTAAACAGTTTGGTGGATCGAATTCGGACACATACCAAACCGAGTAAGAAGTAAAATAATAGTTGTCGACTTCTGTTTTTTGCATCTAAATGGAATTTTTTTTGACATTTCCAGAAAAATTACTGATTTACGTGGGATTGTTTTCTAAATTTTAGGGAAGATTTCTGATATATTCTAGAAATATTAATGGTAAAATTGGGCTTCTCAACTGCTCAAAATTTACCATTAACGTTCCTGATTTTTTTTACTATGTACACTCCCATCTTTTGTAGAAAAGTGACGATCGGGAAAAGTTAAATTTTTCTTTATTTTTCATTTTAGTTTTTGCCTTTCAATGGGGAAAAGTTGCTGATATGATTCATTTCAACTATTCTATTAATTCCTAAGAAACTTCTTTCGAATCATCAATACTGTAATTTATATTTCAATCTTAACTTTAAAAGGTCGATTTTGGGAGTTCAAATATCCGTTTACTAGGAAATATACGTATTCAATTAACTCAACTAACTTCGGCACCTGGCCGTATCTTAAACGTTACTATGATTAAATTGGCTCAGTTTGAACAATTAAGCCTTAACAGAAACCAGCAGTAGTATTACTCTCACACCATCAAAACCCAGCCCATGAATTTTTAAACTGAATTCCCATTCCTTCAAGTACCTTAAACCCTACGTAAAAATACAAATTTGTATTCTAACCCCCTAAGGGTACTCGCTACCACAATGTAAAACACCCCAATGATAAAAAAAAATATTCCATTTTCATTCTAAATAGAATTTTTTTATGGGATCGTCTGCAATGGTGGGTGTCGCTGGGTGCGAGTGTGTCATCCTAACGCCCTTTTTCCATTATAATACAAATCGTTTTCATGCAAGGCTCACCCATGCTATAAGGCATTTCTGGCTGTTAGGCCTAATGGAATTTTTAGAAATTCTGTTGGAAACTGGTTTTTGTAACGGCCTTTTCCTAGGGGAGCGTTAACCTGGGTTTCCCTATTTGCCTTAACCCTATTTTTACTTTCAATTACCTAATTTCAAATGTAAGGTATAGTGAAAGTATTTCGACGGGTTCGAATATCCGAAATGGAGATTTTGTGCTTTTTCTGCACGTTTTGGAGGGTGCTGATTTTTAAAAAGTGGTTTTTGAACGTCGGTCTGTCTCAAACCAGTCCAAAGCTGGAACTAAGAGAGCTACGTAGCACTTCTAAATTCAGTACACTAGTTCCTAGTACCTGTCGGACGTCATAATGCTTTTAAAAAAAATGTGCGTGTGCAAATGGTAGTTACCATAGAACTTTTTAGGTTTTAAACTTAGAAAAATTACCTTATATGTTACAATACCTTTTATGACATTATAATTAAATTCTTTAATTTAATATCTTATTATTACCTTTTACCCAGTCCCAATGACAATTGGCATCATCACTTTAGGATTTTTTTTTCTGGTCGTCTATAGCCATTTATGGCATCAAAAAGCACATCATTCGATTCTTCAAACTTTTTTCTATTAGAAAATAATTAATCCCAATAGAAGTCAGCCCTATTATTTTTTTTAAATTATGATCAGAAACATTTTTAACAACTTTTTCATTGACCCTACAAAATTAAATTCATTGTTATTACGCTGGAGGGGAACCTTTTGTATCAATAATTGAATAGCAATTTCTTAATGATGTTTTTAATAACAGAAATATTTTTTACTAAGGCACTTAGTTTGTCTAAAAAACGTTTTTAAAGACACAAATGAAGACTTCAAATTTGTTTATTTTAAAATAATTTTGGCACTCTTTTTCGATCACAAACTTAATTTCGACATTTTCGTCAATTTTTTAAAGATATTAAAACGTGATACTACAAGGATGTGTAGCCTCAAGCGAAACGTTAAGAAAATAATAAGAATAAGAAATTAAATATTAAAAAAAAAAGAATATTAAGAATTAAAGAAAAGCTACTGAAAAAGAAGCATTTAAGGATTGATTCGCTTTATATTCCCTTTATTTTGCACTGACTGACGGCATTTTCCATTGCCACTTGAAAGTTTTCTCACGTATTTCTCTAGAATAACATTCCGATTTTTTTTTATTCTCACACTAAGAGTAAAAGTTGTTTACATTCGAAAAATAAGAAATATTTTCATGGAAACTGTCTTTTCCGAAAATCCTTTTTGCTTTTTTTAAACTCTTCTGAAATTCGCACGTTTAAGATAAGAAGTATGGCATCTCCCTTGGCAATATAAACATTTTGGAATAAATAAAATAAAATGGAAAACGTTCTGTTTTCAATTTCTACTTCTGTACTACTTTGGGTTCTGGGGTTCTATTTTATGTTGTCTATCGTATTCATTGGTCAAGCTTTTATCCGATAGAAAGTAGCATTTGAAACCAGAAATTTTATTGAAACTATAAAATAAAAAAAAGTCCAGTGTTGTGTGCTTATTGTCATACGCTAAAAAGTTACATTTCAATGACTTTAGAGGAAAAACTTATTATTTAAACCTTTCGCTACGAAGTATTTTTGCTTCCTCGTAATATTTGATAGGAATAACATTATCGAATCTTTAGTTGTTCGGGAGTTTTTGGGCGTTTCAGTAAAGAAAGGGTTAAGGTTCCTCATCTAAAACAAGAAATTCTGCCGAGCCGATAATATACATTTTTTTTAAAAAAGTGACAGGCATTAAAAATGTCACAAGGAGAAAAATTAGCCACATTTTCTTATTAATTAGTACTATTTGGAGTGCAGTCACAGCTATCATTTAAAATAATTTGTTTATTTTATTAAAACGAATCTCCATACCATTTACTGCAAAGATACTTTTAACCATATGAATTAGTGCTTATTATTTTATTCCAACCCAACATAACTTTTTTTTAGCTCGACCTCCAACCGACAAAGTCGGAAACCGTCGTAAATTTAAAACAATTCCGATTTCGTGCTAAGCCATATCACGTATCATAAGCAAAAAATAAAATCTGCACCCTAGTTTTTTTTTTGTCTTGTAACATTTGCAGGTAAAAAAAAATGAACATGACTTCGCTTAAATTTGAAACTTTATTCCAACGGAAACGTTCTTAATTCTTGCGTGTGCCGCCAGGAGTCCGTGTGTACCGGGTGATTTATTTATTCACTTCACTTCGAAAAGATAAAGGATACGGAAATGAATATATTTTCTAGTTCCAAGGGCGCCTATTTTTTCCCTTTCTTGTAAAATGTTTCTATTCTTCGAGGTTTTAAGCTTTTTAACTTATTTGGAATGCAAATTTTTGCAAATTTTTCTTTGAATGGAATTCGGCACCTTGTCTGTCGTAAAATGATTTTGATGTGTTTTATACTTTCCAATATCAAATTTAAAATGACTGCAATGGATAGAAATTGAAAACAATACAATTTATTATTTTTCATTCTAGAACTTTATTCAGAGTTCATTCTAAAACCAACTTTAATAAAAATTTCAAATAAAAGTAGAACCGATTATCTTCAAAATGCTACCCATGAGAAATTTAAAATGTTATATAGCCTTTTGAAAACATTTATAAATCCTAATATTTATTTCAACGTTGATTTGAATACAAATTCCAAACTTTTTATGGAAGAAAAAATATCGTTTATTTTCTTCCCCGTGGACTATCTTTTATATTCTTGTAAGACTATGTTCTTAAGAAAAGTTTCTCGACTATGTTTTTTTCCAGAATAGTTTCTTTCTATGGAACTTTTTCTCGTTCGGTTATCCCGGGTTTTGCTACTATTCCTTTCTTAAACACCAAGAAAAGTAATGCTCGTTTCTATCGCTTTTGTTGAAAATAAAACCTCTTTCATATAAACTTAGTTTTAGGCTTTTGAAAGAATGATGAATTTAACTATATATAATGGTTACTTTAGTGCCAGCAATCGATTTCTTAAGCCTAATTTAAATGCCCCTTGTTTAATTACTAAAACTATCACGATAATTTTATAGTTTTTATGCTTACCGTTAGGGTCAACAATTCAAGTTACACATTTTCTGGTTCAGATCAGTTTTGATTTCAAATATTCGAATAGCTGGAGATATCCGACGTAAGAATCGCGTTAAATTTCCAGTATGAGAATCATTATAAGATGACCGATGTTTTTGAAACTCGAAAAGTATTAGATTTTAAAATGGTTTTAGATTTTCGATCTTGGAATTGCCGAAGAATTTCGATTTTTGAAATTCCAATCCCCGGTGATTACCCACTTTAGAATTCGCTTAAGTTCAAATACCTTCTTAACACTTTACCTACGGGCGTCGACTGACCCGTAGACTAAAAATCTTCTAGACCAGCAACATAATCTAATGCCTAGCTCTTCTAACGTGTCGAAAGCAACTAAAACACTATTAAAGGTTGATTTGTTGATTGGCATAATTGTACTTTCAATTGTAGGGCTACTGTTTCTTCGGAATGTTCTCTGTTAAAAAAAGTTACCCAATAGTGATTATTTCAACCGTTAGTCATCCTTTTACATCGGACCTTTTTGACTATGTGAACAAATAACATTTTGAGTTAATTGCATGACACAAAATTTGCATAAGGGTCCGTCTTAATATTAAAAATGTTACGAATTTTAAAATTTTCAATAGCAACACCCAATTTTAATTACTTAGAAATGTGAAAAACCATCGAAAACCCCTAAATCTAAGTTTTTGTTACATTTGAATGAATATTTGACGAGTTATTCAATCGAATCACTTGTGGATCTTTGGGGGACCATGTCTAAAATGACAAGCGTAGTCAGTCTATAGGTTTATTAATGGAGAAAAAGAAGCACAAGGTCAAATATCTTGAGGATGGGCCTACGAGGGATATAAAAGTCAATGAGTAGCTGTATATATTCAAAAATAAAGTCGAAAATAAGTTGTAGTAAAAAATAGATCCCTATCGTCACTTGATAAGGGTTCCAAATTACGAGATGTCATTGGCTCTGTTAAATCTCCTAAAGGTGACTGCAAATAGGCAACCAGAAACCATTACATTAGTTCCCTTAGACACAAAGGGGGCGCGCTAGTTTCTATGTCAATTTCAATGTAGAAATTCTCCAATGAGAGTTTGAAACTTAGAGTGTTCTTAGTCTATGGGTCAGTCGACGCCCGTAGGTAAAGTGTTAAATAATTTTTTTTTTTTGGAATCTGAACCTGCTATTCCAACAACATGTTCCGCTCAAAAGGCAATATATATATAGCATATATATTTTTTTCATTTTGATTCTAAGTACCGAATCCCAATTTAAATCAAATTTCAAATCACTTCATTTTCCCATCCAGAAATGCTGTCAACTTCAAACAAGAGTTTCTCTATATACGTGTTTTCACCAATCCCTTTTGTTATCTGAACAATGAAATATTTGTTCAATTACAAAAGGCCTTCTCTTATTACATTACTATTATTTCCTTTTTATAATCTGCACGTCACTGGGCATTTCGGCAATTAATAAATGAGTTACGTGACATGTTCTGTAAGACAATAAATCCCGATTTACAATGGCATTTTTATGAGTAAGTTGCGAGTAAATCCTTCTGATTCATGTTTTCCTTTGGTACAGTTTCTTGTGGGTTTTATAATGAGATGGCTTCATGTCTGCCAACTTGCTGTTTTAATCTTCCAAGAAAGGTTATTGTACATAATTTTCTGAATTGAATTTTACGAATCTACTATTACAACCCAATTATAATAATTGTTTTTGATGCAAGTATATAGATATTTTTATGCGTATACAGGACATAAAATTTTAAACTGATTGTGAAGAATGGAGTTTAAATGTCTGTTTTCACTTGCTTTTGACTGTCAATGACATTGTCTTTCATATAATAGCAAAAGGATCAATGGTTTTTAAATTACTAATTTCGCTGGTGAACATTACTTTAGACCGTTTCACACAGATATGACTCATATTTACATCATTTTGTAGATATTTCTTGGCGCATTTTGAAGTAAGTCGTCAAACCCACGCAAGCAAACTCGAAGATGCAGTTGTGAAATTTTATGAATCTTTATCAATGGACGATGACATCAGATGTTGAATGCGCAACTTCCGTGGTGGGAGCGGCTTATCCTTGAAGTTATGCCAAAGGTGTTCAAAGATAAAAGGGTCGGTCTAAAACAATTTCTGATTACGAGGAAGTCGCACCTGAGATGATAAATATAAATGTGACGCTGGTTTGTTCACTTAGAGATGTTCATGTGGCCATTGACATGTTAAAAAATATCTTGGCAAAAATATCGTTCTTTGAAAGTTAATAATAAAATGTTTTTTAAAAAATAATTTTTTATTCAATTTATATTAGCATATGACACACTTTTAAATTTAACTACACAGTTAAAAATGTTGGCGTAAGATAGCATTGGAACCCTGGAACTTTCTAGATGCCATCACTATTCGGAACGTTAAGTTACCACTTTTGTGGTGTATCAGATTCACGCTTCAAATAGTTGTTACAAATTTAAAGTTCCAGGACTCCGTGCAATTTTGCACCAAACTCTTTAACAGTGTGTGTTTGATCAAATACTTTTAAATTCGTTGATTATGATGGAATGCACGCAGTATTTAGTGACGACCCCTTGCATCAATTATATTAGTCGAACTGTCCTAAATCCTTGTATTACTTAATCCTTGAAACTCGTGTTTCATTTTAAGTTATTTTGAATTATAATTACTGCTTTTAAATTACTCTGTTCAAATTATATAAGAATACGAAATATTTAATAACGGTGGCTCACATAACATCAGTCAACTACCTATAGACTCCAGAATTCCTAGTAAATCCCGTCGTTATATCCCTTCTACCAAAAGCCATTTCCTCAATTTCGAAGCGAGTTCCTTCACTGTCTACCAAAAGTTGGCTGCGTTAATTTGACAAAATTGTACAATATTTCGTTCTTTTAGCTAAAAACTCATTCGTGGCTTCACTGGAAATGAAGATACGTAAGAACTTAAAATTAGTTAATAAATATTTCAAAATATTATGGAAATCATGTCAGGCATAGTTGGCTTCTTACAGAGATGTTTCTGCATTTTTTTTTAAATTATCTATTCCTATTTTAATGTCCATTATTCTCAAAATCTGACAGTTGGACGCCATCGAGTTAACCATCCTCAGATTAATGCAATGGGTTTTAATTCTGGTTTTGGCCAAAGAAGCTTGAAGTTGGTTTTGGGCAGGGTACGCTGTAAAATAAAAATAGTCGCTTTTGGGGTCCCGTACTTAAGACGGTTTAAAACCGTTTCGCTTACTTTTTAAAACGTTTTCTTGAACTCGTTTACAATTTAATATTGTTATTTTCAAAAACTTGTTAACATCCGTTCCCAAAGTGACGTTATACTGATAACTTAAATTACTTCGTTTGACCTTAATTCATCAAGAGATATTTTGTAGCTGATCGGGTAAAACGCTTCGATTCTATCATAATGGTTTCGTTTTCAAGCCGTGCCTTTGTGCTAACCATTTTTTTTAAAAATTTTAAATCATGCGAAAGTGTTTCGGAACAAAATCACATTTAAACTGGAATTTAACGTTTTTTAATATAAAAAATTTCTGTGTTTTTTGCGATTCTTTTTTGGCAACTCTTTGCCAGTTAAAAACCGTAAATTTGACGACTTTTTTTTCCAGTCCTCATCTCGTTTTCGATTTTACGATTCTTTTTTGTCGACTCATTTGCCCGTTCAAAACCGTAAATATGACGGAATATATATTTAAATACATATTTATACAAAATACAAACATAGTTCCTTCAAACAGTAATTCAAAGTACTGTTAGTTACATGTTTCTTTAACCAATATCGCTGCCAGTTCCTGTGCTCGGTTTCTCTTTGTACAGTTGCATTGGGCTTCCTTTGCCAAGTTTTTAGGCGGGGGATTTCTAGAAAACTATCTCGTTATCGGATAGTTATAAGGAAAAGCTATCAGATTTCTTTAGAAGTACTTTTTGCGTCAAATTGCGGGTAGGGTTCAATTATTTTGTGTGTTGAAAAGTATGTTTTTTATTTGGTATTTTATTAGTGATTTGTATTTAATGGTTCGTTCAACTTTCGCGTTTGGACATTTGAGTGGCCAATTTTGTAAACGATGAGAGAGTGTCAGTATGAAGCTAGTTTTTACTGAATTAAAAATCTTTAAAATTTTCTCAAAGTATATGAATCAAAAACATATTTTTGTTACTCTGAATTTGTTTATTACTATTTGCCTTAAATAGTGTGAAAATTGCACGATTTTGACAGCTTAACTATTATATCCATTATTTTATATTAGGCGAATGAAACATTGATTACTAAGTTAAACGAAAGTGCGAATTTCGGGAATTGGGGTAAATACTATCGATAACTAAGCTAATATAGTTTTTGATATTACTCAGAAATATTTATCTTCGATGAACTTCCATTTATATGATATTTGAAGTTTTTTAAATTCTTATCTTTTAAAGGTAACTCTGGTGTTAAAAAAAGTGCATTTATGTCTTGTATTAGCTTAAATATTTAGTTTATCTGATTATTATGTTACTATCTTAGTCTAATTCTTTTTAAACAAAGTTTTTTCTGCACTTAAATTAGTATTTTTTTTATCTCATTTTCTATTTAGAGGGTCGGGATTTCGTGTTTATCTTATCATAAGAAAAAAGGGCAAGTTTGTAAAAAAAACGAATAAAAAAACACAAACTTTCTCGGTTACCACTATGAAATCTCGAGTAGAATGATAAGGAAGAGGAATTAAGATAACTTTTTATGACTTATGAAAAGACTAAGAAAAAACTAGCTTTAAGTCTTATTCTTATCGCATCCTACACATTCCAATATGCCTTTGCTAAGTCAATATTTGTCACCTTTTAGTAGAATTTTTGTAAAATTTAATTTGAAATACATATTGATATGAAATAGTTTTTATCTTACGAAATTGACATACTTTTTAACATCGGCATAGGTCGGTTTCTATCTTGTATATCTTTCCTTCATTATCGTAATTGTGAGTAACTATTTCCCAGTCCTTAAACATTCTAATGGGTTCGCTTAATTAGTTATTACTACAATTTTTTAAAAATTTATTTAAAAGTTAATTTTTTAAAAATATCATCTCTTATAAATTAAAGATGAAAAGGCTGACAGTGTGTGAATAAAAAGACTAGTTTTCCTGGAAAGCTAACAAGTTTCTTTGAATTTGCAAAGATATATTTGTTGTAAAATTCCTTGCAATTAATTTTTAAACGTATAATTTGATAATCATTTTTTTTATCTTGTCTGAAGATTAACTGGCCCTGGTTTCTTTTTACGGTCTGACTTTTAGAACCTAAAAAAAGTTTTGATGCTCCGATTTTGATCCAAATTTCCTGCAAAGTGTTTTCGAATTATAATATTGTAAAAAAACTCCATCAGGATTATGACACACTGGATTCAGATTCAACCCTAGACACAAACCACCCCAGTGTTTAAAACCCAGAATGCTATTACATAGGCAGTGATTTCGTATACTTGGCGACCCAGGATCAAGCAACTAATTGAAAATCGCGTTTTATCACTTCCAACCACGGTCTAGATTTCGCGATGTCGCTTTGTCCACCTCAACGCCATTGTCTGATATTGCGTGCTGCATCGGAATGCGCCTCTGCCCTACGCATCAGACACTAGTAGGCCCGCGGAATGTCGGGCCTACAGACCGAGCAAGTATGTCTTTATTTGATGAAATAATAGTTTGTTGGTTCGTACCTGTTATTTTGTGAATATATTTGGACCTAAAGAAAAAGACCCTGATGGTTGTCGGAAACTTTTTTTTTCTCTGTTCCAGAGAATTGTAAGAGGTTGTTTTGGGTACTTTCCTGTAATTTAATAGTTGTGCTGCTGTATGTTGCTATGTAATTGAACCACTGGAGTGTGTGTTTTTTTTATCGGTTGTGTGTCTTAATTTCAAGCTTCTGGGTAGGAGGTCTAGCAGTTCCCGTCATGAATCACATCATCCGTTCATTTTTTGGGGGTATTAAGTGATTGCCCAATTTGCTTTGGATGCTAACTAAGGATTTACCGTCAGTAGTATACACACACTCAGTAGCATGTGCATTCTTACAGTATCATTTTATGTCCATGCTGAAAAACGGAGATGAGCACCCAGTGGATCATGTGAGTAAGTCTGGGAACTGGTTACACACATGTGGTACACACATGTTATGATACTTTGAGTCAGAGAGCTATTCAGATCTACCATTAACAACTGCAGTAAAATGTTTAGTTACTTCATCACTAAACGTTTTTGGGCTATACCCAAACTCTAAATTTCACGATTCAGAGGTAGTCGATAAGCTTGGTCACTAGTAACCTAGTGGCTGAACGAATTCATGGAGCAAGTGTCTCTTAAAAAGAACATCCCAGCCGTGCCCCCATGGTCTTAATTCCACAGAGGATCCGTGCTTCCATTCGGTTAGTTCCGCCAGACACTCTCTGGATCGGTTATCCCTTTCACTCTCGCTGCCGTAGTGTGTCAGTAGCGTCGGTCGTTCCCACTCAACGAACCTGAAATCCTAAAGCCGCCATACTTTCATTCCAGTCACGTGGATGCCATTTTTTTTTCTACTTCTGATATTCGCCATTTTTATTTTTATTCTTCTTGTGCAGCAAATCCCGATGGCTATCATCGCCCTAAAGCAGGATGCTGATGGTTGGTTTGGTGGTTCTTTTGCTGATTGGATTTTGTCGTCTATATTTCTTTTTTTGTTTCAGTATTTGGAAAAGGAGCGCCAAGTTTGAGTTTTGATATTGGATCCATGTGGATAGGTAAAGTTCTTTGAACTGAGGATGAATTCTTTGCACCAATGTGGGGAATATGTCTGGAGGTCGGACTTTTCGATAGAAAAATGATATGGGATTCAATACCAAATATACTAATAAAATTCTGAGACTCAAGGATGAAATG
The DNA here is from genome assembly GCA_023701765.1 of Hylyphantes graminicola. NCBI lineage: Eukaryota > Metazoa > Arthropoda > Arachnida > Araneae > Linyphiidae > Hylyphantes > Hylyphantes graminicola. Next base: position 45,466,570 of record CM043115.1, on the reverse strand, counting down.
ATACTGTCTGGAACAATAACGACATTGGACCATTATATTTGCCATGCAAGCATGTTTAGCCACAGTAGAAGATTAGGTTTACATAGGTTGATTTTTCAGAGTCTTTAAACTAACTCTTTGGCAATTTCAATACAAGGTTTTGCCGACCACTGTTGTAGTAATTTGCAGTTTTAATAAATTATTCAAAAGCCGGAAGAGTGGACCCAAACTGAGAATTAAAAGTTGCTGACTTGCAGTTTCTCTAGAAAAGCTGTTTTAAAATACACACTAATCCGGGAGAAAGATAGCTTCTACAAATTAACAGCTAAATTAATGAGATAGCTTAAACTATTATATAGATACTATGAAATTAAAAACAAGGGCTGTTACATTACATGTAATAGAGAACTTCACGAAAAAAAAAATGTCTTTCGCAAATGAGTGATCACTCGCCAAATGTCCGGCACCTAATGCAGCCTAATCGCAAGGGTTGTCGTACTACACGCAATATTATGCTTCTGTGACACAAGAACTGCTCTTCTTTCTTTCGGCAAGAGATGAAAGAACCCCCTTTGTTCTTTCGTGGAACGAATCCACAATGGGCTGCTGCTGCTTCGAATTTTTCTTGGCGAGGTACTTTAACCCGAAGTTTTGTTTGTAACAAATGGCGAAAGCGATTAGGGAGTCATTATAAAAACGATGGCGGTGTTCTGAAGCGTGGAGGATTCTTTATCCAAAATATTTGATTTGTTGCATTAAAAAATGAAAGTAAGTTTCTCACTCATTTTTCTGGTTACCCCCTTCGCTTTTCATGGATCAGGGGATTTTGGGTTTTGTGAGTCGAAATCGATTTTCTGTGTCTGTGGGAATTCAGACAGTTGTATGGGGAATTCTCCTGAGTAAAATATTTTTTTAGGTCTTATGTTGAGCACAATTTTCAGTTTATAACTTTTTGTGTGCATCTAAAGTGAATATTTCTTGATTTCAATTGTGGTTTTTAGGTTGAAATTTAAAACATGCAATACAGCTAAAAATTCGTAAATGATTTACTATTTTAAAAAAATGTTTTTTTTTTAAGATATTGAAATAGCCCTGCAGGTAAATTGGCATAATAAGGGCATTTAAGAACATGAATAATTAAAAGACAATCAATAAAAAATTATGACCTAACAAAAAATTAAATATAATTTTTTGATATATTTTACAAAATTACTACGTACTAAAATAAAGCTGTTTATATACCCTCTAAAAAAAGTCCAAATTCTCAATACCCACTTATTGGTGAGGTACAGTAACCTATTATTGAAATCAAAGTTTCTATAATAGGTTACTGTAGTCATAATTACGTTTCAATTCTGGATCTTAAACAATCTGTTCAATTTAGCGAAGCAGATCCCCTCTTGTAATATCACTCATGGATTATCGAGTGCAAAAACCAATTGCTAACCTGCTAGGGGCGGAGATGAGAGTCAAGTGAAAGTCTCATCCAGGAGGATTTAAGTCGATGGTCCCCGGCTTGTGCGGGGTCGAAGTTGAGATTGAGGTTAACGATACCTGTTTATGGCCTACAATTGCACAACAGGGCCCATGCAACAAGCTGATGTAATGAGCTTGGTGGGATTTTTTGCTCACTTTTTGTGTGGTCCAGACAGGGCCTTTTTTAGGGGAGGGCGGAGTGGGCGGGCGCCCAGGGCAGCAGATTTTTTGGGGCAGTTTGTCAAATGATTTAAGGTTGCTCCCCGGAATAGATTTTCCCCCGTTCAACAAAGCAAAACTAGAATCAAGCAAAATCATTAAAAAATCAAAATTAAAAAAAAAAAGGTGTGTATTACAAAAAAAGATGAACACTTTTTCAGAAGCTCCTATTAATATATATCTGCATTGTTATAAATTCCAAACTGTAAATAGCCCTCCCCCCCCAAAAAAACAAAAACAAAAAAACATGCAAAAGCCTTTAAGTAAACCTTTAAAATGTTGAAAAACTGACAAACCTTCACACTTTAAATGAATAAACTATATGTTTCTATGTGCTATGTAAACTATATGGTTTTGGCATGGGCAAAATCAAAACAAAAACATTTTTTTTAGCAAAATCCATTTTAACTATGGAGGTATAAATTTAGTTGGTTGGTTTAGTTTAATTGTAGTTGTTAATTGAATTTAAAATCAGGCAGTTATTTTTATTTAGTTAGTTTTAATCAGTACCTTTTTTTTGTTCAGAGGTAAGGGCAGTTGTTGAATATCCGCCCAGGGCAAAAATTTCATAAAAAAGGCTCTGGGTCCAGAATCTTCTTTTTTTTTTTAATAATTGAATATCTTACTTTGGTGGGAGGTCTTTTGTGCTGTTTACGGTTCCATATGCTTTAAAATTTAAAAAAAAATGTGTTTGTTATTTCCTTTTTTAATGTGGAACGGATAATCAAACCATAAAACACAATAGTTTTTGTCTACTTATTATGTAAGGAAACTTAGAATGAATTATATAAACAACGATAACCGTCACCAATAACCATTGAGATTTTTTATTGTGCCATACTCATCAAAATAGAGCCAAACTAACTGTCAAGATTGTTACCTATTAAATATTTGTTTATACACTTGATATATCATACAGGATGTTTTTTTATTGTTTATTTCACTCCTTCATTCAAAAATTAATTGAAGAAAAGTCAGCTTCCTTCAAGTTATATTCCGCTTTCAAAGCTTAAATAATCAACACCATAATCCAACAGCTATAAAATTCCTTGACGTAACCGGTGTTTGTGAAAACAGGATTGTTCTATAGAACTGTATTGATTTACGACTATTAAATCAAGTATCGGAACAAACTAAAAGCCCCATAAACTTTTAACAATCTATTCCACTCTATTGTTCTTATTTTTAGGTATCGATTGTGGCAAAATTCAATTTTATGGTGCCAGACGGATTTATAAATCTAAGTAAAGTGTTCTTTGTAGTAATGATTTAAATGCCTTCTTCAGTATTTTTCTTCGCCTCTCAGGGCCGGATTTAAAGATTTGCCGCCTGTAGGCTACGATCGATTTGCCGTCCGATATACCACCCGATATAGTATTTTTGACTTTTGTTTCTATATATTAGAATTATCTATCTATCTTTACACTCTAAATCGAAAGTGAAATAATAGGCATTTTTTTTAACTGTTCTACTATTCTTCTTTCAACTTCCGGATCAAGGGGAAACATTTCGCTAGATGGCGCCACGTTTTCTTCCCTTCAGAATTTTTGAAGTTTTTTTGAAGGGTTTTTTTTTTTTTTTTTTTGAAGCAATTCGGCAGAATATTTTGGCTGGGAGAGCGTGCAATCGCCTTCGCAACTACCATGTTAATCCTTCATTTAAATCATTTGTTGTCTTTCTTAAAAATATTAGTTTCTTTATTATAATTTTTTTTATGTCGAATGCCGCTTTAATTGGACGGGTCAAATACCAAATATCTTCAGATATTATACCGGTCATGTGTGTTGGGAAATGTTTCACATGAATTCGGTTAAGGTCAGGGATCAATCTACTATGAGCAAATTTTTGTTTGTATTATTAAATAGCTTCATTTAGCCTGTCATTGCTCGTCTACAAAAAAAAAAAAAAAACCCGCTATCAAATCGAGTGCTGTTGGAAAATTTCGCATTCTAGTCACTTTAGTTGTCATTTTACATGCGTTTGAAACCGCAACTTTAATTACAAACACCCTCTATGATTATAAAGTATAACTGATAGTATAGAAAGTAAGAGAATTTGCCACACTCTGTAACACTTTTGAAATTATCTTTAATTTGAATAATTATTTTAGGTATTCTTTACAAAGTTAATCTTCTCGAAACGTGTTCTAAGAACAGATTTGCCAAGTGTCCGTTCAACCGTTAACTTTACTTTCCTTTGTTTTCTTTTGTATTTTATGTTGGGATTTCTGTTTTACTTTTGGACGCAGGGCCTTCCACTGTAAAAATTGCTAAAGTGAAATTGAATTTTTTTTCAGCATAAATTAATTTGCAGCGTTTTACAAATTTTTTGGATCAATTTATCAATAATATTTATACCGTTCTACTGTTTCATATATAAGAACATTACAATAAAGAGTAAATGATTTTAAAAATTGTGTAACAGAAGCAATAGTATGAGAGCCACACAAAAATTACATGGGTTAATAGAAAACTATAACTATGTAATTTGTTACATAAAAAACCACAGAATATTTCCTAAATATCAATATAGAAACGGACCAGTGCCTGGAATATAATATAGTATTCCCCTAATTACACTCTTCACTATTGAAAAATCCCTTAACTTGTGGTTAGTTCGTTCAACCAACCATTACTAACCAACCACTCCAATCCCAAACTATTTTTTTTTATTTCTAGACGACATTTCCAAGAATAAAACACTATTCAGCTCCACCCAAACGTCACTCACATTTTTTATTTATTTACAGACATTTTTTTACAGACTTTTAATCTTAGGGGGAATAAAAACTTTTCCCGCTAGCCCATCGAGCCGACCTATGATAAGGGTGTCCTGAGAAAAGAATTTTATTTATATCGTCTGGGTTTGTAAAAGATATAGGGCCCAGATCTAGGGCGGCGGGGGTGAAAAGTCATATGGGGAATGTCATTCATCTCGACGCCCCCCTGCCATGGGAAAACTCACACCCATATAGAGATGAGGAATGCCTAATGAAATGAAGTCTCTCGGAATGAAGTCTGTCTTGGGATTGGTCAACACTTCTCGGGTTGGGGGTAAATATCGTTCCCACTTAGGGAATTGATGGGAGATTTGTCATTAATAATAACATCCGTAAAAATACGTATACATTAAGTTCTTATTTTGTGCACATAATTTGACGACCTAAATGCGTCCTGTGACAGCGTTTTGTATTTACGGTACATTGTTGGAGTCTACACTGTTGAAAATTCGACTTAGTTTTCCCCAAAAAAGTGGTTTATCCTAGTATTAAAAAATAATTGGGGTTTTTTCACTTAGAATCTGGCAACAGCTTCGCGTTCTTGTTTCCCTACTTTAGAAACTTTAGAAGTTCGAATGCGGTGTCCTGCCTACGACATCAGCGACCACACCTGCGCGCGCATGCTTATACGATTTGTACAGGCATGCGCGCGCATCGAAGTAGGTGCGAGCGCATGCCTTTACACATTGTATATGCATGCGCGCGCAGGTGTTGTCGTTGATGTCGAAGTCAGGACACTGCTTTAGAATAACTTTTGTTTCGGTAAAGTTGGTTGGTAGATCTATGTTCAGGTTAGTGTGCTTGGTCAGCACACAAACCTGATTATCTCTACCAACCAACCAATTAAACCAAAACAAAAGAAATTCTTAAGTTTCTGAAAATTCTAAAGTAAGGAAAACATGCTTAAGCTGTTGCCAGATTCTCCGTGAAACAACCCCATAATAATAAAAAGTAACACTAGATTTAATTCTTATTGTTCTCTTTATTGAGTTCTAAAGTGGGATTGGAACGAAGTGTTAGATTTGGATCGATGGTTCATTTGTGTGCAAATTGTGTCTTGTAACTGGATATCGGAGATTGGGTGAGGGGTTTTTGAAGGGTAGAAGTGTTTATGTTGGGGGATTTTATTGTATCCTTTTAGAAGAAGAGGGAAAGGAATGTGATTTAATTAAAGTATTGAGTTTTGTGGGGGATTTGTGAAAGACAATATTGATTTTTGCTATTTCGCTGTTTTTGTACTTTTTCTTTTCATCGCAAAACAAGGATATTCACTTTTGAAATAAAAGTATTGTTTAAAGAAAAAATGATGAAAAATGTTTTGAAGAGTGCATGGGGAAGTGCAGAATCAAAGTTCTGAATTAATGAGTTCAAGAAAAATTAATCAATTCTTCCTTCTTAACGATTTAATTGTATTAAGACTAAGATGCGCTCCAAACTGTTATTTATCAGAGGTGCATCAATAGTTGTTAAGGATTTTAACAAATACTTTGAGCCTTATTAAACGTGTCGTTAATTAATACTTTTGAATAACCAAATATTTCAAAAGTGTTAATTAACGACATGTTTGATGGAAATTGGTAATAAGTTTCCCTATTTGGCTTACGCTGAGAATTTATGTATTTTGTTATAACGCTGAAGACAATATCGGTTACAAATTTACATTTTGGGAAAAACACGCAAAATACTGTGTTTTTAGTCAGTCCGTGTTTATAAAAAGGCTCTTTAATATTTTCAAAACTTCTACACTATTAAAAATAAACACAGCCAATTAATATCAACAATATCGTAAAGTCATATGATGTAATATAATGAATCATATCATGAATGAATACTTTTTATATAACTTTGAAACTAATATCGTTTACATTTGAAAAACAAGCAAAAAACAGCGTGTATAAAAATGACGTTTGTTTATAAAAAAAAAATCCTAAATGTTAGTAACTCCTACGCTATTAAAAATAAATGCAGCCAATTATCGTAAAATCGTATGATGCAAAACGTGATTATAAAAAATAACCATGTGACGTATTGTCGAGAAAGCATATGACGTTCAGTCACCCTTACTTATCAAACATTTCCGTCACATGCCCCCTTTCAACCAAGTCTCATTTTTCTCCTACAAACATCAAAGATCTCTTTCTAAATGCCCTCTATACAATATCCCATTCAGCTTATAAACCCCCTTAGATATTTTTTTACAAGGGGGTCGTATAACTGTAAACAAAGACATAAAAGCTTGGATGAATTCCTTAACTATGACTCATATATTGTAGATATACCTCCCACAATCTTTTGGGGGCATTTCTTAAGGGGCCACGTGCGTATCGTTTGGTATCGCCCTTTTCTTAGAATTTTCGGCTCGTTTTTTGAAAGATTCATGAGCTGGTAAAAAATATTTTTTTTTACCACAACCACCACTGGCACGCTAACGAAGGGTGTTGCTGTCTGGGTGTGAAATGGTGGTTTATAGTGAGAGAACTGTGGTTATCGGTTCTTGTTATTGATTTATTAGGAGAACTGCCTCGATAGTCGATAGTTAGTTGTTTTTAGAAAAACTTTGATTTTGGACACGTGTCGTCTGTAAGGTAGGAAAAAAAGGATAGATAAAAAGAAATTATGTTTCTCTATTTCTTTCTCTATCTACTCTCTCTCTCTCTTTAGTCCAAAGAGAAATTGAATTGGAATGTTATTTTACATCTGTGGTAACATAATAATCATGTACTCTTGTTTATTATCATTTAAGGGTTCTCATTTGTATAAACATAAATAATTACTGGAATATTGTCTTCGGTAAATATTCATAAAAATATTGTGTAAGGTAAATATTGAGTTATGGGTATACTATATTTAGAAATAATATCAAACGACTTCACTAGGCCTTGGCAAAGTATATAACAGCTATAGTGGGGATGAGAGGGAACAAAAAGCACAAACTTAAGAAGTATTCCTCCACCCAGACACAATGGCATAATTGCAGTCACAACCAGAATACAAAAATTATTATGTAAGCAAAAGAAAAACTTTTTACTTCTTATAAAACTTTTTAATTAAAAAGAATTTCCCACATAAGGTATATCCAAGAAAAAAATGGAATTTCCCATTTTTTTACTAAAAGAAAGAGGTGGTATTTCCCAGTTTTTCCCGATATTTACCAATTTTTGCCGATTTTTATCAGTTTTTTTTCCGCTGATGGGATGGGAAATATTAGTTCTGGACGGGATCATCCCTGGTTTGGAGACCCGCGGTCGATTGGGCTCATTTGTCCTTACAGAACAAGTCCTCCAATAACTTGATGGTTTGCATCTTATCCCGTGCTTTTTCGCTCACTGGGTGGAAATGGAAAAGCCCGGAATTTATGTGTTTTTTATATGAGTTGCGGGGATAAAAAAAAGTTGTTGGTCATGCGGGGCTCTTACCATTTTTCATCTTCTGTCTTCTTTCATGCTCGTCATGGGTTGTTGGGGGTATTCGTGACAGAGGGGCTTTTGTACTTTCTTCTTGAAAATAATTTCTGTGTGCCATTGTGCAGGCGTGTATTTTGAATATACTGTTGTAAGTGTGAGGGTGACTGATCCATTTGTCTAGATGTACAGAAAACCTTTAAATTCCTAAGTTTTTTCAGCCATGGTTTGTTGCATGGACAATAGGTTATGAATAATGTTAGTTTATTGTGTATGAGAAAATTAAACGCCTTTTTTCGATTCTTTGATTATGTATTTGGGGTTCAAATAAACTAAATTTACTTGCGCACTTTATATGTAGCTATCTCATTTATTTCGATGATTTGGTTGTTAATTATTTAACTTCGATTTGAGAATATTTTCTGGAAAGGTACAAAAATATCTATAAAAATTCAAGACATTTCTTTTTTGAATTTTAATTTTAGTTTAATGGTTTTACTGACACATTTTATGAGTTTTAAATTTAGCAAGCTTTTTTTGTAGGTTCTGTACTTTTGAAGGAAAGGAGCCTATTTTTTTCTTTAAAAAAGTATTTATGTTGATAAATTACGACACTTTCTATGAATTAGCCATATAATTAGAATTGGCAAATTAAACTTTTTCCTACTAAGGCAATATTATGAGTGCATGTAATCAAGTAAATATTGTCAATGTGAGAATACCATATTACGGAAACATTATTTGTTATATTCACTTCGAAATTCAACCTAGTTTATGAAAAACATATATTAAGGTAACTTTAGTGGCGTTATTACGTTACTGCATTACTAATTCATAACGTGCCAATGTAGGATGTCACTCATTTCCGATTAACCCTTTCGCTTTCGCGAAGAAATCAGTCGACCCAATTCCGAACAAGTTTAAGAAAGATGATATTGCGTGGATTCGTTGACATAACCGCAATGAAACATCGATAAGACATTTTTCTTGACTTCTGAATTAATTAGGTATAGGTCTTTGATTGATCGATACATCTGTGCTATTTAATTACCATATAAACACATGTTACTCAGCTGTAGTGTCGAGAAATTATGTCAGAAATGTGTATATTAAACAAGAAACCTGAAATAGTTTACGAAATCGCTGTTTGTGATCAATGTCTGTTTTGCTTAGAAAATTCGATTTTTTTCCCTAAATAACTGTTAGATTTTGTTTAAATAAAATAAGTTTTTAAAGTACCCCAAAAAATCATGAAATTTTTCATTTTTTTTGCCCCATAATTTTTTTTTCACTTTAGTTTTATTAAAATTTATTACCTCAGATTAATCTATACTATGTATTACATCATATAAAAAAAAGTTTACGAGAAAACATAACATGGTTTTTGAGAAAAGGTACATCGAATTTCAGAAAATCAAGTTCTGAGAAAAACGCGTTTCAAGTTTTTATTGTTAACCCATTTCCTTACGAAGGATTTTTGCTTCCTCGTAATATTTGATAGGAATAACATAATCGAATCCTTAGTCGTTCGGCCGTTCTGGGCCGTTTCAGTAAGAAAAGGGTTAAATAAAATGGCTTTTAATGTAAAAAATATTTTTCCAATCGTCTTGATACTTTGTGACATTATTTTTCAGGTTAGAAGAGTATTTTGTATTTTAAGCCAATAATTTTATTTTTTCCCCCTTACTGAACCCCCTTAAGGTTACCATAAGAAAAATTCTGTTTGACGTTAGTTGTACACATTTCTGGCGATTTTATCGCTTGCTCCCACAAATTCGGTAAAGTACCCAGTTTTCCTTGTTTAGTCTACCTACTTTTGAAGTCTACCTAAAGCTCAAAACTAATTAACAGGGCTCTGCTTTTCCAATATTTACCATTGAAATGGAAGCCTCCGATGCTTAACTTGGAATATAGTTTTCATAGTTAGCAAATGAAAATCACCCTGAGATGAAACCTTTTACTTTCAATGAGATGACAATAGATGATAGAGCTTATTTAGTTTTTCTAAAATTGTCCTTTAAAATATATTTATATAAGCGTTTATTCACTGGAAAATCTAAACATGCACCAAAATTTATTCGCCGTGTTCTTGAAAAAATTTATGCTATAAATCCAAATCTAGTACCCTAATGCAATCTGGCATTTGCCACTGTTTATTCATCACATCTATCATTTGCTGCAACAACGATAATATGTTGAAAATCATGATTATTGGGTCAGTAATATAGAGTAGTTCAGTTGAAAGTATACGTGAATCTTTATCTTTAACAAATCGAGTTTCATTTCGATAAAAATGACGTTTGTTTATAAAAATGTTCCTAAATGTTAGTAACTCCTACGGTACTGAAAATAAATGCAACCAATTATCTTAAAATCGTATGATGCACAACGTGATTATAAAAAAAAAATCATGTGACATTTTGTCGAGAAAGCATATGTTCAGTCACCCTTACTTATCAAACATTCTGATGAGCTTTCAAATATTCCTTGCAAAAAAGGCTTGTAAAATTTAAGGGGAAATAGTTCTTTGAAGTTTCTCACCGTTTTTAAATATTATTAATACAGTATTTAAAAAAATTAACATTTATTTCCGGGAAAACCGTGGTTTTCTAGTTTTGACATTGCTGTAGCAATTAAGCGTCATCTTAATGCCGTTTTGTCAATCTTATTAGTCCATATTTACTTAGTCATGTTTCTGGGTCTTTCCCATGGGCCTGCTGATTCACTACTCGCTAAGAATAATGCAGGAATAAATGACATTTGTTTTTCGTATAATGTAAATTTATACTGGAAGTAGGACAAGGAAGAGTTAATTGTGAAAAAATAGACATTTGGGACATTAGGTGAAAAGTTGTGAAAGTAATTGGCGCTTTTTTTTAAAAATAGCACGCTTGGGTTAATAGATGTTATGTTAGATTTCTCGAAATGTTGAATTTTATTGCTATACTTTTTTCATAAAAATAGTTCACAGTTTTTGTCAGTCTCTCTTGTCTGGCCTCCTCTTAAATATAGCTTTTTCAAGTTGCATAATGGTAGATAATGATAGATGAGTGAAGCTAAACAATGGTATTACATGAAATAAGGCTTCTAATTGATAACTCTCATTTTTTTTTGGAATGTAGTGAAGGATAGTCTGGTTGTACATGTATTGGACTGAAGTTATATACATATTCTTAATCTAAAATTTAGGTTATATTCCAATTTATAATTCTTTTCTAGGAAGGTGTTTTGCAGTGATTGTTGCGATTTCTGTGCCGAACCAGTCAAACAGTTGCAAAACTTGCAATTTCCTTAGCGTACATTTTCATTCATATACCATTTAGTGGATTGGAAAATTTAAAATATAAATTTATCTTCTTAGCCCAATATATTTTTAGCTGATTCATGTATCATTCATAACGCATCCTCTACAAATAGTAAACTGTTATTTTCTTCACACACATTCAAAAGCATTAAAACCCTTTTGAGATATCCATACATTCATGTCTCGGCCATCAATTTCTACAAGCCATTCTGAAATAGCTTTTATAAATGGTCCGCCATATAAAACCCTAACCGAATAAATTTCAAATAAATCCTGTGGAATAAAAAGAATAATGATCAAAGTGGCTGTGTGTCAATAAAAAGCCATCATTATATCCTACCAGAAGCCATTGTGGAACAGGTTTCTTCCTTCTTATACTGTGAAGACTTCGAATGTGTTACACATCTGTTATTTTTTAACGAGAAGGTTGTCTCGGTTATTACTAATTTCTGAATGATGGTTGCCTTAACCACTGGAAGGATACAGACCTATTTAAACCTGTCAAAGGATTGTCAGTACAAATTTTATTTTTGAAAAAATTGAAAGATATAGTTTTGAGGAATGTTTAAAATCTCTAAAAAAAATTCAAAAAAATGTGCAGTATTTTTTTTGTTCAACCCTTTTGACAAATAGCTTATCCCTCAAATGGTCTTAAGGCACATGAAGGGTGGATGTAGTTGCAAAACTCGCTTTCTTCAAACTAAAATATAGGGTCAGCTTGTTCATTTGGCGACTTTTCCAATTGAATTTTAGATTATAAATATTCGCCAACTAACGTGCCGGACCCTATATCTTAGATATCCTTTAGAGAATGCGAGTTTTGCAACTAAACCTTTCGTATTATTGAAGTTCTCCTACTTAGTTGATTTGCTGGGCTTAGGTCAATTCTGGATTATATGGTGGCAGGGTGCCATGCACAAAATTTAATTAAGTTCACTTTGATTTGTGGAGCTCTGTCGAATCTATAGAATCGCTCAAATATATAGAATCACCAAAATCATAGTCATATTGAAATCTCCACCTCCGTGTTGTTTACGAAGTAACGTATCACGAACATTTTACAGTGGATCTCTATATAGATTTAAACACAGGTTAAAATTTAAACATCGTTAACATTTAAATAAAACTTAGCATTTGTTTTTAAACTCTTACAAGACTATCTGAAAATTTGGGAACACTATAATTATTTTAACTCTAAAAACAGGTGAATTTAACAACGCGTTACCCCACCCCCCCCCCCTTCACGTTCTTTCTGGAGTCAAGAATCAGACGATTTTGATCCCCTTTCAGCTCTATTATTATTCTTTTACTTATATTTTTATTCTATAAAAGGCCGTTGAAGACCGGGAACGATTCAATTATGTGAGAAATAAATTGGAACTGTGTGGGGTTCGCGCGTGAGTTTTTAACCCACCCCCGGCTGGGCGAATTCCGAAAGTTTGACGTGGTTCAATGTCATTGGCTGGTTTGAATATGAATAATGGTTTTTTCTTTTGTGACGTGTTCGTAGATTTGATTATAATTCGTTGAAAAAGTTTATTAATTTTGTTCGGGGATGATTTGATTTTGGTTGTGGCTTAACTATTTGGTTTGGATGTAAAATATTTGGAATCGCCGGGGGCCAACGAGCACTTTGAATAGGCTGTATGTTGTGGAATTAAACTCTTTTTATAATGCTAAACAGTCGATTTCCAAATTGTTTTTTTCTGCTGAAAATATTAGAACAAACATTTATTTTATAATCACCGATTAATTTAACTACTAATAACGACTTATTTTATGATGATATCAATCAAATGGTTTGTAATATTATCTTCAGTTAAAATCATTACATGAACAAACACTTAGAATGTTTGTTCATAATAGCGCAGAACAGCTGGTATATGCGTAAAAATGAAATTCCAGCTAAAAAAAGAACACCGTAGAGAGACCATTCATTCTATTCAATAGGGGAAGAACCATTTCGGGGTCACTTTTTTATTATTATCTTGCTTTAAAAAAAAGCAGTATGCCGCTACAAAAATAAAAACAAAACTGAAACCGAAAAAAAGACGCACGTGCAAAAGAGCAACATTCGGGGTCACGCCCCCTTATCACGTGGCTCTGAGAATTCCGCGACGTCACACCACTCATTGGATTAGGGACATACCACTTCACATCATTTGGTTGTGCATTTTCTCGTCTGCGACATTTTTATTTTCTTCGCGTTCTTTTTTTCGATTTTATTTACTTTCTCATGAAAAGATTTTGTAAAGAAAAAAAAAGAATGTAGGAATGCGGTGAATAATAAAATTAAAATTGTACATTTTACATATTTTGGTCTTTTCAGTTTATTGATTTTACTTCAACAAAAACTGCGTAATAAGGATTTTAAAAATTTGCACTTAAAAAAACAAAAGACTATTAATCTACTTCCGTTGTAAATTTATTATTCGTTTTATCTTTAGGTTGCAATTTGTTTAATAGGATTTGTTTTTGCTTAACTTAATCATTTTCCCTCTTGCTGGTAATTTGAGAACTACGTTTAGTCATGAAGGAAAAAGAATTATTTTTGCGTAATTATTAAAAAGATAATTTATACTTTGCATATTGTTGAGTTAAAAAAGCCTTTTACATTCATATACAAGTTAGGCTATTTTTAATTCCATCACATTTTTTTACAAATACATTCTATACTAGCATTTATATTCTATGCTATTTATTGCAGTTATTAATAGATTTTACTCCATTATAACGTTAAATCCTAGATAAATTAAAATATCTATTCATTATAATATCAGAAAAGCAAAGGCCTTAATTTCAGTAATATATGTATTAATGTTCATATGTATATTAATGTTTCATTCAATCAAGTAATATGTAATTTTAAATGAATTATGGGAAGTTAGAAAAAGAACTTTGCATTAACTCTTCCCATTAACTTCAAAATAACTTGAGGCTCATGCCCTATTTCCTCTTTACATCACTCTGAAATCAAATAACTTTTTACTTTATCTTAATTATGAACATTTAAAGTACCTATCACATTTGATGATAGCTTATTCAAGAAAACCAGATTTTTAATATGTATTTGCCTGTTGCAATAAAATAACCTAAAATGTTTCAATGTTTCTGGAATGTTCATGATGTATTAGCATGTTGTTTTGAAATATGCATGGTTCAAAAAGTGTTATTTATGTGAGAAAACGGAATTTCTAAAATTCACACGCCTTCTTTCAGTTCAAAAAACAAATTCTCGGAAAGATTTGGTTCCACGGTGAAATAAAACTTCTAGTATGTGCGTTTTTGTGACATGTTCTCTAATTTACCTTGAATATTTAGTATGATAGTAATACATAAATGTATTATAGTTCCTGCGCTTGGCAGAAATTGACACAATGTCCTCAAAATTTCGCCTATTTTTCAGATTGTAATTCTTTGCCAAATTTTATCGAAATAAACAAATCATTAAACAAATAAAGACAATAGTACTGAACATTTTATGTAGGCTAAATTAAGTTGCACGAAAAACGATTTTTAAAATTTTTTAAGTAAACGTTTTTATTTGTTAAGGTAAGTGTTATTAATGGTTTTCACACATGGGTCATTAATGGGTTAAAAACTTCTTCTGCAGTTCTTCTTCATATCGTTCAACTTGTAACTTTCAACATTTCCTGGAATTTTAAATATGATCTTTGATAAATATGATTATTGAAAAAGGGATAACTTACTAAAATTAAATGTTGTTAGTATTATTCGAAATATTTTATTTCTTCAATCGATGACTTCAGATACTGTATCTTAACATCCATTTTACTTATTATAGGACCTAGAGCAACTCTCACCAAATATCATGTGCAAAACACATATAAAATATTTTGTATTGTATAAACGTGTTGCTACATTTTTCAATGCTTTATAAATTAGATGATTACGATCTGTATCATTGATAATATAGCAAGATAGTTTTCAATAATGCAATAAAGACCAGGATAACTTGCCCTGTGCTTAACATGAGATTGGGCCCCAAGCTTTCTTGAAGGGAGAAAAATTACATGTTCTTCCCTTATGGGTTTAAAAATAGTACCCAGGGCCTGATCTTCAATAAGGCCAGTTAGGCAGGGCCTAGGACCCCCTGAATTCCAGTTTCTTTTTTGCTTAATGTTGTGGACCCCAAAAATTTTAGTAAATTTTATAATTTTTTAATGCTTCCTTTTTTATTTTAAAAGATTGACATTCAGAAACAACTTCGAAAAAGGCCTCCAAAATCTGTTGTGTCTATATTATGTGTGTTACCAGATCAGGCCTTCCTCGACTGTACCTGTATGAACCTTGTAATAAAAAAGAATTCACACCGCACACGACCTAACTGAACTCCCAGTTAAATTACTAATCGATACAACATCCATTAAAATTCGGTTCCCTAAACGATCCCCCCCCCCCTCCCGCCATTTACTTCTCAATCAAAGATGGCGGACGAAAAAGAAGAGCACGGAATTGTAGTTTCACCCCTTTCACCTTACTTATTTATATTTTCGTAACATCTTTTTGGCCGTCCCCCTAACACGCTTAAAATTCTTCGTCGCTTCTAAAGGTAACTCGACGTAAGTGCTTCCTCAAAAATGCTCTTGTATAATCAGATTAGGGCTTTATATTCCCTCGCCGAGTTTCTTCTTTCGTTGGTGGCAGCAGGGGAAATAGATTACGCGGACGCTCTGGGTTTTTAAATAAGTGATGTAAAATGAAAGAATGTCTTGCAAATTTTTACGTGTTAGATCTCTGTGTTAATATTTTGTCTACTTTTCTTGCATCTCGTGGGAAAATACCGTGTTTTTTTTTTCATGAATGGGAATATTTCCGATGATGTAACGTTCTTTTTTCATTTGAAGAGTACAGGGGGGAAAACTGCTTGATTTTGTAGAAGGCTTTCTTCAATAAGCCTCTTTGGCGATGATGGCGAGAAATCACCTAAACTGGTGTAAAGAAACCGGTTACTCGCTTTGTTTTTCTTTCTCGGCAACACTGATTCACGCCAGAGATCAGTGGACACGAGTCATACGTTTGTATCGCGAATGAAGAACCAAAAGAAAAACCGGTTTCCTGTCGCCAATGTTCGCCAAGCAGGAAGACTCCTAATAATTACGAAGACTCCTAATAAATCAAGCGGTTCTTCACTTGTACTCTTCATTTGTTTCCGTTCTTGATTTCATTGGTTGCTGAGGTTTCACATGATTGATCTCAAATGAAAAGAATTTTTTTTCTTTCTATACACTTTTTTAAACAACTTTATGACAAAATTTTATGTTTTCAACAGCACAGCAAAAAGTTATATTTTAAAAATTTACTAAGTAAAATACTTAAAAGAAACTTGTTTTTCGAATAGGCCTACTTATATTTTTATTTTGTTTGCGACAGAATGTATTTCTAATCTAATACTAAACAGAAAACATCCTCAATATGAATCCCCCCCAAATCATTTATTTCAGGAGAAAGGTTGCTACATATGGCAACTTATCGCTACCGTTGCATCTTTAGAACTATACTTTTCAATATTGTTTTATACAGTTGATTAATGTATTTTAACCAACAAAACATCATTCAAAATAAACTTTAACCATTATCAGCTAACCATCTAACAAATTAATTTAAGAAAAATACAAAAGTTAAGAACATTTGTTCTTTAAAAAGACTTCCTCGTCGTAATATTTTTATGCGTGTACTAGGGGGGAAGTCGCTCGACGAAAGAACAGAAATTAATGTTGACTTAACAAAGGGGTGGGTGGAGGTTAATTGTGTTTGTGTGATTCGAATTTGTTTAATGTGTGTCAATTATAAATATGTGCACCGTGTTGTTTTTGGTCGTGACAGGTGGGGAGAAATGAGGGATGGAGAATAATGACAGATTTTTTTTAGTAAACTCTAAAAACATCAGTCGGTGATTAAAAAAAAAAGCCATGTTATCATATTTTTAATTAAAAAAGGCATTTGAAAAAATGATCAAGAAAAAAATCAGTTCCTCTTATAATTTGATGAATAATAAAAGCTGGGTGGGTTTTTTTTTGTTCCACAGTAGCTGCAGACTCGTACTTAAAGCGTTTAATACATGGCATATAAGACTTAAGTTACCAGATACGCTTACATTTTCAAGGGTACCTTATATTGTGTATATTATTTATTGAAATAATTACATATCTGTTTGAACATGTAAAACTGACTTTCTCGCAATATTTCCGTAGCTTTACCTAATATTGCTTGTGTGCACATGTGTCAGAAAATAACCAATATTTCTCACATAGAACTAATTTTAAACAAATAACTACTGCTTAAGTATAAGTCATAGCTCTATATTATAATCGAAATATGAGAGATGTATTATAATTTTACAAACAACTACTATTACTTTAAATCAACCTATGGAATTGTAGAACTTTTTTGAAAACAGATACTTAAAGGAAAATTGGAACGGGAGAAAGTAGCACAGGTGCAAAAGGGAGAGATTTATTTCTATTGCCAGATCCCGGCAGGTGTTCTTGTCGTCTGCAGTTTTTAAAACTGATCCCGTGATACGGACGATGACTTATGTTGTTATTAGGACAGGGGGAGAGAGATAGTCACAAAATTGACTCATGGCTGCACGTGTGTTTGTTGTGAGTGATCTGTTATATTGATCTGTGTGCTCACGTACAATTCACAGACAGTCTGTTACTTCTGTTTTTGAGACGTGTGCTGTTTTCTGGAATGGTGTATCATATACTTCTTTTTTTTTTGTATGGAGAATTAAATATATATAATTAATAATTATTCTAATTATTATTATTATTTGGTCTGTAAATGTGTCTTAGTTTCTTCAAAACAGTGTTTCAGTTCGGAACAGATTTATTCTGTTTTCTTAATGGTCCCTCATTTAAAATTCTAAAAACTACTTTGAAGAATGAAAACTAGATGAATTTTGAGACGTGTGCTGTTTTCTGGAATCGTGAATCATCGACTTTTTTGATTTTTTTTTTAGTATGGAGATATTCTAATTATTTTTTGTCTGTAAATGTTTGACGGAATAAACATGGAGGGTTATTGAAACGGTTCTTAATTTTATTCAAAACAGTGTTAAAGTTTAGAGCAGATTTATTCTGTTTTCTTAATGGTCTCTCATTTAAAATTCTAATAACTACTTTAAAAAGAAAAGTAGAGGATTCGGGTAATCTTCTTAGTTAACATCCCAATTAGTTTTGCATTTATTCACAGTATTTTAATGGAATATTTTCCGTGGATAATCTGGTGGCACATTATTTGGCATGCATTTTTTTTTTATTCTATCACTCATCCTATAACATTTCAAGTATAATTATGAGTAAGACCAGACAAAATACTTATAATTGTTTTAATCCAAATAAAATGATATAAATATAAAAAATAATGAACATTGTTCTCGTAGCTTGCATTTAAATAATCGCAACGGTCACATGCTGATAGACCAACCACTTCAAGTGAAATCCTCATCTTAATATTAATATACTACTTTTTTTATGCTAAACTTTAACCCTTTAAGACGGCTTCCAGGAATCTGTCCGTTGAAATTGTGGGACCCGCCTAAAGGTCTTGTCAAACACGTGTGTTAGTAATAATAATGGAATAAAAAAAATACAGAATGTTGGATATGCCCGAGCGAACATTGTTCTATTCGAATTTTTTTCTTTAAAAAAGAACGTGTATTATGTTCGCGTTGTTTTATTTGACAACGCTACCGAACCATGTTCTTTTCATACTTATTCTCAGACCTTACAACAATAGGTTTTTGAGAGATCAACAAACCACCGTATCAACACCGTGGAAATTCTAAGTTTAGAGTTTCGAAAGCGCGGGAAGCCATTTTCGTTACACTAATTAGGCTAAAAGAATCGACATGGTAAGTTGCACTCGAGTACAATAACTAATTTACGGCAAACGATCTTTAGCGTTCGTTAATTTGATTATGTTTGTATTTTTATTCGTTCGTAGAGTTAATTTAGAAACTTCTAAACTTTGTAAATTTGTTTTATTTTTTTTTAAATTAGGTATGGCATCATTTGCTGCAAAATGTGAACAATTATTTCCGAGTCGCATATTTTAAGTACACACTACTAAATAAGTATTTTTCAACAATTCTGTACGTCAATGCAGGTTGCAATGTATACTTGCAATTTACAATCTCTGACTCGGAAACATTTGTTTACATTTTTCAGCAACATGACAAATCTAATAGGGTTGTTTGTTTCACTTTGTGGATGGCAACAGCTCAAACGGTTAATCTTCATTTATTGTTTGGATTTACTTTTGTTATGGTATTCGAAAATGAGTTTTTAAACAATATTTTACTTAATTTTTTTTAATGCCAACTTCTCGCTGTGATGTTTGTTGTTTAAAACATTAGTTAAACAAAGCTTGCATCGGAAGAAAAGTTTCTTTTCATCTATATCTGTCATTTTGAAAGTGATACCGAAGCAACCAATGAAATCGCGGTACGCAAAAAAAAAACCCCGAGAGTTACACAATCTGAAACATTAACACATAAATATGTCTACGTTTATCAAATTAAATTATCGCTCTCTAACCTTTCAACCAATACCTCCAACCCCCGCACACAAAATGCGTGTTTTTTTATTTACAATAAAATCATAAGAAAACCATTCCAAAGTTTTTTTTTATTATTTTATCGTTCTTGACCATCGTCTGCGCGCTTCGTTGCCCGCAGACAACGGACAACTCAACTCGGCCATCGACCTTCCCCCTCTTGACCGCTTCCTGCTGCCGATTTGATAAAACGATTGGACTTTGTTTTGAAAAAGTACTGCGACTTTAGAAATCTATTACTAGTTTATTTAGGGGGTACCGTATACTGAAGGAATTGTGGCATTTAATTTTGGTCCTTGTATAAAATTATGTTAATATTATTTTTCTTGTAAGTAGAGATTTTATTGGACACTGAATGAAAAAAAAAGGAAAAAATTTAGTCCTTTTCGTGATGAGTTTTATTTATTAAGCTAATCTTGGGTAAATTTTATAAACTTATCACTATTAAAACTTATCTCTATGTCAAATGTCTCAGTAAACTATGTCAAATAAAGCTTATCTCTAAAATGATATTCTATTATTTTCATGTACTTTTATATATATTTTTAACTATCAATCAGGAATTAAATAGGTTTGTGTTTTGATACTTTTCTTATTTCAGATCATTTAAGATTGTGTTAAGATGTCCTAACTTTGATCCAGAAATATTTGTTAAAAGAGAGTCCATCTTAATTCTGTCTCTTACAATAGTAAGATCTATAAAAAGTATCATTTAAAGATATATATGAAACATCTAGAGATTTTCTAAAGAATTGCATCAAGGAAACTTTTGCTTTTACACGCTCAAAAAAAAAAAAAAAAAAGAGAGAGAGAGAGAGGGAAAAATAACAAATAGGTCAAGCTCGCGTGATCATCACGCGACCAAGCCGTTGCCATAACAACCGCCAAAAAGTTTTTCTTTTTTTTTTTCGAAAGGTAGACTCTATGACCTCAATGTTAAACCTTTTCCCAAAATAAAATGCAAACAAAAAAATAAAAGTAGATTTAGACACATTCCACACTTACAGGTGATTAACTTTTTTATTCCTTATGCACGGAATTTCGATGATCCTAATGTAAGAAATATTTAAAAATTGGTGGGTTGTGTTTTTTATAATTTCGATGATCCTAATGTAAGAAATATTTAAAAATTGGTGGGTTGTGTTTTTTATAATGGTGTTTAGTTTTGAGATTTGGTGGCACGGTTCCAGCTGTCCTATATTTTATTTTAACCCTAACGTCCTATCTAGCCTGTCCTATATTCTAACCCGAATGAATGGCTTAATGTAATTACTGGGAGTTTGCTGGGGATTCTCCTTGGGTTTTTTATAGGTAAATTATTAAATTAAATCACGGAAAAGGGCCACTTTCCAAATAGAAATAGAAATGCCATATAAATATGTATATTGTTTATTAAATTTTATGTTTTATTTTATAACTTGTTTGTGGTTGTTACCAATTTCTATTTTGTCTTGTGGAGTAATAAAATACTTACATACATGTTTTCTGATTATGGATTAATAGTGAGTTTCAACTACATTTTACTCTTTGTATTTGGGTTAAAAAAATTTATTAGCGCTACATTTTTTCAACTTGTTTTTGAAACTATTAGTAGTTATTTTTATGATATCAATCTGCATATAGTAAAACTGTGACAAATGAAATAAATGTTTATCATTTTAAATCACTAAGTTTACATTTCCTTACAAAAAAAGAAACATTTATTTACGATTTTAAATTTAGTGCTGCCATCTATTTTGCGCTACCGATATTACTACAACAAATTACGGTTCAAAGATGGAAGAGTATAAAGATTTCTGGCATGATGCCAAGGCTGCTAAAAAGATCCCCCAATTTCAAGAACGGTCACTTCTCTTCCGGTGATGTGGATTTTTATTTTTACCGCCTCCATCCTCCCATCGTTCGTTTATTTTTTATTTATCGTCTGGTTTGGTATCTTTTTCGGTCTTTTTTTTGTTTCTAAATAGGATTTGTTGATAAATAATTTTCTTTTCTTGGGGCTTTGAAAAAGATAAGTTGTTTCTTGCATTTCTTTTTATAGAATGGGTGAATCATAGTTATAAATAATGCTTTATTAAAATGATTTGTTTTCACTGACCAAGAAGTTTTAATTTGGAAATGCAGGTTTTAATTTTTCATTTAATTTTTCGCTTTTTTTTTCTAAGGGACAATTCTTAGAAACAAACAAAATAACAGCAAAATTTCTCACTCTCCCGTTAAAAATGTAGCGTAAGAGTTTTAATTGGAATATCATTGACTTGTAACAGAATTATCGTTTGCCATGTTTATCCAACCCGATTGCTGGCAGCGCCATGGAGGAATTTGAAACCGAATTTCGAAATTTTGTGAAAACAATCTAAAACTTCTACTAAAAATTAATGAACATAAACATTCCATTTATTATTTTGGGTTTGCAACTTTTTTTAAAGTAAATATACTGCGTCATATCAGTCAAACTATTTAGTTAAATTTATAAAATTCAACCTTCGAACAAACCAAACAACAAACAGAATAACACATTACATAAAACCCTAGTAAAATGCTTACTACGTTGGGTCACTACATACCGCCCCCAATTCGCCGACGAACGCCTTATAAGGATTCTTCCTACTAAAAGCGGCAAGTGATGTCATTTTCTCTTCTAATCGTTTGATCTTTTTTTTTCTCGAGTTTAGTTGTCGGAAGTTCGAACTGTCTCGTGCGGCCGACATTAGAGTTAATAACTAGATATGCGTGTCAGTTATTTTTGGGGTAAGATGGAAAGGTCTGTCCTTGTATAGAATTGCTTAATTTCTCTTATTGTTTTCGATTCATCTGGAAAATGGGTTCTATTTATAAGATTTACGGAATGAAATGGTGAAATGACGTTCTTTTGTGTTTTGATTCTGTTATGTGTCTTGTTAGTTTCGGAATGAATATTTGAATTCATTTATTAAATAGTTTGGGTAATATTCCCTTTCGCAGGCGCAAATTTCAAGTCCTATAGTTTTGTAAATTATTTTTTTAAAATGTTGATAGCAATTTTTTTAGGGTGGTTTCCTAAGATATTGCTGAAAATATATAATCATCTTAAAATCACAATTTGCCAACAATCTTGAATATATCAATTCCCTTTTATGATCCTGAAGTCCCTAGTAAACTGGCTATATTAGGGTGATCGTAAAACCTTGAAACTTGGCAATTGTAGATTACTAAAATTTTAGAACTTCAGTGTTATATAACCTCAGCATTGTGTAACTTTGACTCTATACGTGCGGAACAACAGCCATCTTAAAATAATACATGGTCATTGCTGACGTCCGCAGTTTGTGGATAAATTACTTAGAAATAAAAAAAAATAATAAATAGCTATATTTCTCAAAAACGCTCCAAGATAATGGGCATTTTCTCCTAGTTCTTAAAGTTAGTAGCCCAAATTGTTCCTATTTACATCAAATTAATTTTAACAATGTTGCAAATGTAATGAATATTTCCTTGGGCTGTTTGTTCACATTTCTTTTATTAATTGACATTGAAATGAAATACATCCAGACATTTATAATCAAATCCAAATAATATCTGTCATCAAATGACTAAGCTTCTTGTTCTTTTGTCGGATTATAAATAACTTGCTGACAATGGTGTTTCCAAACTATGCACTTGAAAAAAAATTCTATCCGCTTAAGAACAGAAAAATAAACACTTAAGATTTCGCTTGAATGATCTGAGCCACACAATTCAAAAATAAATCGTCGCTAATCTTTTTTTTTTTTTTAAATATGCAAATATTCTTACTGAAGATTATTTTTTAATTGGCCATTTCCACTTAGAAGATATGAAGCGGATAATATGTTATCGAATTCTTTTAATGCTCTCTTGTGTAATTTTATGCTTGAGAAGCGTCATTGAGACAATAATTTTTTTTTTTGTCAATCTCAGCGGAAAATTATCGAGTTGATTACTATTAATTCTCTGACTAGCTTTATAAACCCGGCGTTGCACGAACTTACCCTCAATAGTTGTTTGTTCAATGGAATCAATTACAGTGGGCGATTTTGTAATCTGTAAATATAAATATTATGCAACCTTTCCAACACAATTGGCAACACCATCTGAACATCACAATTTCAATCATCTTCCACTTTGAAGAAAGATTTTTCTGAATTCCAAATGCTTTATATGCGACATTTTGATGACTAAAACTTCTATAATTTTTTTTAATGTGTAGGGTAGACTGACCAGTGAATGAACAGGCTCCAGTGAATGCATTTAAAAAGTAAGGATTAAAAATCATTCCACTGGATGGATTGGCAACACTGACTCCCGCTCATCTAGTAGGAAGCTATCTGACAAATGATTGGTTGTCCTGGTCATTAATTAAAATACAACATGTTTATTGACTGGATATTTTAATGTTCATTCACTGGTAAAAGTACTGTTCATTCACTTGGCTTTTGTACCACTTTTTATTTGGACCCCCAAAAGACCCAAAGCAATGCAATACAAAGTCACCTCTTTTTTTTGTTGTAGAATTTACATATAATGACAGATGTGTTCACATTGTCATAAACCCACAAGCTATATTTTCTTTAAATGTATGAATTTTCTTGAAACAAATTATGCTTAAGCGTTCATTCACTGGTTAGTCAACCCTAGTTTAATTTACATTATAGATTCATTATATATCAACTCAATCAAAACTGCAATATCCCTTTTCGTGTATGAATACATTACTTTTAATACCAAAACACTTGTTGCGAATCAAAAATGTTTTAGAATAAAGCATAAAGCCACAGAGCAAATGTCCATAAACATACAGACATCTCATTCAACGTGAATCCGTTCAACAAGATAAAGTATACGGTACACACAAGCCAACATACGATCTCTGTTCAATGTATCTCAACGGAAATTGTCCCTGACAGGTACATTCAAGCTTGAATTATTGAATTTAGGGCTCGCGGAATAAACATGACATCGAATTTCCAAGAGCCCCATCCTCTCTGCATTCAATAAGGAAATAAGGCAAAAGACAAGAGGGTTTTTTACTACGGACATTGGGGATGGAAAGCGCAAATAATGTTTTCATTTTCACTTGTTGTTTATAAAAGAAACCGGCTTTAAGTTCGAGCAGAGAAATGTACAAGGCGGAGGAAACTGCGTAAACAACGCTGCTGGCGCCGAAATTTCGCCTGCTCCTATTGGTTGCTCCTTTGACCCTGATATTCGTGCGCCCTGTTGCGTCAAAATCGAAGGAAAAAATAATTAAAATAACACTCTAACTGAAGCTAAACTAATAAAAATAATAAATTTATGTCTTGAAATAACAAATAAATTTGGTTATTGAATGGGAAATACCTTTTTGTATTCGATTATCGCACTCGAAAATGAGAACTATTTACCCTTTTTCTCTTAGAACATTTGTATACTGAAAACTTAAGGTCGGTTTTGGTGTAGCATGTT
Source organism: Hylyphantes graminicola (assembly GCA_023701765.1). NCBI lineage: Eukaryota > Metazoa > Arthropoda > Arachnida > Araneae > Linyphiidae > Hylyphantes > Hylyphantes graminicola. The sequence continues at coordinate 45,441,384 of CM043115.1, read as the reverse complement.
AAACGTAAAAAGCAACATGCTATTCAATGCACTAAACCACGCTGATCTTTAGCTTTGTATTAACTAGATTTGTAACTTTGTATTAGCTAAAACTATTAGGTTTTCGACATAGATTGCAGATTGTTTATGTTTAAGTTTTTTCATTTTTAAGAGTAAAAACTCCAATCAAAAATTGGAAATATCGCTGTACAGTACATATACCTTTTTTTATCATGCATGATAAAGACAGAAAATTTCTTTTATTTCTGAAACTTAATCTTAAAATATTGTTTGCCTTCTTAAATAAGTATTTACTATATAATTCGTTCAAAACACTGTAATTTCACCAATTTCTTCCCCCTATTACAACCAGTCCTCTACATATATTTGTATAAGTGTATCGAGTTCATTTTAGCAATAAGTGATATAATTCAGATATTTAAAAAAAATGAAACTACGGTATAGCAAAAGCGGAGAACAACTGTCAACTTGTACATTAAACTGTCACTGTCAAGCAATTGCGATATTCCATTTTTTTCCCTATTATAACCAGTCCTCTACATATATTTGTATAAGTGTATCGAGTTCAATTTAGCGATAAGAAGTGATATAATTCGGAAATTTTTCTTTATGAAACTACGGTATAACAAAAGCGGAGAACAGCTGTACTTTAAAAAGCTACCTTGCTTGAAATTCCTGATGGACACACAACACGATGTGCTTGGTTTGGTTAAGAAAAGATGCAGTGGAATAGACTCTTGAAGAGACATTTGGGTTCAGGTTTCGGGGGCCCGTGGGGGGAAGGTTCTTTTTTGCAGAGTATCGAATGTTCTTATTTTAGAGAATGTATCTTTGTTAGCTAACGGTTTTAGGTAGATGACTGTATGTTTAAGGTCTGTTGTAAAGATATTTTAAAAAGAGGGTATAAGGTGTTTTAAATAGGTTACCCTTGATAATGTATGCTGAAGTATGCTGAGTTAAGTGTCTTAGACACTGACATATAGAATTAAGCAATCGTTATTAAAATGTCGTAGATATCTCTAGGTTTGACATTACTCCAGATAATACATATCGTTTGAATGATGAGATCAACCTTCAGATACTTTAATCTAGGATTAGTGCTGTTTTATTGCTTTGTTCGTTGCCTTATTTGGACAGGATAATTGAGCAATCTGATTGTTGAATGCTAGTGTAATTGTTAGAAATTCAGAAAAACCAACTAACATAAAACCTCAACGTAAAAGAAAAGATATCATCTTAGATATCTGACTTTGCTTCCGTTCCTAATCGGAACAGCTTGACTCTAGTCTATGGATTCTAAACAGACATCAGACATCTCAACTGTAAAAAAAAATCTTAAAGGAGTTGTTACAACCCTCTCAGCTTTTTCTACACTCTTAAAACAAAAGAGTGAAATCCACTCCAGTTGGAGAAGTGCATTTTCGACACTGGAAAGGAATGAATATTAACTCAGACCGAGTTAAAATCACTCGTTTGGGGTGATCCTGTCGGAGGTTTAATACACAAAGGATCCACTCCAAAAAGAGAAGTGCATTTTCCAGACTGGAGGAGTGAAAATTAATCAGACTGAGTTAAAATCGCTCGTTCGTTTTAAGAGTGTTATGTAATGTATTTCTTACAATATCCCTTTATTCTTTCCAGACCATTCTGGAAATGGAACGGTACCTCAAAGAAGAGCCCAAGTCCTTCAAGTGCGTCCTCCAGGACACGACCAGTCCGTGGGACCGCTTCAGCCTCAAGTCCTCCAAGTTCGCAGAAGACCTCGAGAGCTCGACGAGTTCTCTGACCGACGGGGGCAACAGTTCTGGGGCCGAAGACCGACTTTCGGTGTCGGACCTGGACGCCGACCACCCTTCCCCTAAGCAGGAGAAGCCCCGTAGATCGGCGGTCGTGGTCAAGGAGGGTCGGGGGAGGTTCGACTTGCTGGATGGAAGCAAGAGGAGGATCCACAAGTGCCAATTCAGTGGGTGCAAGAAGGTGTATACGAAGTCCTCGCATCTCAAGGCTCACCAGAGGACGCATACAGGTGAGTGGTGAACGTTTTGAACCAGGAGTTTTAGAATACAAGTGAAGCAAGTCCACACTTTGGTCATTTTCGAGTTACTAGGGTAGACTAACCAGTGAATGAATTAACGTTTATATCGCTGCATTCGCCAGTGAATGAACACCAGGATATAATGACCATTGCAACCAACCATTGTCAGATAGCTTCCTACTACATGGGAGGAAGTCAGTGTTGCTAATCTATCTAGTGGAATGATTTTCAATCCTTATTTTTTAATTATATTTACCAAATGTTAACTCACTAGATCCTGTTCACTCACTGGTCAGTCTACCCTATAGCGTGTTTGCCTGTACCAATTAGGTAGAATTGTGCAATAACGAAAAAATTTATCGGTTCAGATAATTTCCGGTAAGCAGCAGCAATTAAAAAAAATGCAAACAAGTAATTTTGTTAAAAAGCTTTTCAACTTTTAGCACTGAAGTTCAAGAAGTAACTTGTAGCACAAGAAGTTTTTTATGTACTAGGTTCACTTTTTTCTGAGCCCTCCGAATCACATTCAGAGTTAGAAAAATCTATTACCCGACTTGCCCAGGGGAAGTACAAATTAGGATAGGACAAGACAAGTACTTTTAATTTTGCACAATCGGGCAAGTAAAATGTTCTAGCTTTCGACTTTTTTTAATAACTAAGTTAACTGTAAAAAAAAATATTAATTTTTATCAAATATTTAAGAGTATAAATATATGTAAAATAATTATGGTCAAAGAAAATATTTTGAAAATGTTTACAACTCTAATAACAAGGCTTTGCTTATATTGAGCTGAATGATGTTATATGTGTGTACCAATTTTGCGTTTTGACCCTTGTATGATAAAAAATATCATTCTCTTTTATAATCGTATTCATTTATTACATGGTCCCAAACTTTTCTTTTAGGTGAGAAACCCTACAAGTGTTCATGGGATGGCTGCGAGTGGCGATTCGCGCGCTCTGACGAACTGACCCGCCACTACCGGAAGCACACGGGTTCGAAACCCTTCAAGTGCAGCTTCTGCGACCGCTGCTTCTCGCGCTCCGACCACCTAGCGCTGCACATGAAGAGACACCAGTGACGACCGGAGGTAGCCCTAGTCCAACAACGCATCGCCTACTTTCCTTTTTATTACGAGGACGCTCTTTTTGTAAAAGACTAAAACAGATTTTTTATACTATGCGTGAACTTCTTTTGCATAACGAACGGACGTTTCCTTTTTTTTTTTAAATGTACTGTTCTTCGAAAAAGCTACTGGATTGGCGAAAAAAAGTGATCAACTACATTTTGAAAATGCATTCTTTGTCGTGTGGAACTTGTGCGTCATCTCATTTGTTTGTCTTAAGAAAGTCGTCTGTAGTAGTGATGGTCTTTAAATTACTAAATGAGAGAACATTCCCACGTTATTTTTATAACTTTTTCATAACTTGTCACTGCCTTTGCATCTGAGGGATTAGAAGAAGTCACTGCATATGTCATCTAAAGATGCTCTGGGAACACGAAGCTGGATCGGCATTAATCGAGGCATCCAATCGGAAAGAACTTGACTCGTCCGAATTAAGTGATTGGGTTCTCATCGTGGGGCATTCAATCAGAGAAGCTGTAAGATGCCAGAAGGATCAGAAAGGGCAAATCTGATTGGTACTTTCCAGCAGACATCCAATCAGAAAAACCGTTTGATGTTGACGCAAAAAATAATTCTAAAGTGCGCATCTGATTGGTTTTCAGTAATTGACATCTATTTAAGCTAGGCTTACATGGAGGGACAGGACATGAATCTTCGCCAAACATTGGCACTCTTTATACAAGACGTTACCGAAAGCATTTTCACTCTTCAGTGATTGGTTTGACGTGTCACGTGGGCACAAAACCAATCACTGGCGAATGAAAATGCTTTCGTTAACGTCTTGTAGGAAGAGTGGCAATTTTCGGCAAAGGTTCACGTGTCCTGTCCCTCCATGTATGCCTAGCTTTAGGAAACCGTCAAGCTCATACTTGAATGATTGGTGTTCGGCAAGAGATGCTCTAGTGTGAAGAAAAATATGGAGATGAAGTCAAGAACACTGTTACTGTCACTCATCGCTTGTTGTGTGTTTAACTCGCTTTTTGTGTCACTCATCGAATAAAGAAAAACTTGACCGTGTATGGACTGCGTAAGGCATGAGCGGACTTTTATCCACCACAAAATCTTCAGAACTTCGATTAAATATGCCTTGCCTCAACTAGTCGGTGCTTAGGAGACACGACCATGCCTTAGTTGCATTACGTAAAAAGAACGGGATTGGATAATTTTATGGTTCTTTACTTGAAGAGAGATGGATCAAGGTTAAAAAAATTTATTCCTAAACGGACGATACCATGTAATCGAATCTATGCAAAAAGTTTGTTTAAAATCTCTCTTTTTTTTTAAGTGTCTCAAATCTGTGTGTCATGGTAATGGACAATTAGATCAGGGCAGAGCATGATTTGTTTTGTGGAAAAGAACATGCTTGTGGTAACTGTAGTGTAGGCGTTCCTGTTCTAGTTGTCCATTAAAAAAAAAAAATTCTAAATTGCAGTGAGATTAGCATTGAATTTGTTTGACCTTGATCCGTCAATCCTAAGGTTAAAAGTCTATAAGTGAAAGCGTTAAGTTTTTAAGATTCATTTACCATAAAACTTGCATTTGTATATAAAAAAAAGTATCTTTGTTCCGATATCATATGTACTGTAATTCTCATGTTGATTTTTGAATCGTTGTATATACCATTTTCTCGACTGAAAAGGAAAATTTTTCTGAGGCTGAAAAAAAAAGTGGCAATGGATAAAAAGTATGCTTATGACCGATATCTATATCCGGTAAAAAAAAAAAATTATAATAATAATCTATAAACGAAATTTTACTTCGACAAAATTGCTGTCATGTGCTTGTACTCTCTGCTTGGATTTATAATAACTTCTTCGAAAGCTTTCTTGCTAAAAGATATCTAGCGTACATGAAATATCAGCTGTATTGCGGTGCAAAACAATTGTGTGATAATTAGTTCAGATCATCAGTGAATCACTGGATTTAGTGGACACTGTTATGCAAATTATTGATGGGTATACTATTGTTCATGTAATTTGCTATTTTGGTACAATTTGTAAGAATCATTTTGCATTTTTGAATTATGGAGGTTTAAAAAGCTATTTTGGGTTTATTGAGCCGACGCATTTAAAAGTACTCGGTCTTTTTTCTAACTAAACCAAAATAACCAGGACCCGAGTGCGTTTTTGCACGCTGCTGGCACAACTTTTTGTCATGGAAAAACTTTTTGTAAAATCGAATTCAATAACGAAAGCCTTATTAGATTAGTTATTATTATAGAGTTGTTTAAGACATGCATGGCAAAGATTTATTATGTAAATTGTTTTCTTTAAAGATATAATGCATTTCTAAAAATAAATATATTTGTTTTTAAGAAGAAGATTTGTTTTTAATCTTGATATATGACACAAAACACACACCACACTAGATTTAACTTCTATAGTCCTCCTATTACGAGAAGAGACTTATGACATCATCGCAGACTATTCTATTGTGCTATTTGTCTTTTTTTCGAAATAACAACTACAATTTACACTAAACATCTCCCGAGTTTATTATGCCACATTTTCGTCAAAAGACTAACGTGGCCGAACGGTTAAGGCGTCCGTATTGAAGGATTACTTTCATTGAGACTACTGTTCAGTTGTGCTAAGTAAAAGAACATCTAGCAATGATGCGTAAAAAATGCATTCTTGTTAAGGATGCATATTATTTATGAATAGAAAAGGTGAAAACTAGAAAAAAAAAAAAGAGATTAAAGTTTTTCTTTTGCATTCAGATCATTTGAAAGCTGTACTTGCAAACCGCAAAAAATATACGAAATTTAAAGTTTATAAACATAGAGAAACTTGTTATCGTCAAAGAACTTAGTAATATATTCATTGACACAAAAATGTTTTTCAAAAGTGTTACTTAGCACGTTCTTCCATCTAAGCTCTTCAAATGTGACCATAATACTTTAGAAACTTCACTTACAGAGTGATTAGCCCATTTTGGAGTTCTAGTGCGACTTTAAACAACAAACCTGCCTATTTGTAGAAGTTGTTAATTTTGGCGAAAAAAGTTTCGCGAGATAATGGGTAATGGGTTGCCGCATTTTCCCCATGATTCTATTTTGAAATAACACCAACCAACGTCAAGTCTCTTTCGTAATGGTAGTTTTGGTACAGCTGTGGAAATAAAAAAGTACAGGGTGTTTCAAAATTGACCGGAATAGGAATTGATGCAATTCCGAAATATTGAGCCGGCCCCTCCGAAAAATAGTAAAAAGCCAATTGATCACGCGTTTTGGTCGTGGTTGCATACTTGAACTAGGGCAGCACGAGAATGTGTTGACGAAGGGATGCATTTGTTTTGAGTTTGGTTTGATTGAATCGACATATTGCCTAGTAATTTTACAATTTGCAGATTCTGTTACATCAGTTTCTAAAACTACTAAAAATGATTAGTAACTACGAAAATGGAATTTTTGTGTTTGATTTCGATTTAAATAATTTGGTGTGTTTCAAATTCGAGCTGGATGTTTGAAAATTGGAAGGAGCTAAACGTTTTGCGATAGAAATGTACAGTTTGTCGAAATGTGCATGTGTTGGAACCAAATAGTTCTATAGTAGGGTAGAGACTGAACCTACCAACCGCACCATCTACCAACACGGAGACAATTTAGGGTGTTATGTGGGGATCGATAGCCGAGTGGTTTGGATCGCAGGCCATAACGCTAGCAGTCCGAGCGCTGTCATGAGTGCGGGCTCAATTCCCACCTTTGCCCTGGGTGTACTTCCTTTCTCTAACAGTAAAAAATCCTTCTGTGGCTGTCTTACTTGACGAAATCTTATAAGCGGGTCTCTTATCATGCATTCCGGAATATACAGGGTGGTTATAAAATAACGCTCGCTATTCGGAGTGGTCTGTAGCTTGAATGAATAATCCAAATGCTTCAAAATTTGAGACACTTACTAATCAAGAAGGGGGGAAAAAGAATGGAATCATAAAAAAGATAGAATCTTAAAAAATAATCACAAAAAAGAATAATCATAAAAAACAAACTCGTCTCTTGACCAGGGTTCTAAGTTACGAGGCGTCGTCAATTATGGCCAATTACGGTCAACACAGCTAATTACGCCTCGTCATTTAGAACCCTGGTCAAGAGACGAGTTTCTTTTCGTCGATAAAGAATGGAATAATAAAACGAAATTCGTCTCTTGACCAAGGTACTAAATTACGCGGCGTAGCCAATTATGACTAATTACGGCCAACGCATCCAATTACGCCTCGTATTAGAACCCTGGTCAGGAGACGAGTTTGTTTTTTATGATTCCATTCTTCCCCCCCTTCTTGATTAGTAAGTGTCTCAAAGTCTTCTGCATTTGGATTATTCATTAAAGCTACAGACCACCCCGAATAACGAATAACGAGCGTTTTTTTATAACCACCCTGTATATGTGCATACATACCCAGCATAAATAAGCAAAATACAATAATTGTTATGTATAGACTGATGGTCAACATCAATTTTTTTTAACAATAATGCAACAACCTATCCCCAAAATGAACAGCCTCCTAAAAATTTTTTTTTGAAAACTAGTTGAACCTGTAATTTTTATCAGATGTAAATTCAACCAAACCAAACTAAAAGTTCTACATTCTTGTGTAGCACAAGTGCAAGATTTCATGCACGACCGAAAGGGCGGCCAATTAGTTAGCCGTTTTTCATTGGCGGGGGCCGGGTAAATATTTAGGAATTGCGTCCTATACGATTCCGGTCAATTTTGGAACACCCTGTACCCACTTGAGGTTATTTCATCCGTTAGTCACCCTATGGAATCGGACCTCTTTGAGATTGTGTACAATTAGCATTCTGAGTTAATTGCACGATACAAAATTTGCATAAGGGGCCGTCTTCATATTAAAAATATTACGATCTTTGAAATTTCCAATAGCAACACCCAATTTTAATAACTTAGAAATGTTAAGCACTCTTAAAAACCCTTAAATCTAAGTTTTTGTTACATTTGGATGAATATTTGACGAGTTATTCAATCGAATCACTTGTGGACCTTTTGGGGACCATCTCTAAAATGACAAGCAAGCATGCATGCAAAGCCGTCCTTATTTATCAATTACACACGTAATCTTATACACAGTCCCCTAAAGGGTAATTATAAAGTATTTTGTGATTTACTCAGCAAATTATGAATTAACATTTTTAAAAATTGGGATTTCGCTTAAACTTCCTGTCTTAAATTTATTTCTGTAAAAATATTTATGGGTTTCTATTCATATTTTTTAAAAACATTAATATAATAATTTTTTAAAAATATAAAAATTGTTTTAAATACCATAATATTTAATGCATTTTGTTTGGGTTATTATAATTTCTTTTCAGTAAAAAAATTGTTTCATTATCTTAATTATTTACAAATCGGGATAGTTTTTTATGTGCAACTCATTTAACATTATGGGACCTAAACTTTGCACGTCTCTTACTCCTCTAATAATGCTTAAAAACTAACAAAATTTGGCATATCGTATTAACATAGGTCAGAGATCTGAAATATGGATTCAAAAAGGGGTGTTGCTATTGGAAATTTTAAAGTTAGTAACATTTTTAATATGAAGAAGGCCCCTTATGCAAATTTTGTGTCATGCAATTAACTCAGAATGTTAATTGTTCACAATGTCAAAAAGGTTCAATTCTTTAGGATGAATAACGGAGGAAATAACCTCAAGTGGGTACTTTTTTATTTCCACAGCTGTACAGCTGCGGAAATAAAAAAAAGTACCACTAGTGATTATTTCAGCCATTGGTCACCCTATAGAATCGGACCTTTTTGAGATTGTGAACAATTAACGTTCTGAGTTAATTGCATGACACAAAATTTGCATTAGGGGCCGTCTTCATATTAAAAATGTTACGAATGAAATTTCCAATAGCAACACCCAATTTTAATAACTTAGAAATGTTAAGCACTCTCGAAAACCCTTAAATCTAAGTTTTTATTACATTTGAATGAATATTCGATGAGTTATTCAATCGAATCACTTGTGGATCTTTTGGGGATCATCTCTAAATGACAAACAAGCATGCATGCAAGGCCTTTATTTATCAAACACATGTAATCTTATACACAGTCCCTAAAATGTAATTAAAAAATATTTTGGGATTTACTCAGCAAATTATGAATAATTTTTTTTTAATTGGGATTTCGCTTAAACTTCCTGTCTTGAAATTATTTCTGCAAAAATATTAAGGGGCTTCTATTCATATTTTTAAAAAAAATTAATATAATAATTATTAAAAAATATAAAAATTGTTTTAAATACCCCAATATTGAATGCATTTTGTTTGGATTATTATAATTTCTTTTCAGTAAAAAATAGTTTCATTATCTTAATTATTTATAGATTGGGATAGTTTTTTATGTGCAACTCATTTAACATTATGGGACCTAAACTTTGCACGTCTCTAACTCCTCTGATAATGCCTAAAAACTAACAAAATTTGGCATTTCGTATTAACATAGGTCAGAGATTTGAAATATGGATTCAAAAAGGGGTGTTGCTATTGGAAATGTTAAAGTTAGTAACATTTTTAATATGAAGATGGCCCCTTATGCAAATTTTGTGTCATGCAAACTCAGAATGTTAATTGTTCACAATATCAAAAAGGTCCGATTCTGTAGGATGAATAACGGAGGAAATAATCTCAAGTGGGTACTTTTTTATTTCCACAGCTGTACAGCTGTGGAAATAAAAAAGTACCCACTAGTGGTTAATTTGGCCGTTAGTCATCCTATCGAATCGGACCTTTTTGACATTGTGAACAATTAACATTCTGAGTTAATTGCAAGACACAAAATTTGCATAAGGGGCCATCTTCATAGTAAAAATGTTACTAACTTTAAAATTTCCAATGGCAACACCCCTTTTTGAATCCATATTTCAAATCTCTGACCTATGTTAATACGAAATGCCAAATTTTGTCAGTTTTTAAGCATTATTAGAGGAGTTAGAGACGTGCAAAGTTTAGGTCCCATAATGTTAAATGAGTTGCACATAAAAAACTATCCCGATCTATAAATAATTAAGATAATGAAACGAATTTTTTACTGAAAAGAAATATAATAACCCAAACAAAATGCATTCAATATTTGGGTATTTAAAACAATTTATATATTTTTTAAATAATTATTATATTAATTTTAAAAAAAAAATAAGAATAGAAACCCCTTAATATTTTTAAAGAAATAAATTTAAGACAAGAAGTTTAAGCTAAATCCCAATTTTTAAAATTTTTTATTCATAATTTGCTGAGTAAATCACAAAATACCTTTTAATTACCCTTTAGGGAACTGTGTATAAGATTACGAGTGTAATTGATAAATAACGGCGGCTTTGCATTCGCTTGCTGTCATTTTAGAGATGGTCCCCAAAAGGTCCACAAGTGATTCGATTGAATAACTTGTCAAATATTCCTCCAAATGTAACAAAAACTTAGATTTAAGGGTTTTCAAGAGTGCTTAACATTTCTAAGTTATTAAAATTGTTTGTTGCCATTGGAAATTTCAAAGATCGTAATATTTTTAATATGAAGACGGCCCCGTATGCAAATTTTGTATCGTGCAATTAACTCAGAATGTTAATTGTACACAATCTCAAAAAGGTCCGATTCTATAGGGTGACTTACGGCGGAAATAACCTCAGTGGGTACTTTTTTATTTCCACAGCTGTACCTGCCGAAATACGAGTTTTTCCAGGCAGGAAAAGAGCCAAATGGAATCGTCCTGTATCAAAAAATACCAAAGTGAGAGATTATTTCGGCCGTTAATCATCCTATGGAATCGGACCTTTTTGACTTTGTGAATAAATACAATTCTAAGTTAATTGCATGAAACAAAATTTACATAAGGGGAGGTCTTCATATTAAAAATGTTAACAACTTTGAAATTTCCAATAGTAACACCCATATTTGATTATTTAGAAATGTTAAGCATCCTCGAAAACACCTAAATCTAAATTTTGTTACATTTGGATGAATATTCAACGAGTTATTCAATCGAATCATTTTATGTCCTATGGGAGACCATTTCAAGGTGTTGTTGGTTTAATAATGTTTATCTTCCTTTCCAAGGCCGTATTTGTTTATCAAGCTCATATATAACCTTATACACAGTCCCCTGAAGTGCAATTAAAAAATATTTTGTTATTTACTCAGCAAATTATGGACAAAAGAAATTAAAAATTGGGACTTCGCTTAAATTTCCTGTCTTAAATATGTTTCTGTAAAAATATTGAGGGGTTTCTATTTTTTTTAAAATTAAAATAATAATTATTTTAAAATATAACAATTGTTCCAAATACCCCAATAGTGTACGCATTTTGTTTGGGTTATTATAATTACTATTTAGTAAAAAATTCGTTTCAAATATCTTAATTATTTATAGATTGGGATAGTTTTTTGTGTGCAACTCATTTAACATTATGGCCCTTATTCTTTGCATGTCTCTAACTAATCTAATAATGCTTAAAAACTAACAAAACTTGGTATTTCGTGTCAAAATATATCATAAATTTGAAATATGGACTCAAAAAGGGGTGTTGCTATTGAAAGTTTTGAAGTTGGTAACATTTTTAGTAACAATACGGCCCTTTATGCAAATTTTGTTTCATGCAATTAACTTATATTATTTTTTTACTAAATCAAAAAGGTTAGATTATATAGGATGACTAACGACCGAAATGATCGCTAGTGGATGCTTTTTTTTCCCCACAGCACGCTTACTTTTTAACATAACCAACTCCCCTATTTGTGAAACGAAACGGCCGAAAACGGCCTTCCCGGTGTTTATTGGTAGAGACGGGCCGGTTTTGAGGTTAAAGAACAATTATATTGTGAAATTAACAGTTGAACAGAATTAAAAATTTAGTAAATGGGTCATTCTCTGTAAATAGGACAAATTGCACTTTTAAACACTGGAAAAAAAATATTTTTCTAAATTAATAATTTTTATTATATGTGTTTCACATATTCATATATGGTAAAGAAAATGGTTCAGATCCATTTAATGAGTTTTTTATTAAGCAAATAGATTTTTTTCCACATTTGACAATTATCGTTAACTTCTTTAGATGCTGAGCATGCGCAACAGACAATGTATGCTCATGCAGCACCGAAACCATCGCATGCCTCTTTGACTTGCCCCAAGTGCTAAGCATTGTGTTTTAGTTCAAAAACGTGTGATTCAAGCTATGTCGATTAGGCTTGGTTGAATTAAAGACGCAACTAAACCTACAGTAGACAGAGTTCACGCTATATATCTCTATAGAAATGCGAGTCTTTTTTGTTAATGAGAAAATTAGGCTAGGCTAGTTTGAATTACCGTCGCACTACAGCTACATGAAGGCTTTTGGCGACGGGCGTCATAATTTAGAACCGCAGTCAAGTGACGAGCCGACACTGACTATTATTGAATATTGGTCAAGTATAATTTCAAAGGTTGGTTGCCGCTCGCCAAACGCCGTTGGTTGCCAAACGCCGCTCGCCAGAAGAGACAGTCACAAGAGACACACTAGGAAAGACGACACAAACACATAATGCGCGTTTACATGAGCCATCGAATCCATGGAATGCCAAAATACCCATTAGGGGAAAAAGATGTCGAGCAGGATTTTTAACCCAAATGTTAGTCTGTGGCCGAATCCATGGCATGAAACATCAAAACCTAATTCATTGGAGAGTTTGCGAAAACCCCTAATGAACCCCCTGCAATTCCGGTTCAGTCTGGGAGAAAATCCGCAAGAGAAAAACTGCTGAGTGTGCTCTTCAATCTATGTATCTGGCTCATGTAAACGCTCCTATAGACAAATAACAATTATTGACAAACACAGGCATCCATGCCTTACCGGGATTCGAGCCCAAACCTAGCAGCTCCAAAGGCTAGCACCCTCACGTTTGCGCCGCCGAGTCGGCAAGTTTGACCCAACTCTTGATTATAACATAGAAGAAGATGCGAATAATCACTCTCGTAAAATATCTAAAGGGCATGCGTTTTTAAAAAATCTACACTTGAAGCAAAACAACCGATCGGTATTGAATGCGCTTGGAAAAAAAGATCCAAAGTGAAGTTATCCAATGTGGACTGACCTTTCAAGGCTGATATGCGAGTTAGTGACGTGTGAGTGAGTGACGATTCCGTAGGAAAAGTCAAATAACATCATTTTCTAAATTTTTTTTTATAAAATTTAGAGATTGTATGTTAATCAACATTTAAATGTACCTACAATTTGAGACTAGTAAAAAGATTCTTGCACTTATCTATAATCAGTAAATGAGGTTGAGTGAGTGACGACAGTAAAAGACGGACATTACATAATCATAAAATTTACATAAAACTATTGATGGTAGAAAAACCTCAGATACAGTTTCGGAAACTGCAGAAACTAATTAACCATAAATAGTTAAGCCAAAAAGGATTATATATTTAAAACGGACTTTTTTAGGACGTTAAAAGTTAAAAAAGCATGCAGGGACAGTGTGAGGGAGTGACAAATTGGGTATTCAAATGAAATTTTATATAAGTAAATTAAAAAATTTAAGATTTTTTAAGTGGGACTAGTTAGGCTGTGTGGGCCATTTTACACTAATAAATCACAAACATGCATATTAGGCCAGTCAATTCGTCCATAAAAGGGGCTGATTTGGGAAAGTTTTGGTGTAGTTTTTTTTAAAGTTTTACTTTATGTTTTCGAGGTCGCTGATCACGAATCTGAACTTTTCCACCTCGTATCTTTTCCGGAAATTGAGTTATAAGCAAAAAACAAGAAAAAAATCGGACTTTTTTCAGTTTTTTCATTATAACGCAAAAACTGTCAATTTTAGAGAAAAAAAGTCAATTATTAATTTGAAGACAATAAAATTTCCTATAATTTTTGTGCATACAAGATTGTTCTAAGATGAATAGTTTAGCAGCTATAGCGCGTCGAAAACAGGTAAAATATCACGCCCCCCCTAGCTATCTGGACTTGACACCAAACACTGTCCTTTCCATTATTCCTTTATTTCCTTTTCACTTTAATGCCGCTTTATGCTTATGATATCTATCGGTGTCAATGGTATACCTAATAACGGGCATTTGCTGTACATATTACACCTTAAATAAAGAAATTTCTGTATTACAGTCTTTAAAAGACCAATTTTGGTCAATGTATTCGGTTTTTCGACAGCGGAAATGAGGCGCGACGATATTATTAACACATGTTTTTCTCCGAAGGGCACCAAAATAAATCACACGCTTTAAAAATTAGTGTTACCCTAAGTACCTGTTTCAATTAGCCAGTAAGTATATAAGTAGTTTAGTTGACGCTACCCTTATCTAATAAGATATACTATTCCCATTTAGAAACGGAAAGTGGTTAAAACTTAGGACCTTACTCTCTATCCCTATTCGACAATGGTTGTTTAAGAAAAGGACAAAAATCCACTTTGTACAAAACATTTAAACACATTGAAAATATGAAGTTCAATGAAAAATTTCAATACGTCATTGATGGTGGATTTTTATTACACAGAGTAGCCTGTCCCGTAGATCAATCGTTTGATGCTATCTGCGAAAATTACATAGAATATGTCAGATCAAACTATCAATCACGTGCTGTAGTTGTGTTTGATGGCTATCCAGATTTGGCAGAAGGTGGAACCAAAAGTGCTGAGCGAATAAAAAGGGCTAGAAAACTTTCTTCCGCTGACATCATATTTGAAGAAAAAAATGGTACCAACAATGTCTAAAGAAAAATTCCTTTCTAATCCAAGAAACAAACTGCGTTTAATTGATTTATTAATGACAAAAATTTCTGCAACAGGAATGATCTGCAAGCAAGCTAAAGAAGATGCAGATACACTAATTGTGCTGAACACCACCATATCTTTAGCTCCAAAACACGAGACTGTTGTTATGGTTGGTGAATATGTGGATTTATTAGTGATCTTGGTAGGCCTCTGTAAGTTTGACAATGTGTTCCTTTTAAAGCCAGGAAAAGGCCAATCACCATCAGTAGCCTTTTCCCCAACAGATGCAGCAGAGAATAAAGTTGCAGAAAAATATTTTCTTCCTTCATGCAATGAGTGGTTGTGATACCACGTCATCTCTTTACATGAAAAAAAAATTAAAATTCTTCACAAGACTCTTACTAAGAATCCTGATCTTGCAGAGGCAAGCCAAATATTTTACGCCTCCAACTCTACTCAAGACATGGTTGCTGATGCTGGTGAGCATTTTCTGGTCTCAATATATGGATACAATGGTAAAAAAGCACCTTCTCTCAATCACTTGAGGTACATTTACTACATAAAAGCCGCATTTAAAACCAAGACCAACATTGCTGCTCTTCCGCAGCAGCAAGGCAGCACTCTTTACGAGTATTTTATCAAGTTCAGCAGTGGCGTGGCATTGAACTAAATCCAGAGGACTGGGGATGGAGAAGGACAAGGAATGGTCTTATCAAAGTAACAACTTTACTTCCTCCAGCACCTGAAGCTGTTCTAAAGTTGGTTTTCTGCAGATGCAAAAAAGGCTGCAGAAAAAATTGTGGGTGCAGAAAGGCAGGTCTTAAATGTTCCAGCTTGTGCTTGAACTGCGAAAGTGTCTATCAAAATTTCAAAACTGTGTATGAAGATCACATGGAATCAGAAATTAAGGAAGAACAACTGGATTCTACATTCCTTGATCCAGCTTTTTAACAGTTAAGTACTATTACTTCTGAACTCAAATTTATTTTTAATTAAAGTAAGGAAAAAGCATAACTCAAACTATTTTTTTTATCATAGAACGGGCGTAATTCTTCGATAACTCTGGTCCTGAAGAAAAAGACGTAACAGAATTTAACCTCTTGTATATTTGTATTGTAATTGTAAAAAACTTATTTTTTAAAAAAATAAATGTATTATTCCACAGTTACTGATATTGTACTTCTTTCTAATTAAATTAAACTATAATTGGTGTAAATTGCATCTTTTTGGTGAGAAAATCTGAAATAAAATAAACTTCCTGGTAGCAGAAATAGCTGTGAGGAGGTTAAGATCCATTCCTAGGGCGAATGATCAAGGTCGCATCGGGGTGCGTCTTTTTGCCTGCTTTTTGGCGCGTGCTAGCCATTTAACTATTACTCTTACAAAGATGTTGTACATACAAAAGTTATAGAAAATTTTATTTTCTTCAAATTCATAATTAACTTTTTTTCTCTAAAATTGATAGTTCTTGCGTTACAATGAAAAAACTGGAAAAAGTCCGATTTTTTTCATGTTTTTTGCTTATAACTCAATTTCCGGAAAAGATACGAGGTGGAAAAGTTCAGATTCGTGATCAGCAACCTCGAAAACATATAATAAAACTTTAAAAAAAACTACACCAAAACTTTCCCCTATTTTTCCCCATTTGACTGGACTATATATAATTTGAAAATAAAGAGAAAAGTATCCGGGACATCGATTTGTCCCTTTTACAGAGAATGACCCAAATATATTGAGGACCAATTTTGTTCTAGTAAATACAGGGCGAGGCAAATAAAAGTGGCCCCAACGTAGAGATAAGAATACAACAGAAATGTTACCAAGTCAAAAAAAACCCATTACAAAAGCAGGTTTGCTAACTGAAGCTATTGATCGCTTTAATATTAAGACCAAACAAACGCTTGACGACTCTTATTTGCAGACAAATACGCCATGGTTTGGGAAGCTAGTTGAAATGAAATATAAACAAGGTATCCTAGAGAATCGGACCTTTTTGTTTTTGTTAATACAAAACATGCTAAATTGATTGCAAGACGCAACATTTGCATTATGGGACGTCTTCATAACATACGAACTAATATCTGAACTTGCCACTAGTCTATGAGTAGCTCTAATGTGAAGCTAATCCTATCCAACCAATGCAAAAACAAGTTTCAGGCGGTTTCCAGAGTTTTCCTCGCCAAGCATTTCAACGTATTCTTATATCTAGTACGTTCAACGTATCTAGACCGGGGCCACTTTTATTTGTTTCACCCTGTTTCATCCAATATAAAACTGCATTGCTTTGGTTTGAATTATCGTCGCACTAGAGCTACACAGGGGCTATTGGCGAGGGGCGTCGTATTTTAGAACCACAGTCATAAAACTGCATTGAGTTGACAAACATTTTAGATGAAACTCAACCCACAAAGATAACTAGCTCACATATGTATAAAAAAATTAAAGCCACCAGTAAAACAAGTTTAAATGCAAATTTCAGACATTTATTCAGGATAAAATGTCACATAGTGAAATAAAGCACACATACATTTACATCAATACTGAATTTATACATATGTATGACAATATGGAATGATAGAAAGTTTACATACACATTTTAAAAACATCATGTATTATACCCAGGGCAATACCTATAATTTTGTGATAATTAAGAAAAACAAAAGTGCCAATGATAATACTTTTTTCATGCACAAAGTTTGTAAGAAAGTGTAATTTATTAAGTATATGTGTTAAATATCTTTTTAGAATAATAGTTATTTATGCAACAACTGGACTTTACAAGGGTACATTAGAAAAGGCTATTTTCTATGTGTTGTCACATAGTGAATCTTATAATCAGATCCAAAAATTTCCATAGATTGGCATTGAAAATTAACCAGGCAAAAAGTAAATTCTATTTTGAAACGTAAACGCTAAAATAAACAATGTTAGGAATTATATGTTTTTTTATATTTACTTTGCTGCAAGAGTGCACAAAAGTAAAATTTTAAATATGATTTCGTTAAAAGCGCTACTTTCCTACTATTATAGAATTGAAAAAGTTATTTTTGCACAATATTATATAAACAGTTTTAAAAATAAAATTCAATACACATTATAAAGTATGTAGTACATTTTTTAAGCTTATTTTAAATAAGTAATACTCTTATAAAAACATAATTTGAAAGCCAAAAACCTAACAAAAATTAGAATCGTATAAATCTTAATCTAATTTGTAAACATATAAACTCAAAAGGTTTCTTATAAAGATGCAAACCTAAATTCACAATTGTTCCTGACAAATGAAATATTTTAGGTTCGCTACTAATAAAGGGTTTATTACAAACTGAAACAGTATAATATATAAAAATTAAACTATACTTTGAAAAATTTACACACAAAAAACACGCTAAACTTAATAAAACTATATATGTAATTAAATCCTTGCCTAAAATAGTCCGCTTTTAAACAATAGTAAAACAGTAAAAGGGAAATGTGTATGTACAAAATAAATTTCCAATTCTAAAAACATGAAATAAGTAATTAAGTAAAACCCATAACTAATACCAATCCACTTTATATAAATATATATATATGTATATATAAACAAAATACAAATATTTTCAAAATAAATATGATCACAGAAAGTTCTGGTAGTAGATTATCGAAAAATTTTGTATTTTAACTGATACATTTAATGAAAACACATAGATTAGTGTAAATAGATATATAAAAAATTCAATCAGTGTTGGCAACATAACTAATACAATGTTGGTCAAAGGAAAAAAATAAATATTGCGATTTTATTATTGCACCCAAATAATTTTTTATACAACAGATATTTATTGTTGAATCGATTTTTTATTGTAATTATATTTACCATCAGTAAAATAAGTAATACTTTTATTAGATGTAGCATAAATTTCCAAGCTATTTATTATTAGCTGCTTAGTAATACAAGTCATTAATAAGTTAATGAAAAAAAGTATTATAGGTACCATTTAAAACTAATGTTCTGGTATATTAATTAATTAATACTAATATTTTTTAAAAAAAAATATTTAAAGCTTCTGCAAATGAACAACCTTTGCACTATGACTTTTTAATGGTGAGATAGTTAAATGGAAATTTTATTGCAAAAGTTAATATGGTTGCCTATTTCCGAATGCATCAATAAAAACAACGATAACTAGGTATTATTAATGGTACTTATATAATAATTTCAAGTACTATGGACAGGTTGCCAACACATTCCGATCATTATCAACTGGATAATCGCTTCATTGCAGACTGAATTATCACTAGAAAATGGAAATAATAGTTCTCAACTTGCTGGTAAAATGAATAGACTTACAATAGCAAAGTTAGGACATATTAACTGGCTGATAAAAGCCTATCATCGCAATTAGAAATAACATTTAGATATGGCTCCTGCAAAAAAGTTAGCTCATTAGTTATTTTTTTAACACTTTCATTACTGAAACGGCCTCCGACGGCTGTGCGACTAAGGATTCGCTAATGATATTCCTATCGCATATTACAAGGAATAAAAATCCTTTGTAGCGAAAGGGTTAAAGAAGCTACTAAAAATGCATTCAAACATCTTTTTTTTTAGGGAAATTGCTTTAGAATAAAAAAATAAGTAATGCACCCACCAACCAAAAACCTTTCATCTTAAACAACCAACAAATTGAGAACCATGCATACTAAGGAACTTAAACAACCTTACATATAAACCTAACACCACAGATGAAGAAACATTTCACAATATCAAAAATGGATGCAACTAGCTGAAGATACTTTATATCTATGTCACAAAGAACACAAATGTGAAAAGTGTCACTGCCTTGGTTTTTTTAAAAACCCAGCAATTTTCAATACAAAACAACAAATGCTGGCCAATAGTCTCAGCAATTGTTATTAATATTCAAATATTACTGAAATCACCGGGAAACCAACCTCTTAATTACAAAGTTGGAATGAACATTAAATAATAATTTATATAATAATATTTTTTTTAAAATATAAACAGCCTTGAAAATTTCATCTAAATATTATAATGCATATGAATTGGCTGAAACTCATAATTATTGTCAGATATGCTGAGACGATCATATTAAACAGCATTTATTGGGCAGAAACTTAAATCTGTGTTTGGAGAATGTTAATTGAAGCACTATGTAAAGTTCATCTAACAAAAGAAAACCTATTATTACAGCATCTAACAATATATTTGGCCACCAACAGTACACAACTAGAGCCTTCAGAAGTAATATTTACTTAATATTTTTAACATAGCAGATATTGGAAGTAAAACTTAATAGCTTGTGTTTGGCAGGGTAAAATGTCACCTTGGGTTTACTGTAACATAGATAAAGGAATGTTTGGAGACATATATTTTTGGCTTTGTTAGACATTTCTTTTTAAAATTCTTTTTCTTTCGATGAAGACTGAAGGGAGGGGATACAAGATGATATAGTATTTCCGATTACAATTCAAGCTCCGAAAGCACTTTCTTCCCCTACCCCCTCAGGTGGTATTCCAGAAAAAGATGTGAACATCATTGTTTTCAACATACTTTGTTTAAGGATCTGCTGTGGGGGTAATCCCAATTGCATTCCAAACCCTAATAAGGTGGGGGAAACAACGAAACCCAGTTTCCTAGAAAACCACCATTTGCAGTTTGTGTTCAAAATGGAAGGGGTATAGCCCTTCTTATTGGTATGGATACTTGAGAGACAAAGTATTGCCTAGAATCGAGTGATAAAAATGCTAATCACATAAAATATACAGAAAGGTTTTCATTTCTTAGATGAACAGCACCTCTTATAAAATTTCACAACACAAAGATAGTATCTCATGATGACATCAATACTTCAGGAATAAAAGTATTACCTCAAAGTGAAGAAAATGCAGACAACGCGAATTTCTTCGTCAATCGGTACCTTTACGTCATAATGAGGCCTTTTAAGAAATCCCAGAAATGTGTGACTGCCTGAGCTTGTGCCGACGACTGGGCCCCAGTTACCATGAGATCTCTGGGCAGCTTTGTCCGTAAGGATGACTGGAGTTTTTCCCAGCAGGAGCCACTGCCTTGGTTGGTGAAATCGATGTTGAAATCGAGGGCTTCGCCAGTTGAGCGGTAGTATTCGGAGATGAGACGCTGTGGAAAATAAGTCTGGTTAGGATCTCTTTGTTAAGGTGTTATGCCATTTTTAAAAAATAAGGAAATGGTACAAGAGGACCTTATAAGTCCTCTAAGAATATGGAAAAGGACTCTAATTTTATTAAAAACTCCCCCAAATATTTCATGTATAAATATTGTATTTGATGAGGGCAAAATTATAAACAAAAAATATAAGTCACAACTACGTTAGGTTAGGGTTGAATTATCGTCACACTAGAGCTACACGAGGGCTATGGGCGTCATATTTTAGAACCACAGTCAAGTGAGGAGCCGACACCAGAATAGGCACCAACAACCGTTAAGGGCGACATCGTACACAGTGTTAGGACTTGGGATATTTAATGTACAATCCCTTACATGGGGTCTTATTCATCGGACATGTTGGCTGCCTGGGCCATTTATAGGTTGACCTTTTGCATGTTAGGCGAGTGCCTAACCGACTGGGCTCCCCAGCCCCAAGACACAATTAGGGTCTGGTTTGTTCATTGGCAACATTTGATCATTGTAAATTCTGTTGGAGGAAGTTGCCAATAAATGGGACTGGACCACATTCCTTGACATTTAAAGGGAGACTCTGCGAGCCTAGAACTGCAACTAGAGGTTTATTATACTATCCCCTGGAAATAAAAATAAATTCCTGCCTTTTTATGAAAAGAGGCCTGAAAGCTGAAACAAAATTCAGCTAAGACATAATAAGAATTTAAATGTCCTGAAACTACCAGAATTCAAGTAGATGACGACTGAGGTGCTCGAATCTGCAAGTAGAAAACGTTTCACACTCACAAAGGATACGAGGCTGCAGTTTTTTCTTGAAACTACGGCCCCTGCATAAAGGATCATCAGAAATCCTCATAAGGGAAAGATGCCTTCTAAGAGTACAGTGGCAGGTAAGTAGGTCAATAGCTTTACAAATGCCATTACGACTAAGCCTAAGAAGATCTTTGTGACGAGAGCTGGCACAGCCGGAGTTAAGCTCCCTTACCCCTCTTTAGTCAGTACCCCATACATTGGAGAATAGTAGTTTAACACCTAGACAATTCATTTTAGTCAAATGATTAAAATTATTAACTAAATTAAATTTATCCAAGAAAAAAACAAAATCCTTAACTTTAATATTACCCTTAAAAAAACTTTAAAGTTATTTATATTATCTAATAAAATCAAATTAAATTTTTTTAACAAAAAGCTAAGAAAATATAGTAACCATCTCCATAAGTAGATCTTGAGTTAGGAATGAATCGTGAGCAATGCTGTATATCATCTGCATGGGACGGCCATATTCATGGGGCCTATGCTAAAATAGAAATGAAAAAGGATTAAAATCATGAAAAGTTATAGAGCTAAAAATGTCATTGAATTTTTCAGTAGAGAAGAAAAACCGCAAATATATTGTGGCATTGCGATAAGTAGAATAAATAACCTTTGCATCTGTATGTGATTTATTTATCAAAAATTGATCTTTCAGAAGACATAAAAAAAATCATGACTCTTAAATTTGATATGACGAAATAGCTGTTTCAATGGAAACAGTTTTTTTTAAAACAAAAATCAAGGGTCAAGGCAATATGTTGATTAAACTTGTAGTTTAATGAATACCAAAATTTTAAGTTATTCTCAATTTTAATTGAGACAGTAAAATATTTACAATTTAAAAAAAAATGTGAACTGAAAATAAATATGTTTTGAATATACTGAAAGCTATGTCTGTCTACTTAAAAGTAAATATTTGACTAGGGGAGAGTGTTGTACCTTGGGACAATTTTTACATTTTAATTTTTTTCTTCGATAATTTTAGTCAAAAGAAAAATTTTAAAGCAGCATTTCAACACACCAATATATATCTCTATAATATATATATTTTTAATTCTGGCAGCTTGAAATTAAAAAATTGCCACTCATTTAAAGTAGAGAGGATAAACTGTCCCTAGGTACAACATGATGTTGTACCTTGAGACACACCTTATAATTCAGTCAATAGTCATACACTTGAGCTAATTTTTGTCAGGAAACAAAACTTTATTGTTTTTTCAAGGAAATACACAAATAAAACTTCATAATTCAAGAATAATTTAAATTATACAGCAAAATTGCAAGTCCAAATTATTTAACATTATATGATGATACAATGTGCTTTACTGTCCCAAGGTACAACACACTACATGGTTTAAATAAAAGCAAGATAGTGGCCAATCTAAATGCATTATCATTATTTTGTCATAACCAAAATATTTTAAAATCTTCTCTTTTATGAAGAAAATAAAATGCAGTTGACTTTTTGTAAAAGTACAAAGGTAAAAAATTATATTAGAATGAGAAAAATATTTACTTTGGGGTAATGAAATATTATTTTTTGTCACCAATTCATCAATTCAATGATGCTAGTGCTAAATTTTATTATGATGATGTCTGTTGGTCAAGGCTACTATTAGAAATAAACAATGTATGAATATTGCCAATAGATTCTTAGAAATTGTCAGTGTCCCAAGGTACAAGCGTCCCAAGGTACAACACTCTCCCCTATCACATTTCACTTACTATTTGATGTGTTTAATATATTATAAATAAAATAACCATTGAATTGTTATATTACTTTCATTTGAAAAAATTCAAACTTACTTAGTTTAAAAGAAAATCTAAAAATGTAAAACAAATGAATTAAAAAAAATCTAAATTATATAATAATTACCATTTTAACTACAAAAAAAATATTAACGAGGAAATTTTTTATAAAGTAAGTAAACTGTAAAAGTTTATCATTAAAGAAATAATTTATTTTATCTCTATACTGAAGCTAGTTATTTTTTAAGTGTTAAATAAGAAATACTGAATTGATTGAATACCTCTGGTGGGGGCATAACCCAATATGCCAAATAGTCTGCTTCCAAAGCTGGTCTTTGATTGTCATATGGAGCTGGGGAATATTAAATATTGTCAAAAAAATATTGTAAGTTGTTTAAAAACCATAGCTCATAATAAATTTTTTTACAGTCCAACAAATGAACCTATAAATGATATTCTATTTAAAATGCAGTTGTGAATAATAAGTGCATTAGTATAATTATTTTTTTAAAGAAGCTGTAATTTTCATATCTGTAATAAAGAGTTTGAATGCTAGAATTAAAGAGCTAACCCTAAAAATTTATCAGTAAATATTAATCAAGTGGAATCATTAAAACTACGGAAAATCTTATTGTTTCAGAGATGTCCTTAACAGCGTGTGGCACATGTAAACCACATCATAAATCCCCTTGCTATATTACATGCTTTGTTATACTTTTTAATTTTGGATGCAAATATTGATGAAAATGCAAAAATATGCAATGAGTCGTTTAGTAGCTAGGTATTTCTGATATTTAATAGCAGCTGATATAAGCAGGTATGTGATTTTCATTAGCGCCAATTCCGAGCAAAATTTGATGCAGCAAAATGTGACTTTTGGGGCAGAAATATGTCAACAAGTATCAGCAAAACAGTGCACAAGTTAATTAAAATGAAATAATCAGCACAGGATACAAATTTTGGAACTCTCTAGCACAGAATTCTCATAAATATATTAGGTTGAATTCTAAAAACTAAGGAAAAATTAAAATGAAACACAGATTGGAAACTACTACATATTCAAATCACAGGCCTGTCAACTGTGGATCTGGTGTGATGTTAATTCAACTTACAAAAACCTACCAACTCTCCTAATTCAAATCAGTAGGAAACATTTTCTGGTTCCATGAATCAAGAGAATGTTTATTGTTTCCCCTTTTGGAGATACGGCCATTGTACATGACACCGACATGCACAAAGTAGTTCAAAATCCACTATTGCTACATTCACGGTTGCCACACCTTATGGTAAAGAAAAATCAAGGACTATTTAAGGGCTTTTCAAGGCCTTAGAAGATGACATTTGAAGACTTCTGTTTATGCTTGATGACACAATTAAAGAAAACACAAGCAAGTCATCTTAGCACAAGAGTAACCAGTAAGAAATTAGTGACGCCATTGGAAGAGAGAAAGGGAAAAAAGGTCACTTCAAGATAAATTTGTCAGCCAAAAACATTAAGGACCTTTCAAGGTTGATAATGTTTTTCAAGCACTTTCAAGACTTGAAAAATCAATATTCACTTATCCAAGAACTGTAGCAACCCTGTATATTAAATCTAGACAGTTGTCAGGTCTGAAATAAGCTATAATGAGCAGACTTACAACAAATCAGTCCGAGGCAGGGTGTGTATGAGGAATCACTGTCTCCCCTCATGGTTATTTGATACTCCATCTGACTGTCGATATCTTTAATCGTTGGTTGAGCAGGGAAGGAGGGGTGACTGTGGTACCAGCCCACAACGGACAAGTGGCGTCTCTCGAGGGACCTGCGGATCTAGAGTTCAAATGCATTAATTAGAATAACATTAATACAATAGGAAGCATGCAGTTACGGGTCATTAAATGTATATTGCAGCTTGTAATAATTAAAGTAATTTAATAATTGCCTATCAACTTATTTTAAAAAAAGCTGTTCTCTAAAAGCTCTATCAGGCTTTTAGAGAGCCTGATGTTGTTAAGTATCTAAAAATCAAAAGAATTAAATGGGCTAGCACATCATTCGAATGAACAGAAAGCGTTCGACAAACATAATCTTTTTGGCTCAGCCCATCGGATCAAGGCCCAGAGGTTGGCCAAAGCCGAGATGGGCCGACTGCGTGGAAAAAGATTTATCAGTCTTAAAGGTCTCAAACCGGAAGACCACTGCCAGGCAGAGGCAGGACTGGAAGAAATTGATTGAGAAGGCCAGGGCCCAGCGGGAACTGTCTTGCCATTGAAGAAGAAGAAGCTTATTTTGTTACTTAACACCACCCTGGAATGGGGTAACTTACATTGGACTGAAGGGTAACTTTAACCCAAACATATAGCCCCAGTACTGGCTTTCTTTTTGAATAATTTTTAGTCTTAGGTTGGGCCAGCTTTGCTAATAATTGAAAAAATACAAGCAAATTTTTAAAGAGCGTATTTGCAAGTTATTAGCTTAAACCGAAGTAACAATCCTTGGCCAAAGTTGCCGCATTTGACAGTACTCCATAACAGAAATTCCCTTATTTTAGAATCAGTGTTTCAAAACCTTACTAAAATGTACTTTTGAGGTACAATACGATTTTTACTTTTACGTTTAAAAACTATAAAACTTAAAACACCATAACATTTGAAGATACCACTATCCTCCCCACATTCTACAATATGAAAATTATCAAAAAAGTAACTTAAAACTAAATGTAATTATTTACATAATGTTAAATCTATGAACTCTTCATTAAAAAAAAGTAAGTAATAACTAAGACAGGTATAGTTTAAATAGTGATTACAAAACAATGAGGCTAATAAATCAAAACTCGTTGCAGTGCAAATAACAGCAAAGAAAATGAATTTAACTTACATGTTGATTGATAAAAATCAAATTACATAAAAAGTAACAAACTAAAATATATTTCAAATAACTACTAACAAATTGATGTTTACCTCATCCTCAACTCTAGCTGCACTATCTTTATCACCAAGACCAGATCGACAAGGAAAAGCTTGTAGAACTGCCAAATCTAAAATGAATTTTAAGGTAAAGGCCAAACAGTATTCATAAATGCTGTATTGGATGCAGCTAACACTAATATTTATCCTTAAATATCAATTAATATTGCATTTAAAGAGTTTTTCCATTGTGGATTACAATATTTAAATTCTAAATTATTAGGGGTATACCTATGAAATGACCCTTTTTTTAAGAAAACTTACGGGTGAATTTTGCATCACTGGATGAGGGTAATAAATCGAAGTATGTACCATTAAAATCAGTAACTTTTGCTCATCTTTTTGGTAAATTATGGATTCCTTCGTGATAGAACTTTGCGTCCTGGGAGGTAAAAAACGAATATGCTTATTTTTCAACTTCAACAAAAGTAGCGAAGTGCTGCTCAGCCAACCCATGTTCTATGGATCTGAGCTAGTGATAGTCTGAAAGACCAATATCTGGAGAATGTAGCGGGGGCAATAAAACATCCCATGTCAGTTTTTTTAAGGTGTTTTTAACGTTATTTGTGATGTGAGGCCGCGCATTGCAATGGAGCAAAATAACTGTTCCGTGTCTGCGAGCCCATTCTGGCCGTTTTTTGATAAATACCCGGTTTACATCGGTTAATTGTTGTTGATATTGATCAGAAGTAACTATTTCACCAGGTTTAAGCAGCTCATACTTAAGAAGACCTTTTTGATCTTATCAAACACATTGTATCTTTCAAAGCGATTTTCTCTTTAGAGTCAATGTAGAGGGTTGGCCTGGAATCAACCAACATTTTTTTCGTTCAGGATTGTCAAAATATATCCATTTTTCATCACCTGCGGCAATTCGATGCAGGAAACACTTTCTTTGATGTCGATTCAAAAGTTGTTCGCAAGTGACTTTTGTTCTCCATCTGTAACTCTGCTAAAGCATGTAGTACCCATTTTCCTTCCTTGCAAATTATTCCCAATACATGAAAACGTTCACTAGTACATTTCTGAGTAATATTTAACATTTCTTAAATATGAACCCGCGTCTTTTTTGGATTTTTATCCAAAATTGTTTGCGATTCTTCATCTTCAAATTTTTTTGGTAGTTTTCAATTATCTTTGTCTATCACATCAAAATCAGCATTCTTAAATCAAACAAACCCTCATTTTCAAAATGATTCAGATGGACCATTGTTTCCATAGGCTTTTGAAGCATTTGAAAAGATTTAGCAGCAGTTTTTTTCAAAATAAAGTAATGGATTAAAATT
The DNA here is from genome assembly GCA_023701765.1 of Hylyphantes graminicola. NCBI lineage: Eukaryota > Metazoa > Arthropoda > Arachnida > Araneae > Linyphiidae > Hylyphantes > Hylyphantes graminicola. The sequence goes on along the minus strand of CM043115.1, from coordinate 45,413,535 downwards.
TCCCGCAAATGACCCTTTGTTGGCACGAAACATGACATCTTTAAAGCCTAGAATGACTATGATAAAAACACAGCAGTAACTAATGCCCCTGGCTGGTGAAAGGTTAAAACTAGTCTGACAAAATGCTAGTAGGACGATTCCACACTTTTATTAACCCGGGTGCAGTGCCATCTGTTCATAAAAGGTCATTTCATAGGTATACCCCTAATATTAAAATATTTCAATTTGTTTAATTATGAAAATCAGAGGTAGTTGAAGTAGCACAAGATTCTGGTCTACCAGATAGTCTAAAATCAATGAGGAATTTGATAACTAGTGATTAGAACAGGAATAAAAGGTTCAAACTACTTCTTTATGATTCCAAATTTTAGAGGTTTAACTCCAACTTTACTACTTATTCTGAGACAGACCGTTTATGATTTTAGAAAGTAATGCTATCAAAGCAAGAGCGTTTGATTGTCTAGGCCCATTCAGTTTTATGACAATCTTATAAATTCATACTTTAACAAATTATGCATCAATAATTTAAAAATAGTATTTTACATAATCATATATTGTAGTGCAGAACTTACTATGTGATGCAATGTCCCAGTTCCCTCCCAAGTAGCCCACAACTTCATTTTTTATAATATGACAATGAAAATCCTATATAGGGTTAAAAAATAGAAATTAATTTGACAAATATAATATAGAAATACAAAACAGTATATGACAAAAAAGAGAGGCATAATAACAAATTAAAATAGCAGTATTTTGTGGCACATTCATGCTACAAGCTACTAATGGAATAAATTAATGTATAAAACATACCACAAGCAGCAAGCAGTTGGTTGCAATTGTCACTGTGAAAGGCTGTATTCTATCCAGCCCGCTAAAAGGAGTACATTTCACCAAAGTATTGAGATCACTAGAAATAAACGAAAAATTATAAAACACATATAATTAAAAGTTTGTTGTGATTCTGTTATTTTTTTTTAAGTAATGATTTTGTTATCACTTTTAAATATTGGAAAACTTATTGCAAGTTATTATTCCTAAAGGGACACATTCATGGCTTTATTAGGATTTTTTTATTTGCAATTTTTTTTTGCACCATTAAAAAATTCAAAGCATGCTACTCTGGTAAAGCTGCATATTTTGGGGTGTTTACTAAGACAAATACAATTTGGTGAAAAATTAGGAGTCTTTAAGGATATTAAGTTTAAAAAAGAGCAGGTTTAAGGTTTTTAGAAAAAGATTTTCTACAAACTCTAAATTATCATACACATCCTTTAGTTTAATATTAACTAAACAGCACCAAAGATATTTAGGATTACCTTAAATTCAAATGGAATAAACAATTTTAGTAAAGACTACAATCCAAATTCCAGAAGCAATCTAACAACTTATACACAACTAAGCAACAAAAATAACTTACTGGTTAAAAGACTTATTTCCAAGAACAGTATGAGGGACTATGACCCTTTTTTGTGGCGAGGGACGAGGTCTAGGTATCATGCTTTGCATTTTCTCTAAACAATGAAAAACACTCATTTATTTATACCCTTTGATTCATTAACTGACAATATTTCAATAGATTTAATAGTTTTCCTTTAAGTGCCTTGTCACCTTGAGTAAGACTTAAATACATTAGGTACAATTGAATAAGAATTTTGTATTGAAATATGAATATATAATTAGGTAAAAGCAATTAAAGATATATAAAATATATGCCAATTGTTAAATTATATGTGTTTGCAAAACTAGCACACTGCTTGTGTATACATAATTACAATACCTCACTAGTTAATTACATAATTATATGATATTTGTTAGCCCAAACTATAATTATTAAATTAAAGATCAATTGAAATTGTTAATAAGGTTAGAATGTTTGCTGAAATGACAGAAAAACACATATTTTGTTAATCATTTTTTCTTCCTATTATGATAAAAGAAAATACACAAGAACGTAGAAAATGATTTATAATTTGTGTACTTCCCTAAATACCCTTAAGCCTGCACTCTTTCTCTAACTATAGAGCTGCTTTAAAGCAACTAGAAAGCAAATCTTTCAGTTTGAGATGATACGGAAAGAAATACTTCTCTGCAGTAGATAACAATATCTAGTTTTAATAATAAATTCTAATCCAAGTAGATGCCAAATTAGTTGGGATTCACTTGGTTGAAAATAAAAATTATATTTCATTTATTGGTCAATAAATGTTTTTCTTTAAATTTGCTCACATTGCTAACAATTTTTTTTTTAACTTTTGGCATGGAAATTATGTAAACTTGTATAGGGAAAAATAATTATGGAAAAAAATATGTACGGAATAAAAATGAATTGCAAGAAATATTTACCTAAATCCCATTTCTTTAAAGATGAGCTACAATAAAAATAAGAGAACTTAGATAATCCAGTACTTAAAATAATAAGTAAAAATTGATTTAAAAAAACGATTGATAAAATTGCTTTTAAGTATTAGTCCATATTATAAACGACAAATTCCAAGAATTCAAATTTTTGAAAAAGAAAATCCAAGATTAAGAATAATTTTTAAAAAAACTTTGACATTTTCCTTTAAAACTGATATAGCACCTCCAATAGCATCTACATTATAAAGTATTTTTTAAAATAAAAGCAAAGGTTTTCAATAAAGATATATCACCTTCTTTATTAAATACTTATAAGAAAAGCATTATATATAAATAAATTAAATAAAAAGAACAAAAATTTACCATTTTTTGTCATCGTCAGAGTGTTCAAGAATCCCTTTTGCATTAGCACCAGCGGCACTTGAAGCAGCAGCAGCGGCGGCAGCTGCAGCTTGCTAATTGTTGAAGAATTTAATTATTATTTAAAAAAAAATTTAGATGTACATGGTGGATTTTTTAAAAATGAACTAGTGCTTTTTGTTTCTTTGTTCATAAAATATTACTTATTGTTATCTTTTAGTTTCTTCTATTTGAAATATTGTTATTACACCCTTTTCTTTAAATCAGAAAGCTATGTATTAGCAGAAGTCCAAGTAATACCACAAAAGATGGCCTACAGAATCAGAAATTGAATAAATCGTGCCTTAGAAGGGAGGTAAAGAAAACATTTCTACAATAGAGTTGTCAATGAGTAGAATGCTTTACCAGATGATGTTTAAATTCGAAAAGAGTAGAAGATTTTAAGAAGGAATAGGAAACTCATAGGAATTTCATAGGAAACTGGTAAAGCATTAGATTTATTTTGGGCCAACCTTGCTGGGCCTTTAGCTTGTTGTAGGTCGACAATTTTTGTATTTGTATTTCAACAAGAGACTACAGAGATTTTGCTTATAAGTAAGCTATTAGAATAAGCAACTAATGTGTCAATTGGTGGAAGGTAACCTGAAGTTCTATTGAAATATAAGTAAAGGTTAAACTAATATAGTTTAAGGATAATTTTTTATTGAAATGTGACATTTTGTGTGTACATAAGAAACTCCTCTTTTTTTACAGCACTCAATGTTGTTCATAATTTTTTGGTCAATATGCGAGTACATAAAATAATTTTTTATTTGCGACATCAAATTGGCAATTCTTTATTAAATATAGCCTTTAAAATTCTTATAAAGTAAATTTCTCATTATCTTCCTTGAGTTTTGATAACAGTAAATGTGTTTTTTGTGTTTGAGCAGAAAATAGATTTATGATGACACACAAATACATACTGCAGCAATAGTCTCTTGCTTTTCTAGCTCTTGTTGTTGCTGTTTGTGTTTTCGAAACCAAAGATTCTTGTAAGTGTCCAACTTCTTGCCTTTATATCTCATCTGAAATGGGAACATTTAGTTACAAATTTTAAGTTTATTTAAAAGTTTTTACATAAACTAAGTCTAAAAACAATATTATTTTATTTTTTTAATAGCAAGTAATATTTGGTTTTGGGATTAACATTTAAACTCCAAATCAGAATTTCAAATTAATTCAAAAGATTACAATTTTTTTTATAGTAATATGTTGACAGATTAGGTAAACTTGGAATGTTAAGCAGCAACAAACAAGTTTTACACTTTTGTTAACTACTTATGCCTCCAGGGAGCTTCTGATAGCACAATTTCAAGTCGACCTTGACTTTTCCTGAGATTAGCTCCAAGATCAGAACAACTATGGATCATCCCTCCGGTCCACCCTTGGTATCATGGACAGACTCCTGGTGGTAGTCCCCTGGTCCCTTACCATAGGGGCTGATAGAGAGATACAGTTCACATAAGTAGGCTCATAAGTGGACACATCAGGTGTCTCTCTTTTGAACTTGGACAAAAGACATATTCAATGTGCACAAGGTGTAATACTGCACAGGCTTCTCCATATCACATTTTACAGTGTCTTGGTCTAGAGAAGAATTAACTCTATTCTAGGCCCTTACTTGCGTATGATTTCTTGAAGATTTTCGAGCTTATTGACTTGGTCTAGCCTGCGGCTGGACCAAAAGTAAACAACAACAACTTATGTCTCAGTTAATTAAGCTTTATGCAATATGCTTGTAATTTTAATAATAACCCACCGAAGACCATCCGCATCCAGACTTTTTGTCAGGGTTTAGCAGTTTCTTGCAGTGGATGGCCCATGAGCTGGGAGACGAGAAGATCTTTTGAGTTTCTTGTGCTCTTATTTTGCCACCGGGCAGCAAGTCACCAACAAATTTAGCACCCTATTAAAGATAAAATACTATTAAAAACATACAAAAAACATTATGATTCAAGAATTTACAAGTATGAAAATAAATTATGTACATTGATGAATGACACATATGTTAAAAGGTGGTCTTATTATTGGAAAAGGTCCCTCCTTGGTTACATCCTTGAAATATATAAGTATTATTTAAAGTAATATAGGCAAAGGCAATTAGGGTACTTAAGGCACTAAAGATAGAGTTTAATTTAGTGGCAAAGCACGAACTGTTCCAAAAAATTGACACGTTCCTTCCTCAATAGTAATTGTTGCATTTTTATAAGCCAGCGAGGATTTTCAAAAGAACAGGCCACACTTTGACATTGAGTTGAACTTGACGAGTCATCATTCATGCAACCTGGACAATTTTGACGTTATGTGAACATATTGAAATTATGCGAAGAAATGGTTTGGCGAACTATCGCCAAGAATTACCGAATTCCCTACAATGGCAAAACAGAGTATTTTAATTTTCTGGTCAGTGTGTGGTGGCATGTGTCCAGATTTATTATTCGAACACGTCAAAAAAGTTAGCTGGCGGCATTCAGACATTATGTGGGTAAAACCAATCACTAACGAGTAAATATATGGAACAAAAGAAAGCAAGTGATACCTTGGCATGGCAATGCTTCACCAAGAACATACCTCTCGATTTGTAGTTGCATTAAAAAATAAAACTTAACGCTTTGTCAAACAGTCTCACCCACCAGATAGTCTATGGTGAGAAATCCTTCCCCGGCCTCCAGTATACCATCGCTCATTAACATAGACAGGGTGACGCCCCGCCCACTCTGGATGCTCCGCCTCTTCTGCATCTCCTCCAATGAGTCGACACCACCTGTCCCCCCTTCCTCTTCTTCCTCCTCCTCCCCTGAGTGGTGGGCGGAGCCTTCTTCCTCCATCATGTCGTCCGATTTGGAGCCAGGAGTCGCTGTAAAAGATCATTTGGAGTCTTAAACAGGTTGTGCATGATAAGGGATGGGACATGTGAATCCTCGCCAAACATCCTCTTAACCCTCCAAACAACATTAACGAAAACTTTTGTCACTCGTTAGTGATTAGTTTGAGATGTCACATGGGCACAAAAAAACAATCACTAACAAGGGGAAAATACTTTTGGTAATGTCTTTGAGGTTATGTTAGGTTTGAATTATCGTCCCACTACACGAGGGCTATTGGCGACGGACCTCGTATTTTAGAAACCAGTCCAGTGACGAGCCAACACCTGAATAGGCTCACCCAACGCAACTGTTAAGGCCAACATCGTACACAGCGTTAGGACTTTGAAGGATATTTAACATGCTCTCCCTTACATAGTTTATTATTTGTCGGACATTTTTGTCTGCAAGGGTTGTTGATGGGTTGGCAGTTATTTTGGTGATTTCCGGAAACGAACCTGGGATCTTTTGCATGCTAGGTGAGTGCCTAACGGACTGGGCTCCCCAGCCCAATGTCTTTGAGGGATTGTGGCAAGATTTGGTGAAAGTTCACATGTCCCGTCCTACCTCCTGATGTCCCCTGATCGCCTGCAATGGCCAGTTTCAGACTTTCGACTGTACACGACTGTCTGCATGCTCATCTTTTCCGTCTCAACATTGTTTCCTACTCTGTTTTTACTCTTTGTGATACTAGACAAGTTATGAACGCTACCAACTTGGGCAAATGAATTGCATTAACTGTTTTTACAACTGTAGAAAAACATTAGAGAGCAAGAAGCCTAATGACCAGGATGGCATTTGTATAATATTGTCCTGTTCTACCCTGATATTTTCTGTATGATCTTTGATTGATCCTGATCTTTCCTCTAATATTTCCTGTATGCCCTGCTTTTTTTAAGATTTAAAGGTTAGGTTGAATAATTGCCGAACTTGAGCTCTACGAGAGCTTGTGGCGATGTAATTTAGAACCACAGTCAATTGACGCTACACAAGGGGAATTAACGACAGGCCTCACAATTTCTAACCTTGGCCAAGTGATGCAGCCGATACGCTAGCTGGTAACCAAATCATCCTTGTAGCAATATTGTACTCAGTACCAGTGTCAGTACTTTGAACTCCACAGATATTTAAGGAGATAGAGTCACAGTACACTTAGAATATTATGTTGGATTTTTTACTGTATTTCCTGCTTATATACGAAAGTAGTGCGGGCAACTACGGTAGGACTAGAATGTAAGTTTGGAAAGCATTTTCCTTTTCATCCCTGCATGCCGCTTTCTTCGAAACTGCACAAGAATGTTTTTCCTCCACCCCACTTGGTTACTACTAACTGTTTTGATTGTTAACCTCACACACGCTAGGTTTAGAAAAGCGATGTTCCCTCCGTTTCCTAGAAAACTCAGCGAAGGGACGGGGGGAAAAAGTCTTTTCGAAGCTTACATTCTGGCTAGACATGGTATAGGTATGCAAGGTCAATGCATGCTTGACCGATCCAATAGCATTGTCTAATGCTATACTGAGCTTTTCTGACCTTCATTAACATTTAAAGGGTAATCAGTTCAATTATAGAATAGGTTTACGCAATAAAGGATTTGGTGTAATACTGCACAATATGAGGGCTATGGGCAACAGGCATTTTTATCGCCTTCGGTCAAATTTGGATAAGAACTAAAATAATTTGTGTTTTATCAATGTAAATTTTATAATTGTCAAGGGTAAAAATATTATTCCAGCTTATACTTTAATTGTAATTCATAGACTAATCATTCAAAACAAGCAAAAAAATATATCATTACATTTGAGAAAAAAAAGATTTTTTTTTATATTTTAAATGAAGAGACTATTAATAAACACAGAGTCTTGTCTCAAAAAAATCTTTTTTTTTTGTAAAACCACATTTTCCACCACATAACTTAAAAATTTTTTTCTGTAAGTTTAAAACATTTACAAATTAACTATTTAAGTCCATTGTACTAAAAAAATATAAACAAAAAAACTGTTTTGCCAAAAAAATTTTAATAAAAAAATCAAGTCATCTATTGACATTGATTATCTAGCTTTGATTATAAATTGAAAAGCAATGTTGATGGATGAATCTCGGACTAAATATTTCAATTGACAATTATTCAGAATCGGAAAAAGTTATCTAAGAATAATTCATATAATTAGAAAAAATAGAATAATATGGAACTAGATTGTCAATTTGACATTTACATCGAGTAAAAATTAATATGACGCTATTATGATACACAAACTAAGTGGATTTCCGCATACGGGCAGACGACTTTAATATCAGTGGCGATTATCCTTCTGATACTAGTTATTGATAAGGAAAATAAGACTTACTCATTTTAGATTTTGTTAAGAATTATCTAGAGGAAGAAAATGTTATAAAATCATATTTATTTCATTTTACCCCGATAAAATTCTTATTAAAAAACTTATATTGCTCACGCAAACGCAAACCGGTGGTGTTTACAAACGGAGCGTGTTGCCATTCCTGGTAATCAAATTATTAGATAATGTTTCAGATGGCCTGCGATTGGAGGAGATCTCATAGACTGAAGCGCGTCATAGATATAAAAAGTAATCTATGACGTTTTATTAGTTTAACATGACGGTCCTTTTTACTGAAGTTCTTTTTCAGATCACTTGTTTTTTTTGCTTCCTTTAACAAAGATTTATATCTATTTGTTTACAAAATCATAATTATGTACAGCAAAGTAATTATCTTAAAGCGTAGAAACAGAAATTGCAAATTCACCAACAAAGTAGGTGCTAACACGTGTAATATTGGGTTAAAAGTTTATACTCACCTGTTTGTTTAAAACTTTAATACGTCTGTACATGTAAAAACTACAACTAAAACTTGAAATATCTATTAATTTTGGATTATTTGAAAGACTTATTACAAATTATAAAATTCAATAATACAGACGACTCCATCTTGCATTTTTTAATGTTGATAACAATATTTTCGGTAATATACAAGTAGTACTTCTTTCAAGTAATTCTGAAGCAGTACTCAGTAGGGAGAAGTAATAGTGGACATGTATGACATATCCCGACATAAACCCTTCAAAAACATATTTTAAACCTCAATAAAACTTAATAACTCTAGATTACCTTTTCACATATCCTTAATATCACTTACTACTTTAATACCCCAACCGCAAAATGTCGGCTACAAACAGTCGCCTAATCAATCGTTCCCACGGAACTTTCCTGAAACATCCGCCTACACGTTGACCTTTTAAAACCTTTCTCATAACAAAATCTTTACTTCTTAGTGGTCAGCCAGGGAGCGCTTCCTCACTATTTTTGTGAGCATTCCGTCCTTATCTATCGACGACATTAGACGATAACTCTATCGTTTCTCGATGCGTAACTAATTCAATAAAAGACTAAATTTTATCTAAGTTACCCTGTGTCGACTTATTTTAGCCTCCCAACAGTTTTCAACCCTAAAATTGTGTAAAAGGGGGACCATTTCAGCTTAAATGTGGACCAATTGGGGACTATTTCAGCTAAAATGAGGACCGATTGGGGACCATTCTTATGAAAAGATAAGCACAAGACTAATTAAATATATAGCACTTAAATATAAATATTACATACACGAAACATTCTTCGTGTCTGCATTGTATTAGAAAAACGAATTAAATTTTTTAAAAAATTGCATGGTAGTACAGATTTTGTAACATCAGCAGAACTTGCATCAGCATTTGAACTTAGTAGTTCTGACAGTCACTAGTAACAGTTGATCAGGGCTTTTCTTTTGTTTGAAATTACTTGTGTTTTTCTGATTACGAATGTCTTTTTATGGAATGAAATCCCTTTTCAGTAGAAATTACGACATCACAGACAGTACAAAACAATTCATTATTTTCAGGCTTTTTACTCCATTCGATACGGTATGATTATTAGATCTTTCTCATCTGCAACCACCAATCCAAGAAATGACATTTCCCCATATTGCTATTTAATTCAATATCACATTTGAACCTCAAAAAAAAAACAAAAATTAACTAGCAAGCAGCAGAGGAGCACGTGTATAGACTGTTCTTATTTATTAGCGATTGGTCGGTCCGGAATGAGCGGGTCCACAAACGGATCCGTTCCGATGGATAGGATCCGTTATTTCTAAAGGAACGGATCCGCCGAACAAAGATGTCCACAAAAGAATCCGTTTTTGTGGATCCGTTCCGATGGATCGGATCCGTTTTTTCTAATGGAACGCGTCCGCCGAACAAGATTTTGGTAGGTTACGGCCCGTTTCAATGGATCCGTTCCGCTGGATCGGATCCGTTATTTATAAAGGAACGGATCCGGTGAACAAAGATGTCCACAAAAGGATCCGTTCTTATAGATCCGTTCCGATGTATCGGATCCGTTTTTTTTTCTGAAGGAACGGGTCCGCCGAACGAGATTTTGGTTGGTTACGGCGTAAAAATTTGAAAATGCGGTAGATGCGGACCGAACTGCGAAAATGTGGACTTTTGCGGACTATGAAAAAAAATGCGGACTGTTGCGGGATTGCGGACCTATTTGGGAGCCCTGTGGCGTGTAAATTATCCAAAATGCAAAATTATCCAACAGAAAAGTTATCGATTATATGGTCAAATTTATGTATCGAGTAATTATCGTAACAAAATAAAACGTGTCGGAAAGAGCCATATCGAAAAACTGAAATTTTAAAAGTGTAACAAAAAGTACTTTTGTTTCGTAACCTCTGGCTTGTTTATACTTTATAGGGAATGATTAAGCATTTATTTATTAAAATAGAATATGTAAGGCGACAGCTTTAATAAATATATGAAACATTAATATACTGAATAAACATCAACTAAAACACCAATAAACTTATTTTTATTCATTCAAACCTAACAATTCCTCAAATTACGCTCATTAATTACATAAGTCAGGGAATACATATTTACAAGACCAAAAACAGGACTCTTGAAATTCGTTACACAATCGAAAAATATCTTTACATTCTGGCTGTTGGACGTTGCGCTATTAGATGTGGACCAATATCAGCAATGCATTTGCATCCTAAAATAAATAAATTTACTTATTAATTCGTTTAGTTGTTTTGTTGTTGGACATTTTTACCAATTGAATCAAGTGGTAGAAATTTAACACTAAGATACCACAAAATGTAAAATTTTATTGTTAGAATTATTTAAAAAAAAGCATATAATTATCTTCAAAATATCGAAATAGCCTATGCTGCAATAAGCCTCTTAAGATGTTAGAATAGGCCATAAACATCATAATGTGGTCTATATTCGGAAGCCATAAAAATAATAGAGTTAGTCCGAATTATGTTTAAAAAAAAAATTAATATCATCATGACAATTAAAGGAAATCATATCTATTCATTTTGATATCATTATCTAGTTAGGGTCAAGTGGGGTAAGTGTGATAGGGTTTCTGCATTTTTATTAAGAAAATTCGTTCTCTGCTTCAAGTAAATTCCAAATCCTAAAATTGGTAGTGAATTATTATAAGAAACATACATATGTAGAAAAAAATTATATGTTTGAATTCCAATTTTAAGTGTACAAAATTTGCATTTCAAAATCCATTGCTGTTTTATCACACTTACCCCACATAGGAAAACCCACATAAAAAGAAGACAGTTGCACTTAAATTCAAAAGCTCAAAACTTTCTTTAAACAAAAAAATAAGGTCAATATTTCTTTTTAGTTTAATTATAAGTGGTCAAATGTTATATATTGCAAACTTTCAGATTTTTAGAATGATTTCCAAAGTTACAAGAGCTGTTTATCACACTTACCCCCAATCACACTTACCCCACTTGACCCTAATTTATGATTTCAAAAATGCTTTGTTAGTTTGAAATATACCTGCTAAGTGCATCGTCCTGTCCAGTTCGTTTTTAAGAATATCTAGTACAGCACTAACTCCGTCTTCGCCCTAGAATTAAAATAAAATATTGTTCATAGTAATATCTGCAAATTAAAATATTGGAATGAAATTAAAACCCTACATTTGAAGAAATAACTACTATAAGTAATATTTTCATTGCAAGCTATCGGGGGAGTTAAAAAATGCAAAAACCTAACTGCACTAACTATCACCAAAATTCTATTGTACTCAACTCATGTCTTACAAATTGGGTGAAAACCTGTTTTGCTCTTCTGCAATCCGAAGGCTTTTTCGAATTGCTACTTCTGATTACCGAGAGAATAATTCAAAATAATATACTATTTACAGGACACAATAGAAATTATTTCACTCTAGTGCTTGCAGTCATGTTTGAAAAAAATGACACTGACCGAATGAGCCAGGCCCCACAAATTGGGCCTTCCAATGAAGACAGCCCTGGCCCCGAGTGCGAGTAACTTGAAGACGTCGCTGCCCCACCGCACCCCGCCGTCTGCGTACACCTCCACACCACTCCCCTCCAATGCGCGGGATATCCCGGGTAACACTTCCAACTGCAACGGATATATAATACGAGCGAGAGTCGAAATAAAATACAATGGATAAAATAAATAAGTCACTTTATAATAATAAGTATAATATATGAGTTCGGATAAACGTAATTGTTTAGACACACACATTTTGGTACAGCTGTGGAAATAAAAAAGTACCCACTTGAGGTTATTTCATCCGTTAGTCACCCTATAGAATCGGACCTTTTTGAGATTGTGTAAAATTAACATTCTGAGTTAATTGCACGATACAAAATTTGCATAAGGGGCCGTCTTCATATTAAAAATATTACGATCTTTGAAATTTCCAATAGCAACACCCAATTTTAATAACTTAGAAATGTTAAGCACTCTTGAAAACCCTTAAATCTAAGTTTTTGTATTATTTGGATGAATATTTGACGAGTTATTCAATCGAATCACTTGTGAACCTTTTGGGGACCATCTCTAAAATGCAAGCATACATGCAAAGCCGTCTTTATTTATCAATTACACACGTAATATTATACACAGTCCCCTAAAGGGTAATTAAAAAGTATTTTGTGATTTACTCGGCAAATTATGAATAAAAATTTTTAAAAATTGGGATTTCGCTTAAACTTCCTGTCTTGAATTTATTTCTGTAAAAATATTAAGGGGTTTCTATTCAAATTTTTTTAAAAAATTAATATAATAATTATTAAAAAATATAATAATTGTTTTAAATTCCCCAATATTGAATGCATTTTGTTTGGGTTATTATAATTTCTTTTCAGTAAAAAATTCATTTCATTATCTTAATTATTTATAGATTGGGATAGTTTTTAATGTGAAACTCATTTAACATTATGGGACCTAAACTTTGCACGTCTCTAACTCCTCTAATAATGCTTAAAAACTAACAAAATTTGGCATTTCGTATTAACATAGGTCAGAGATTTGAAATATGGATTCAAAAAGGGGTGTTGCTATTGGAAATTTTAAAGTTAGTAAAATTTTTAATATGAAGATGGCCCCTTATGCAAATTTTGTGTCATGCAATTAACTCAGAATGTTAATTGTTCACAATGTCAAAAAGGTCCGATTCTTTAGGATGAATAACGGAGGAAATAACCTCAAGTGGGTACTTTTTTATTTCCACAGCTGTACAATTTCGGCGATATTTCAGTTTTCTTTTGGTTCGGTTAGGTTTGGTTCGAATCATCGTCGCACTAGAGCTACACGAGGGCTACTAGTTTTCGTTCGGAATCAAATGTACAGAGTGGTTATAAAATAACGCTCCCCATTTTTAGTGGTCTGTAGCTTGAATGAATAATCCAAATGCAACAAAAATTGAGACATTTACTAATCAAGAGGGGGAAAAAAGAATGGTATAAAAAAAGACAAAATCCTAAAAAATAATCATAAAAAATAATCATCATAAAAAAAACTCGTCTTTCGACCAGAATCTAAATTACGAAACGTCGTCAATTATGGCCAATTACTGCCAACACAGCTAATTACGCCTCGTAATTTAGAACCCTGGTCAAGAGACGAGTGTCTTTTTACGAAAAAGAATGGAATTATAACACAGAAACTCGTCTCTTGACCAAGGTTATAATTACGAGGAGTAGCCAATTACGGCTAATTACGGCCAACACATCCAATCACGCCTCGTAATTTAGAACCCTGGTCAAGTGACGAGTTTGTTTTTTATGATTGCATTCTTTTCCCCCCTTCTTGATTAGTAAGTGTCTCAAAGTTTTTTGTATTTGGATTATTCATTCAAGCTACAGACCACTCCGAATAGGGAGCGTTATTTTATAACCACCCTGTATATCAGGGACCTGAATTATATGTACATTTGAGCTACCATACCACATGTCTGGAGTTCAAAACACGGACTACGTTATAGATTGACACAGTCTTTCATTCCTTCAGTGTGTGGAACAAATGAAGAGTCCAGGGAGAAAAACCCCTTTATTGAAAGGATATTTGTCCGTATTAGGCCTCTTTGACGACGATAGCCATCGCCTAAACTGGTGTAAAGAAGTTGGTTCTTCTCTCAGTTAACTTGGTTTTTGGACATGAAAAAACTGGGGAGCTCGCGTCAGTCGCGACTGATTGGAACTGCGATGCCCCTCATTAGGCGCGTTTACATGAGCCATCGAATCCATAGAATGCCAAACCCTCCATTAGGGAAAAAAGTGGTCGAGCAGGATTTCTAACCCTAACTCCGCAAAACTAGCCGAATCCATGGAATGAAACATCAAACCCTCCTTGATTGGGGGGTTCGCGAAACCCCCAATGAACCCTGCTATTCCGGTTCTGCTTGGGCGAAAATCCCCAAGAGGGAAAAATTGCGGTATTTTGCTCTTTATTCCATGGGTTCGATGGCTCATGTAAACGCGCCTTTTGTCCCGTTTTGTAAGCTGAAATGGTCACAGCGGGGAACTCTATTCTGTACTCAGCTGAGTTCACGGAGTTAAGGGGTCGGAGTCTTAAAAATGTGCAAAGAAGGTACTACAAAGCATGGTTTGATCTTTTACGTAATTTTTTAACTACTCAATATACAAGTATAATTTTTTTATATGTTATTCTACAAGATTTATTTTTTTATAAAACAAATTTTAAAATTTATGAAACTTCAGCCAAAACTAAAATAAATGATATTAAACATAAAGCTATTTGAACACATTGGGATTAGTCTTGCGCGGCAAATTTTGAGGTCAAAATTGAAAAAATGACCAAGAAAATGACTTTATATTGTACAAATATGTACAAACAAAGACTTATACCTAAATTCTCAGCTCAATTTTAATTAAAAATTATATCAAGAACTTTTTTCTAAAAAAATTGATAAAAATTTTAAAATTTTGATTTAATTTTTTTTAAAAAAATAGTTTCTAATTATAATTGAGCTGAGAATTTAGGTATAAGTCTTTGTTTGTACATATTTGTACAATATAAAGTCATTTTCTTGGTCATTTTTTCAATTTTGACCTCAAAATTTGCCGCGCAAGACTAATCCCAATGTGTTCAAATAGCTTTATGTTTAATATCATTTATTTTAGGTTTGGCTAAAGTGTTATAAATTTTATAATTTGTTTTATATTAAACAAATCTTATAGAATTGCATGTAAAAAAATTATACTCATATATTGAGTAGTTAAAATATTACATGGAAGATCAAACTATACTTTGTAGTACCTTCTTTGCACATTTTTAAGACTCCTATGACCCCTTAAGTGCCCGATCAAACACATTACCTTTTCCATATTTTGGATATTAAAACACTTTGAGAATAATTGGATCTGTATTAAAAGCACGTTAGGGTAACATATTGTGTTTCTGAATTAAAATAATTTCAAATTAAATCTTTTCAATTTTTTTTGAAGATGATTATGTATTTTATTCTGTGAAATATTGTGCAATAAACATTTCTAAGTAATAATCGGTGTTTCTTCTTCTGGAAATTTATAATCGATTTCTGAATTTGCATTGTTATCACTCCAAGAAAATAATGCAACCAATGTTTCAGTATCCTATATTTTAATGAAAGTCACTTCTCTGTTGATTTTAGCTATATCAATTTTAAGGGTAGTACGAGACGCATTTCAAGCCGTCTTTGAATCCACCCGCTATACCTCTCTGTTTAAAAGACAATAAAAAGCTGGTTTTTAGACATAGAAGCTGCTCTGCTCATTTTCACTTGGCCTGGTAAGTTTTACCTCTGGGCCGGATTTAAATATTTTCCACCAGGAGGCTACGATTGATTTTCCACCCATGTCACAATATTCTCCCCCTTCAGGGAAAGTTAGCTGGTTAGCTGCAAAATAGGGTGGTATGTGCTGTTTTTAATAGACCCGCATATTACAATCATCTATGTACCTTTAGTCTTTACACACTAAATCGATGGCGAAATAGGTGAATTTTTTAAACTTTTCTACTATTTTTCTTTCAACTTCGAAATACGGGAGGAGGGGATGCAATTGCCCTCGCAGCGACCGAAATATGGGTACTATATATACGTTTAAGCTTTAGTGTAAATAATTTGTTTTCTTTCTTAAAAGTATTCGCATCTCTATAATTTTTTATGCCGAATGCCGTTTTGAATGGTCTTAAAATCCCCCCCCCCCCCCCCCCAAAGAAAATTCGCCACTCTAGTCTACAGCCTACGTAGCCTATTTAGAAATCCGGTCCAGTTTTACATTATTGCTATCTCAATCTAAGATAGAATGATTTGTTCCCCTTACCGCTGCTGGGACTCCATCTAGTTGTCTTCCACCATGATTAGACACCCAAACAGCAGCGACACCATATTTAATAGCTTCTTTTGCATCTTCAGCTAGAAGTTTAAAATATTACATTATGCAAAACTGTCGACATTGTATAGGTATGTCTTTTGTTACGAATGTGATTTTAATTTAGTTAAAAAAAATGTTGTAAAATGTTGACTTTAAGGTGTAGCGTTGAATAAAACATTTACGCTTTAAAAAATATTTCTTTGGGTTCTCTTTGCCCATTGAAATATAAGTAAAATAAGTTAATGAATCTTCTTTATTAACTGTTAATCATTTTAAGAGTGAATTTTGGTCGTCTGAAGTAGACGATGGCTGAAGATGGAATGCTCTCAAAGATGACGCAAACATCTAGAACTCTCCCAGACCGACCAATCAGAGAAAAAAAAATTGTTGTGAGCAAGGTTTTAAAAAGGTCAACGCGTGGCTGGGTGAATCATGAAAGTTCGTGGGAAACCGATTAAAGACGACTAATTGTCGTGACAGGGTGTGGTGGGAATGTTAAAGTGTTAAGTGATATTAAGGGTATTTGAAATATAATTAAGTTATGAAGTTTAATTGAGGGTAAAGTATATAAGTTTTTGAGGGTTTTAAGCGAGGATATATGTCATATACTTACCAGAAAGGATCCCCTTGAGGACGATGGGCAAGTGAGTGATACTCTTGAGCCACGCCACGTCTTCCCAAGTCATGGTATCTTCCAGAAATGTCACGTTACGTAAGTGGTCTTTACTACTGTCCACCGCCTTCTGTTTCTGCATGGCTTTTTCCAGAATCGGGACACTGAAACAAGCGAAAGATGTTATGGGATTTAATAAATAACCTAAAAGATACTCAGATGGACTTAGGCCAGGTCTTAAATAGCTTAGTTAACTTCGTAGATTATTTTAATTTGGACTAATTTTTTATTTTATTGTGATTTATAAGCTGCTGATTTGTTTTGTGAATTGTATAATTTTTTTTATAGAAGTTCTGATGAAAGCTTATGTGTGGCAAGTGAGAGAGTTTTTGACTACGTTAAGTCTTTGGTTAAGATTCCAGCTGACCGTAAAAGCAATTGAATCGGCGAGTGCATAAACAACGTCAGTCACAAATTCCAATTTTTTCTGGAGGGAGAAAATATGTAATAACTCCTCCTCTATTTCTGCACTCAACACTCGAAACAAACGTCCCGTATATACGGAACTATTCAACAGACTAACGTAGTTTTTGCACCCAACACGCATCTTGCCTTTCTACGCTTATTTTCATTGAAAACGAGTTTTCGGATTTTTTTGACTGAAGCACTCACCGATTCAATTCTGATATGGATTTCTAAATTTTTAAGGTTGATGAGTGTTACTTATGTTATTGCTCATGCAATATACAGGGTGGTTATAAAATAACGCTCCCTATTCGGAGTGGTCTGTAGCTTGAATGAATAATACAAATGCAAAAAACTTTGAGACACTTACCAATCAAGAAGGGGGAAAAAGAATAGAATCATAAAAAACAAACTCGTCTCTTGACCAGGGTTCTAAATTACGAGGCGTAATTGGATGTGTTGGCCGTAATTAGAAATAATTGGCTACTCCTCGTAATTATAAACTTGGTCAAGATATGAGTTTCTGTGTTATAATTCCATTCTTTTTCGTAATAAAGAAACTCGTCTCTTGACCAGGGTTTTAAATTAAGAGGCGTAATTAGCTGTGTTGGCAGTAATTGGCCATAATTGACGACGCCTCGTAATTTAGATTCTGGTCAAAAGACGAGTTTGTTTTTTATGATTATTCATTTTTATGATTATTCTTTAGGATTCTGTCTTTTTTATGATTCCATTCTTTTCCCCGCTTCTTGAATAGCAAGTGTCTCAATTTTTGATGCATTTGGATTATTCATTCAAGCTACAGACCACTCCGAATAGGGAGCGTTATTTTATAACCACCCAGTTTTTTAGCAGGCTGACTCACCTGATGTGCGGTGGTATGTCCAGTCCGTTCCGCCACATTCTCAGCTGCAGTCCTACTACCGGCGTGTCCACAGTCAGCACCAGGGCTTTGTATCCAGATTCCTCTGCCATCCTAACCACCTCCCTGGTGGTATCTCGGCACTTGAACTGGTACAGTTGCATCCACTGGGGACTGTCGCGTTTGCATTTGGCCACGTCTTCCATTGGTGTGGAGGACACGGAGCTTAGAGTGTACACGGTGCCTGCTTTGGCAGCGGCTGCAAGAAAGAATGTTTTTTTTTAAAAAAAAGGGTTCTGCTATTCGTCACCAATACGCTCTACTGTGACGATAATTTAACTTAAACTTAAGGGTGCCTCGCATTTGGTGGTTTAGACTTTGATTACTTGGCAAGTCCCTAAAACCGAGAGTCAGTTGTTGTGGCACCATCTAAGATATGACTTCATTTCCAATTTCAATGATCAAATTACAAATATTTTGAGCTGTGGATGTTAAATTATCCCTACATTTAATTTTGCCATGAGAACCCAAGAGACAAGGTACAGCTGGGGAAAAAAAAACGAATCACCCCTCGTTTCTCGGCTGGTATTGATCAGGGAATTTTGTGTAAGGTGTCAATCTTCAGGAAATTGCGTGAGGAATTGAGAACTGGCAACAAAAATTGTAACAGGGGACGTCTACATATTAAAATGAGTACCAACTTTGAAAATTCCAATGGCAACACCCAATTTTTTTTACATAGAAATGTTCAGCACCTTCAAAATACCCCATATATAAAAAAGAATTATTTATTCTGCATTATTTGCTGAGATATAAGTATTCAAAGTTGAACGCCCATAATGTTAAAAAAGTTTCACAAACTTTTATTCATACCTCTGCAAATAAAATGAATATAACAAAGATTTTTTCTTCATTATATACTTCTTAATTTTCCAAAATCAAATCACACATGTTTTTTCATCAATTTTTTATTTTTAATAATTTTTTATTTAAATTTAAATAAGAAAAAATAAAACATGAATAGCAACCCCAGTTTTTTTCCACATAAATCGATAAAGTAGATCAAGTAGAACCAAAATCCCAAATTTTTTAATTCAATAACAATTATTTGCCGAGTTATTGTAAAAAAACTGAAAAAGACGAATTTAAGGGACCGTGTAAAAAATTACTCGGCAAATTTGATTGTAAATTGCATTATCGCTTGGTGATTAAAAAGCGTTTGTTGGTTATTGTTTATTCAAGTTATCGATTTCTGTCAAATGTCTAAAAATCTTTTCTTATTTCAAGTGCATAAAATGTTTTTTTTTTTTTTGTATAATTAACATTTAATGATATCGGTTACTATATTTTTAAATGTATGTTATTCCGATACAATTTCAAAAAGTGTGTTTAATATTAAAAATAAAATACCCTAGAATATTACTGGAATTCGGTTTTAAATACATTTGATTGTTACCACATTAATTTTTTTAAATGATTAGTGCCAACTGCGTTGGTTAAAAATCTTTACCAAATCATTCTGAATATTTTTATTTTGCTTTCCTTAAATATCGTGTTAAGGTCGTAACCCTCAATTTGCAATACGTTGTTTACCGATAAAAACTAGAACTCCTCGACGCAACAGCCCATTAGTGGGCCAGGGCCTGCCGTGCCCATTTCAGCTTCCGTGATACAAGGGTTCTGGGGTGCAAGGCATATGTCCCGGTAATGTTGAAAGCCTCACTCGGAACCCCCAGCGTTTAGTTCCCCAAGCATGCTTGGTCCCCAATTTATCGACCCACTTAAGGGATGAAAGGATGGGTCAACCTCGCACAATCCGATATTCGATCCCCAGACCTGTGGCGTGACAATGCGAAATAAGCACTCAAGCCACTGGGCCGATATTACCGATAGAGTGCGACGAATTTTAACAAAATTTCTGCAACAATGTTTGCTAATGAAACAAAAATTTGCATAAAAAGTTTAAAGTATAAGTGTAATAATCATGTTTTTCAATCTGATTGTAACTAAAAGCATTTGAAAATCTGTTCGTTATAAATAACCGTATATGCGACTTAATTTAAAATTAAAAAATTTCATCTTCTAGCCTTTATTTTATTTCTGAATTTTAAAATCCAAAATTTAAAAAAAAAAAAAAAAAAAAAACATTCGAAAAATCCCAATATTACTGAAGAAAGTTAAATTCTAGCATGCGTTGGCGAGATTATGCTAACCCTTTTTTAGCTTGTCGTTTTGAAAAGACACAACCAAAATATTACCTTTTTTCACTTAGGAGATTTGCCCCTAACCGAGTTCAAAATTAAGGCTTTAATATCTCAGCAAATAATGCAAAATAAATAATTTTTTTTTATACATGGGGTATTTTGAGGGTGCTGAACATTTTTATGTAAAAAAAATTGGGTGTTGCCATTGGAATTTTCAAAGTTGGTACTCATTTTATTATGTAGACGACCCCTATAAAATTTTTTGTTGCCAGTTCCCAATTCTTCACGCTATTTCCTGAAAATTGACACCTTACACAAAATTCCTTGATCAATACCAGCCGAGAAACGAGGGGTGATTCGTTTTTTTTTCCCCAGCTGTACTAAGGGGGATCTTTTACATGCTACAATAATCATATGACATGCTATCCTGCGATTTTCAAGTTTTGCCCGGGAGTCAAACTCTTTTCGATCACTGGATTTATGAGCTCAGCACGCTCTCTTCACAACTAAGCCAACGCTGTAAGAATGTAGAAAAATTAAATTGGTGGTTAAATACCAAGTAGAAAGTGTTGTATTAAGGGTTTTTTATTGAATATTTTAATATATATATTTTTATTTTTTATTATTTACAATCACAGTCCTCATTCATCTTAAAGTTTTTGCAGCTATCATTGAATCAATGCAATGTCTGCTAAAAGCTTCTAATTTGCGGTTCTATACCATTAATAAACTATTGCTTGTTATTCTGAAGCTATATATTGTCTTTCATTTATGATACAAAACAATCAACTGCAATAATAAACAATCACTTAATTTTCGATATTTTTTGTTGCGGATTTAATGGAAAGCAGCAAACTGATGATAAAGGGTAAAGCCTTTATATCAAATCAATTTTAATGGTTATTTATCTAGCTCTGATTATCTTTGCCTATTAAGTGTTACAGACTGAAAATTCCCAGGTTTTATGTGCAGTTTTTATGTGAATCGATGAAAAAGAACTTTGAATTTGGAAAATAGTTAATTTTGTTTGATATTTTAAACGAATATTGTTTCTTGTTAGCATTTAAACTTGTAAACTTGTAAACTTTTCCTACTTAAGGATACAATGTATTTTTTTCGAAAATATGCATCAAAGATTTTACAATTTTTAATATTACTTTATAAAAACTCCGAAACACATATTTGAGACATGGAGGTTTCTTTTGATTTTTTAACGTGACCCTAGAGCCATACAAGGTAAAGAATAGAGAGCTAGAGACTTATTTGATAACTTACAACTAACGGAATTTAGGGTTGGATGAATATTAACAATCAATTTCAAATGCATGGAAAATGCTAAAAGCAACTTAAAAAGAACTTGCCTCTTGCAGCGGCTAATTCTCCCTCAGGATGAGCTAGCCTTTGGTAAGCTGCGGGTGCTATCCCAATAGGCATGGAAATGCGCTCTCCCAGCACTGTTACCGAAAGATCCCTTTTGGCAGTGTTTCTAAGCATTCTTGGGATCAGGGTGTATCTGAAATATGAATCCGTAAATAATTTTGTTTGTAATTGGAAATAGGAGCTAATTATTAATTTTACCTTGAAAAAGGGGGGCTAAATATGATTACCGTCAAAGAGGGTTCTTAAAGGGCAACTTGGGTACAAGAACTCTCTTAATTTTTCCTTCAAAATATTATTTGCGATTGGTTTTCTTTCAATTGTAGTATTGAAGTAAGAGTTTAGGTCAGGTCCTCTAAACCTACACTCTTAAAACAAACGAGCGAATTTAACTCAATCTAATTAATTTTCACTCCTCCAGTCTTGAAAATGCACTTCTCCGAAAGGAGTGGATCTTTTGTGTGTTAAAACTCCAACAGGATCACTCCAAACGAGTGATTTTAACTCAGTCTGAGTTAACATTCACTCCTTTCCAGTGTCGAAAATGCACTTCTCCAACTGGAGTGGATTTCACTCTATTGATTTAAGAGTGTAAGTGATTTTATCACGAATGAAATGTATTGGGTTAGGTTCGGTTTTCATATACTTTTAGTGTGCATACCCCGCTAGAGTGGACGCGACGCGAATGCCAACTTACAGGCATCGGGTGCAAAAAGTAGGTAAATTATAAATTAAATTATGTCACGTTATCAATTCTGATATTTTACGTACGTTTTATAAAGAATTGTTAAAGTTAATAATCAATCGGCCAGATACTTTCTTCAGGCCGAAACTTTGGCCAGACGCTTTAAACGTCCCTGTAAAAAGTTCAGTCTTTGTCTCCCGCATATCGCACAACGAATTTTCTAACTTTAAACAAACATTTATTCAGATCGAAATGATAATCTTTATACGTTGTTATTGCTTATCGATTCAGCTTTATTTTTATCACCATATAAAAGAACAATTACAGTTCTTCCTAAAAAAACTTGGAAAGATTGTCATTTAAATTTAATTAAATTTTTGTTTAGTTAGAAAATACGTAGAGCCGTCTTGCGCCACCAGATGCGTTAGACAAAGCCTGAACGTTACGGGGATATTAATACTGTTGCAATGACATAGTTTTATCTTTCTATCTTGTACATTCGCAATTGTGAATAAAAATATCACATTTTATTCAGCAATATAGAACTGGAAATATTTTTTAAAAGCGACTGATTAATTATTTTTTTAATTTTAATTTCTTAGAAAAGCAGTATGTATTTATGATTTGGATTAAATATGTATTTAGATTGTTAATAGTGTGTAATAAAGAATAAAACTATTTCATATTCTAAGAATGTTAAATAAATACTGATGAATATTAAATGCACACTTTATAAAAGAGGATTATGAAAATTGAGTGAGTAAATAAATAAACCTTTTAATTTGGTACAATTTAATTAAAAAGATGCCCTTCTACATCAAATTTATTTTAATAAATTATTGAGGGCAAGGACTTTTTCGTTTATAATGAAAATACGAAGAGACGTTTGAAATTAAAACTGTACTATAGGAAACTATTTTTAGACTGCCAAGTTTTAAATTCGTTTAAATATTCAACTAGTAATTTTGATTTAAAAACAATAACATTATCTTAATAAAACTTTGGCAATTCTGTTTAATCAAATATCTACACCCATGTGACAAATATATATATATATTTTTTTTTTTGAAATGTGTACTTTTAAAATCAACTGCATGTGTACATGTAACAAACTAGTTCTTTTAATCAAAATTATATTTCTAAAATGAGAGTTTGTCATTTTTCAGTTTCCCATTCCCCCCCCCCCTTAATAATAGGGTTACTCAGGAATATGGAATATTAAAACAAAATGGGATTATTTTTTTTTATCTAGCCTTGGTGCATCGAAAAGTCCTAGTATATCGGAAATTCCTAGTTACAATACAAAATCAGATAAAACAGTACGAAAGACCCAACTTTTTTTCTTACTATTGGAAATTTGATATATATTCTTTTGTTGATGATTTTTTTTTCACTTAAATTTCCAATAGTGTGGAAAAGTTCCCATATGTTATATAAACTAGTGTGCATGCAAAATACGGTTGATTTCAGTTAATATTTTCAGTTGCTGTGGAGCCGTTTTTTAAATTTACCCATTTATTTCAGGTTTTGCAATATTTTTAATAAAAGTTAAATGCGGTGTAAACTTTTCCCTTGAGTCTTACTGACTGTTCTATCAGATTTTGTATTGAAACTAGACATAAGTTTTATCAAAATACTAGTCTACTAAAATATTGAATAAACCCCTTTTTTAAAAAAATCCTATCGGCATCCTTTTTGATTTTAAGTAGATAAACTTACGTCTTTTTATTAACATCCCATAATGCGTTTTTTTGCATATTAGGTAATGCTTTTTAACTTTATTTGCTAGTGTATTTATTTTATATATTTACTTTTTATTTTTTTCACTTTTTTGAATTTGGAAGTGGGATGAAATGAAAATTGTTTGATATATTAATAAGAGCACATACTAAGAAAGAAAACTAAAATTATGCACAAACAATACTTTTTTCACATACTTAGCATGCTAAGGCTACACAGTACCTTGTAATTAACCCATTAACGCACCATTTGTGATAACCATTAACATCTTCATTACTGACTAAAAACGCTAAATGATTTTTTAAAATTCTTTTTCGCATTATTTAATTTGTACTACATAAATTACCTTGCACTATGATCTTCATTTTCTTTATATTTTGTTTATTTAGATAAACTTAAGTAGACATGAGCAAGTAAGCTTCCTATTCTTTAACACTTCACATTCTTTATTCTTCACAATTGCGAATTTACAAGATAGAAAGATAAAACTATGTCATTGCAACAGTATTAATATCCCCGTAACGTTCAGGCTTTGTCTAACGCATCTGGTGGCGCAAGACGGCTCTACGTATTTTCTAACTAAACAAAAATTTAATTAAATTTAAATGACAATCTTTCCATGTTTTTTTTAGGAAGAACTGTAATTGTTCTTTTCTTTTATGGTGATAAAAATAAAGCTGAATCGATAAGCAATAAAAACGTATAAAGATTATCATTTCGATCTGAATAAATGTTTGTTTATAGTTAGAAAATACGTTGTGCCATATGCGGGAGACAAAGACTGAACTTTACATGGACGTTTAAAGCGTCTGGCCAAAGTTTCGGCCTGAGGAAAGTATCTGGCTGATTGATTATTGACTTTAACCCTCTAATGCATAGTGTTACCGTTCGGTAGCAAGTTACATAATCCACTTTATTCTATTAAAATAGACCTCCCTCTCGACAAATTTGTGTTTTTTTCATCTATTACATTCCATTTTGAAGTTTTAGTTAATAATAACCCTCATAGATGACAGTAGTAAAAGTGTATTCAAAATTAAAAAGTGAAGTTTCTAACTGTTGTGAATTTACGTGTTTGGCAGAATTCAAAGTAATAATACTAGTACTAAATACAATTAAATTGCTTTGAAAAAATATTATAGTTCAAGAGGGTTATTTTAAACTATATATAGTAGTTTGCTAATCATTCTTTTCAAAATTGGTAGTTTGTAGTTGGTATTTACATGTGTTACCGTTTGGTAACATCATGCATTAGGCACAACTTTTGTTTGCTAATTTGCGTGTATCTCTGTAACGGATTCCCAAGAGTTCAGTGTTTAAAATGTTTGGTACTACTTAATTTTAAGAGTAAAAATAACTGTTTTATGTCGTATCATTCTGCCATTTAAAAAAATTATGTTTAAAAATGATTTTTTGTATATTTTTATTCATGAATACCTGCTATTTGTACTAAACCTGCTTTTGCCTTCTATTTGTACATTAATTTTGTTTCAAAAGTAACTACTATTCATAATTATTTTAATAACTAATTTTTCCTGTTTAACAAAATCTAAATGTACCAAATATTATTACTCTTTTTTTGTTTGTTACGCACGTTTTCATTAAAGATTTTATACCTAAAACTGTGTGTCTGTGTGCCTCTGCAACTTCTTATAGAATAATAAAATTATCAA
This sequence comes from Hylyphantes graminicola, assembly GCA_023701765.1. Classification (NCBI taxonomy): domain Eukaryota; kingdom Metazoa; phylum Arthropoda; class Arachnida; order Araneae; family Linyphiidae; genus Hylyphantes; species Hylyphantes graminicola. The sequence goes on along the minus strand of CM043115.1, from coordinate 45,387,563 downwards.
TAAGCTTTATTTTTAAGTATAATTTATTCGAAATATAAAAAGTAAAAAAGGTAATAATTTGAATAAAAATAAATATTCGTACCCCGAACTTTAAGGGGTCATATAAGATAGTTCTATTCTAAACAGTTTGTGCTATACTTAAAACGTTTGGAATAAATAAGTTTGAGTTTAAAATATTTCTCTGTACTGATAAAAATGTAAAAAGTCGAAAGTATTTAAATTTTTCGACACCTTTACTAAAAAAAAATACTTAATTTTTTATCAGTTTATAAAGTTAGCGTCTTGAAAAAATGTGTTTAAATAAATTGTTCTTGTAAAATATTGAAGTTTTAAAAATTATAAAATTAGTTAAATTATAAAATTAGTTAATATAATTATTTAACTGTAAATTAGTTACTGTAAAGTTAGTTAGTAGCGTTATTAAATTACGAAATTAATTAGTAAAATTATTAAATTACAAAAAATTAATGAAATTATATAAAACTTAATAAAATTAATAATATTTGTTTTTCTAAAATGGGTCTGAAATTTTGGCGGTGAAGAATTTGCAGACTCAGTATATATCCCTGAAATAAGAGCCATTGGTAAATAAAATTTAGTAAAATTTATAAAATTATTAAAATTTAGAGTAAAAGTATAAAATTTACTAATATTATAAAATTTACATATTATATATGTTGCTGGAAAACCTAAACCCGACTGTCAGGTGACGGGTTTATGCGCCTATAACCCCAGAGGCTTAAGTTGAAAATGTATTTAAAAAATATATATATTTTCGAATACTGTGCCTTCCTCAGTATACTAACCTAGTGAAACTTTTGGGGTTGTCTTCAAGAGTGAACTCCCTCTCTGCTCCTTGGCTGTAAAAGGACCACGCCTGGCGATTCAGATGCTTCTTCGCATGCGCTTCAAAATCATTGACACACAGCATCTTCGCCATCTTTCTAGGTTCAACTACAATGCAGAAAATTCCAAACGCAGTGATGATTTTATTATTGAACAAAATGACGTATACAAATCAGAGACATTAAGGGGTCTAAGGAGTCTTAAAAATGTGCAAAGAAGGAACTACAAAGTATAGTTTGATCTGTCATGTAATTTTTTAACTACTCAATATACAAGTATAATTTTTTTATATGTAATTCCATAAGATTTATTTATTATAAAACAAATTTTAAAATTTATGAAACTTTAGCCAAAACTAAAATAAATGATATTAAACATAAAGCTATTTTAACACATAGTGATTAGGCTTGCGCGGCAAATTTTGAGGGCAAAATTGAAAAAATGACCCAGAAAATGACTTTATATTGTACAAATATGTACAAACTAGGACTTATACCTAAATTCTCAGCTCAATTTTAATTAGAAATTATTTAAAAATGAATTCAAAATCAAAATTTAAAAAATTTTATTAATTTTTTTAGAAAAAAAGTTCTTAAAATAATTTCAAATTAAAATTGAGCTGAGAATTTAGGTATAAGTCCTAGTTTGTACATATTTGTACAATATAAAGTCATTTTCTTGATCATTTTTTCAATTTTGTCCTCAAAATTTGCCGCGCAAGCCTAATCACAATGTGATAAAATAGCTTTATGTTTAATATCATTTTTTTAAGTTTTGGCTAAAGTTTCATAAATTTTAAAATTTGTTTTATAATAAATAAATCTTGTAGAATTACATATAAAAAAATTATACTTGTATATTGAGTAGTTAAAAAATTACATGACAGATCAAACTATACTTTGTAGTTCCTTCTTTGCACATTTTTAAGACTCCTAAGACCCCTTAAATAGAATGAACTGCGCATTGGCAAACCTAAACCCGTTCCCCTCATGGTCACGCTGCAGCTGTTTTAATCATAGACAAAGAATACTCTAGACCAGTAAGTCAACCTGATGCTTGCGCACCAAAAGTGACTTGAGGAACTAATACACTATTAACGTTTGATTTGTTGATTGCTACAATTGTACTTTCTGTTGTAGCGATACTGTTCATTCGGAATGTACAGCTGGGGGAAAAAAACCGATTCACCCCTTGTTTCTCGGCTGCTATTGACCAAGGAATTTTGTGTAAGGTGTCAATTTTCCGGAAATAGCATGAGAAATTGAGAACTGGCAACAAAATTTGAAAAAGGGGTCGTCTACATATTAAAATGAGTATCAACTTTGAAAATTTCAATGGCAACACGCATTTTTTTTACATAAAAATGTTTAACACCTTCAAAATACCCCATGTATTAAAAATAATTATTTCCTTTGCATTATTTGCTGAGATATTAAAGCATTAATTTCAAACTCGTTTAGGGGGAAATCTCCAAAGTGAAAAAGGTAATATTTTAGGTTGTGTCACTTCAAAACAACCTGCTAACAAAAGGGTTAACACAATCTCTCCAATGGATGCTAGAATTTAACCTTCTTCACTAATATTGGGATTTTTTTAAATGTTTTTTTTTTTTAAATTTTGTATTTTAAAATTCAGAAATAAAATAGATGCTAGAAGATGAAAAGTTTTAATTTCAAATTCCGCCGCATTTTCGGTTATTTACAACGAACAGATTTTCAAATGCGATTAGTTACAATAAGATTGACAAACATGATTATTACATAGTTTTAAAATGTGTATGCAAATTTTTGTTTCACTCACATTGCTGCAAAAAGTTTGTTTAAAATTAGTCGCACTCTATCGGTAACATAGGCCCAGTGGCTTAGAGGTAATGCTTGCTTCGCATTCCACGCCACAGATCCGGGAATCGAATCCCGGATTGGGCGAGGTTGACCCATCCTTTCATCCCTTAAGTGGGTTGATAAATTAGGGACTATTGAATGAGCAGTTCATTCTAGTTATGTCGCTGATAGGAACCAGAAATAATGATGTAGTTCCGCTGCCATATGTATTCTATGTAAAGTAGCCATCGCCAAATACGCCTAGTTACGCGTGAGTAATGATCAAAAAGCACATCATTGGATTCCTTAAAGTTTTTTGTCTATTAGAAAATATTTTTTATTCACCCCAATAGATATATCAGCACGATAATTTTTTTTAAAATTATGATTTAAAAAATTATGATGCTAAATGGCATCACTGGGACTGAAATTGATGAAATGCATAAAATGTCTAGGAAAATGAACATTGTACAAACATAGTAACAAATTAAATACTAATTTGAATCCCACCTTTAAAGAGCTTTTAATATGAGAGGCAAAAATAGGTTCTTATTTTCATACTATTAAACTTCACAAAAGGTACTGCAGATCAAATAAAATTAAATTTTATTTCATCGTATACAAACTTTCCATAATTCATTGAACTGGATTATTGTTTTAGGCTATAAACATTAAAAAAAACACCACTGCTTTGCGTTTGTGTACTGTTTATATTAATGAATAACTATTCTAAAAGTCCATAATTTATTCTTTATTCTATGATTTGTCAATGACTTAAGGGGTCACAGGAGTCTTAAAAATGTGCAAAGAAGGTACTGCAAAACATAGTTTGATCTTTCATGTCATTTTTTAACTACTCAATAAATGAGTATAATTTTTTTATATGTAATTCTACAAGATTTATTTATTATAAAACTAGTTTTAAAATTTATGAAACTTTAGCCAAAACTAAAATAAATGACATTAAACATGAAGCTATTTGAACACATTGTGATTAGGCTTGCGCGGCAAATTGTGAGGTCAAAATTGAAAAAATGACCAAGAAAATGACTTTATATTGTACAAATATGTACAAACAAAGACTTGTACTCTCAAATTCTCAGCTCAATTTGAATCAGAAATTATTTTAAGAACTTTTTTCTAAAATAATTAATAAAAATTTAAAAATTTTGATTTTAATTTTTTTTAAATAATTTTTAATTAAAATTGAGCTGAGAATTTAGGTATAAATCTTTGTTTGTACAGCTGTGGAAATAAAAAAGTACCCACTTGAGGTTATTTCCTCCGTTATTCATCCTAAAGAATCGGACCTTTTTGACATTGTGAACAATTAACATTCTGAGTTAATTGCATGACACAAAATTGGCATAAGGGGCCATCTTCATATTAAAAATGTTACTAACTTTAAAATTTCCAATAACAACACCCCTTTTTGAATCCATATTTCAAATCTCTGACCTATGTTAATACGAAATGCCAAATTTTGTTAGTTTTTAAATATTATTAGAGGAGTTAGAGACTTGCAAAGTTTAGGTCCCATAATGTTAAATGAGTTGCACATAAAAAACTATCCCGATCTACAAATAATTAAGATAATGAAACGAATTTTTTACTGAAAAGAAATTATAATAACCCAAACAAAATGCATTCAATATTGGGGTATTTAAAACAATTTTTATATTTTGAAATAATTATTATATTAATTTTAAAAAAAATATGAATAGAAACCCCTTAATATTTTTAAAGAAATAAATTTAAGACAAGAAGTTTAAGCGAAATCCCAATTTTTAAAAATGTTTATTCATAATTTGCTGAGTAAATCACAAAATACTTTATAATTACCCTTTAGGGGACTGGGTATAAGATTACGTGTGTAATTGATAAATAAAGACGGCTTTGCATGCATGCTTGCTTGTCATTTTAGAGATGGGCCCCAAAAGGTCCACAGGTGATTCGATTGAATAACTCGTCAAATATTCATCCAAATGTAACAAAAACTTAGATTTAAGGGTTTTCAAGAGTGCTTAACATTTCTAAGTTATTAAAATTGGGTGTTGCTTTTGGAAATTTCAAAGATCGTAATATTTTTAATATGAAGACGGCCCCTTATGCAAATTTTGTATCGTGCAATTAACTCAAAATGTTAATTGCACACAATCTCAAAAAGGTCCGATTCTATAGGGTGATTAACGGATGAAATAACCTCAAGTGGGTACTTTTTTATTTCCACAGCTGTACATATTTGTACAATATAAAGTCATTTTCTTTTTCATTTTTTCAATTTTGACCTCACAATTTGCCGCGCAAGCCTAGTGTTCAAATAGCTTCATGTATAATGTCATTTATTTTAGTTTTGGATGATTCGTCATTTATTTTAGTTTAAGACTCCTGTGACCCCTTAATGTACTGGTTTATATATTAAAAACTCTTGTTATACCATATATATTGCCTTTTTTATTACATTGGGGGTGCGAAATAAATAAAAAATAAGACCTTAACTGTTTAATATTACAAAATAGCTTATCAACGAATGAAAATGTCAATCGACAATATTTGTTGAACATAAATTATAAATTTTTAAATTGAATTCTAAACATAAAGTTTATATACAATTGTAAACCATTTTCAGGGAAATAAGGACTTAAAGCCACACTTGAAAACCAAGTAATTATTTCATTTTTTTTAAATTCAAGTTTAAAAATTACAAATAATCTCACCTGTAAATGATATAGAAATGCCAAAACTGTTTTGAATTTTAATGCATCTATATCAACAAGTCAACTACCGAAGAAATCAGATATTCATTGTTTTGACACTGTGAAAACCTTTCTTATCTGAAATAAAATGATAATATATACCTTTATGTGGTGATAAAGCTGTTCCGAGTATACTGTGACAGACTTGCTCGTTAAATCTGTGGAGTCCAAAGTTCCGACGTTGTTAGTGTGCGAAGTCGCTAGGATCCATCTCAGATGTCAACCTCGTCACTTGATCGTGGTTCTAAATTACTAGGCGTAATTGGTTGTGCGAAAGCTAATAAAAGAATAGAAACAGGCAGCTGGAAACGTAAATTACCAAATGACAACTATCGCTGGAGGGGCTGTGGGGGAGCCTTGTGGTTAATATCACGATCTCGGGATCGGAAGGTCCTCGATCGAGTCTCGGTACCACTGAAGACCCACCGAGTATATGCGGAGTACGTGCTCGTTAAATCTGATGGGTCCGAAAATCCTGTGGGCGTTTATTGTGCAGTTTCCCACGGGTACAGGTCCCTGGAGAGTATTTTCCTCCCCTTCAGGGACATGTTTAAAATGTGGAGGTGGCGATAGATAGCAGCATCCAGCGTTGCCAGATGTAGTATTTTTGATACTACGGTAGTATTTTTTGCCCAAAAATCGGTGATGTAGTATTTTTGTGGTATTTCACGTACAAGTATTATTTTGGTGGTATTTTTTGTAAGATTAAACAAAAAAAAGACTCAAAACAATTCAAATTTAAAAAAAAGACTTACATTTTTATATATCACATTCAAGAATACATATCAGAATTAAATGCATTTAACATTTTGGTATCTGGTGAAAAGTTAACAGTTTCCTTCTAACCCTTCTTTTGCCACAATTAAATTGGCAACTGAAGTGGTGCTTAATCTGTTTCTGGTTTTAGTTTTAATTAAAGTTACATTGCTGATAATTCTTTCACAGTCTGAGGTAGAGATAGGCAGCTACAATATTGTAAAGACAAATTTACTGAAATTTCTAAATGAAAAATGGTCTCATTTTATGTGCGAGATTTTAGACCAAAATTGTCCCACAGTAATCTAATCGTTGGATTTTCCTCGTGAATTTTACTGACCGCTTCACATAGAACCATGGATCGCCACTCAGCATCAATCACCTCATTATCTTTAGGATCACCTATAAAAGAAAGAATAAAATCGGTCCACTACATGGCGCCCACATCTGAAACTCATCGTAGTTAGGTTAGGTTTGAATCATCGTCGCACTAGAGCTACACGAGGGATATAAACTCATCATAGTATTTTGTAGTATTTTTTTCAGAGGAAAGGTAGGTAGTATTTTTCAAGTTCAAAAATCTGGTAACGCTGGCAGCACTGTCGAACGCCGCACAAGCGACGAGCTTCAACCAGTCCACGTCGACGGACGCCGCCCGAGCGACACACCAACAATTCCACTCCAACGGACGACGCTGGCCACTTCGACAGCTGAGCAGACACCCGAGCATCCATTCCTGGCCACTACGACATCCGAGCATCCATTGCTGGCCACTTCGACAGCTGAGCAGCCACCCAAGCATCCATCGCTGGCCACGACGACAGCTGAGCCCGACCCAAGACCTCTCTCGGCCTAGCCGCTCCAACCGATGTCCACCGATCATCACTAGCTGAGCTCATTCGATTTCACTAGGCGAAATCTGGGGAGGGAGTACTGCGGCGGACGTCACTAGCTCCGCCACAAACAAGCAAATCAAACAATTTAGCTTCCTCACTACGAGCGACCGACAACAACTCAACACGTTTTCTCTTTTCCACTTCGCCGCCGAGAACATTCTAAGCCAGGGGTTCCCAACCTTTTTGCACCTGCGTACCACTTGACTTTTTGAGAAATTTTTGCGTACCACCACACCTAAATATCTTAAATAAATCTATAATATTTACTCTTCTAAAAGTATTTAAAGGCTTTTTGAAATAAATTCCTCAGAAAACTTTATATTTAATGGTTAAATATTTGTTTATTTATAACGTGCTTATAATAGAGGAGAAATAAAAATATTAATATGGTATTAATTTACAGTTTCATTTATTATCTATAGGTCTAAAAACATACAAAGCATCAGTAAACACTCAGCAATAAATTAATCATCATTCAAAATATACATTTATAGTCTTTAGTGCGAAATTTGTTGTTGTTTGCATGTGATTAAAATATCAACGTTAGGAGTAATGGAACTTCTTCTTGGATATCTTCACCCTTAAATTCTCTTCAACACTTATTCTGCTTCTATTTTTATTTTTTGTGTACAATAGTTCATAAAATAAACTCTGACACAAGCAACTCGTACCTAATTATATCAAACATAGTCCCATCATATAGCTAACATTACTCACACGTACCACCTGAAATTTTCCCACGTACCACCAGTGGTACGCGTACCACCGGTTGGGAACCACTGTTCTAAGCAGTCGACGCTCTCACACATCCCGACGCTAACACAAACACCGAGAAGCTTGCAGCAACAGCGCTCTGCTCTTTCCCCCGTGCCCTGCGCGAGTGGCGATCGAACTCTGACTAAACTTACTTAATATCATATTTACTGCAAAAATAATTAATGTAACTAAGGGAACAAACATGTTCCCCTTTCTGTAAAAATTTAATTCTAATCTTCTAATAAATGATTGAGAAATGGATGCAGATTCTATTTCTTCGAGCAACGAGGGAGACTACCCAGCACGAGCCTTAAGGTTTCCTCGGAGTCCGTCAACAGATTTAAGAGGTCGGACAAGTGCGGTGAGTGACGTCATACAACTACTTATATTGATTATGCTAGAGTGGTTTTCTCGGAAGCGTTGCCGGACAACTCAACACGACCGCCAGATTGAGTTGCTGTTGAGTGCGTTGGGGAAATCCTGATGACAACTTTTTTTGCTGTTGTCTGTTGCGTGGTGTGCTTGCCCAAAATTAAAAAAGGGTAAAGCGGTGGCCGGTAGGTGAAGCGGTGGCCGGTAGAGTGACGTCATCCACGTATAATAGTGGTCGCATTTTTCTGGCGACGGACTCCGAGGAAACCAAGGCTTTACCCAGCGCAACGTGGCCGCAGCCCGCAGCCTTCCAGGTACTGCGCAGATCAAATAATTATCGTAACAAAATAAAATGTGATGGAAAGAGCCATATCGAGTAACTGAAATTTTAAAAGTGTAACAAAAAGTACTTTTGTTATTCGTAACCTGTGGCTTGTTTATAGAGAATGATTAAGCATTTAAATAATTATTAAAAAATAGATTATGTAATATATGATAACTTTAATAAATATATGAAACATTTTATACTGAAACATCAACTAAAATATCAATAATTCATTTTTATTCATTCATCAAACTTAACAATTCCTCAAATTGCTCTCATAAATTACATAAGTCAGAAAATTTATAAGACCAAAAAGAAGACTCTAGAAATATCTTTACATTTTGGCTATTGGACGTTTCTCGATTAGACGTGGACCTATATCAGCAATGCATTTGCAACCTAAAATAAATATACATATTAATTCAATTCATTGAGTTTTTTTTTTTTGTATATGTTTATTAATTGCATTAAGTAAAAGGAATTTAACACTAAGATACAAAATTTATTTGTGGAATTTTTTTTTTTAAAAAAAGGATATAATTATCTTCAAAATATCGAAATAACCTATGCTGCAATAAACCTCTTAAGACGTTAGAATTGGATATAATGTTAGGTTAGGTTTGGATTATCGTCGCACTAGAGCTACACGAGGGCTATTGGCGACGGGCGTCGTATTTTAGAACCACAGTCAGGTGACGAGCCAACACCTGAATAGGCACCCAACGCAACCGTTAAGGGCGACATCGTACGCAGCGTTAGGACTTTGAAGGATATTTAACGTGCACTCCCTTACACGGGGTATTATTTGTCGGACATTTTTGGCTGCACGGGCCGTTTATAGGTCGGCAGCTATTTTGGCGATGCCCGGACCCGAACCTGGGACCTTCCGCATGCTAAGCGAATGCTTAACCGACTGGGCTCCCCAGCCCCGGATATAATGTGGTCGATATTTGGAAGCAGTGAAATAATAGAGTTAGCTCAAATTATATTTTTAAACAGAATAAAATTAATACCATTTATCATTACGATTAAATGAAACCATGTCTATTCATTTTGCTATCATTATCTAGTTAATTTATGATTTCAAAAATGCTTTGTTAATTTGAAATATACCTGCTAAGTGCATCGTTTTTTTAAGTTCGTTTTTAAGAATATCTAGTACAGCACCAACTCCGTCTTCACCCTAGAATTAAAATAAAATATTTTTTATAGTAATACTAGGGGGCAAAGCCCCCTGCTAGCTACCGCTCGCCAACCACCGAGAATTGCTACGCAATTCATCTTTGTTTGCTCCGCAAACAAACATGCAAGACTAATATGAGGATACTGCAAATGCAGGAATGCTACTCTATACAATCTGCATTGAATAAATGCACGCACTTCAGTCATTTTACAAATTAAAAGTGTTGGGCAGTCGTCACTAAGACATTCCCCTGGCCTAAATACTGACATTCTATAATGTCTCTTCGCCTATTAAAAGCAGCACTACTGGCTTCACGTCGACGATTACTAATGATCTCCCAATTATTGGTGTAGCTTCTACGATTTCTTTCACATTGGCGACTTCTTTGGCTATCGCTACGACCTCTCAGATTCTGTTGAGCCGACGAATTTCTATTCTCCATCATTAGAAGTATCCATTTAGCAGCCGATGCAACATTATGCAAAGCAAATTAACAGTTAGTTGTGAAATTTAAATTTACTTTATTATTTCTTAGTTAGGAATATCTAAGATACACTGCTCAAAACAATTAGGGGAGCACTTTTTAATTCCAACTTTAACTTCACTCCCAACTTTTTAATTTTTATCCTATAAATCTGAAATTTGTTAAATAGGTTCTTTATGCATTCGAAATGAAATAGTAAAAAACAGGAGAAAAAATCTCAAGTTTTTAATACTTAAATTTAAAGGGGGGAAATGGAATAATAACTTTTTAATAAATTATAACAATAATTTTTTAAAAACTTTTTTTGTTAAAAATAGTTGAAATATATTTTTAAACATCTAAAAAATGCAAGCATGAAAAATTTAGGGTCAATTTATTTTCTAAAACTGTTTTAAAGTGACATTTATTTTACCATATTTTTCATATTTTCATTAATATTAAAAAAATATATTAAATTCTTCAAAATACGTTATTCTGCCATATAATGATGTATCTAACGATACATAAGTTGCGGATTTAACTTAGTCAGAAAAAAATCACAAGCTGATGATTCCCAATGGAATCATTGGGAGCGAAAGGGTTTAAAACATGTGCTCCCCTAATTGTTTTGAGCAGTGTACAATGGCTGGTCTCAATTCGGAGTTTTAAATTTCGTTGGCAAGCAGCGAAAATGCACAAATATGCTAAACTTTCCACTTCATATATCATACAACTCGATAAGCATAGCAAACCTTCATTACATTTTCAATTTCATTAAAAGTCTGCAATCACTAAGCATTCCATTACATTATAGCTGAACCATTATTTACTCAAAATACCAATTTTTATTAAGTACAGTAAATACTTCGTTATATCGCTCTTGGAATGTAAAAATGGAATTACGTCTCCAAAACTAAAACATTAAAAAATTTCAAGTTACCTGTTGGCGCACCAGTAAACAGAAATTATTCATCATCAGGTGAAAAATGATTTGATTGGTCGATGCGATGACTTCCAACTCTTACGCTTACTTTTTATAACAACGTGCAAAAAAGTTCAGTTTTTTATATCATATTCATTCAAAAATCGTTGCGAAAATGACACTTTACGTGCTTGCGTCACAGACAGTGTGCGAAAATTTGGTTTTCGGCACAGTGTGGTAAAGTAAATAAGAGTATCTGATTGGTAGAAAAGCAAAATGATGTCATGAATATCTCTATGGAAACTAAATGGTCACGAAACTCAGTTAATTCTATTGGTTCATTACTTTTGCATTTTCTAATCTCCATGGAAACTAAAAGTATTACAAAAATTATTAAAGGAAATGAAATAAGATAAAAGTAAGAACACAAATTTCACTCCAAACAATACTTTTCTGGAAGAAGTTTCGACCAAACTTCCTTAGCTGCTTTGTTAATTTAATCTGGAAGTTGGTCGAACATCATTTCAAATTCATTTTCACCTATGTTCGGTAGCACTAATTAATCTAAATACTATTTTGATTCAAAATAGAAAAGTATTTTACAACTTTTCTTCCACTACTTTGCATTTTCGAATATCTCCATGGAAACTAAAGGATGTCATGAATATCACTCATTGGTAGAAATACTTTTTTGCACGTCATTATAAAAAATATTGTAAGCAAGCACGTTCCAAATAATACTTTATTAAGCTCGTGTCATAATTTCACTCGATCGTACCTCGCTCGTGAAATAAAAGCCACTCGCTTTATAAAGTATCATTTTCGGAACTAGTTGCTTAAATAACTATTCAACACTTCTGAAGTTTCTGATTGGCTGAAGCAGCGCAAGTCACGCGGCTTTCAAGCGCCGACAATTACATTTTTATATTATATAGAGATCTGTAAATGAAAATATTGGAATGAAATTAAAATCCTATATTTGAAGAATTAACTACCATACGTAGTACATATTCATTGCAAGCTCGGGGGAGTTAAAAAAATGCAAAATAAAAACCTATCTTCTCTTTTGAGTTAACTGTCACTCGTAATTTGTAGATTCGTAAAAATTTAATTAAAAAAGTCTTTTGTAATGCAACCATAGCTCAAAATTACAATGTAATACTGATAATCATACTCTCGAATAAGACACTCGTGTAAAATCGGTAATATTGGCATCAGACATGCAACAAAACAGTCAAACAATCGTATAAAACAGACTGTAGTACTTATCTCATGTCATACAAATTTTGTGAAAACCTGTTTTGCTCATCTGCAATCCGAAATCTTTTTCGAAGGGCTGCTACTGATTACCGATAGAATAATTTATTAATAATACTATTTACAGGACACAATGGTGTATCCGAAATTATTCCACTAATGTCTGCAGTTATGTTGTTTCTAATACCACTCGGTTTTCCGAGCCCTTAATAGAGGACTATCCTATTTAAGGCGAAGAGGGCGGCTTCCATTTTTATTAAGCGCCACAAGGGAGGAAGTCCGACTGTTGCCCACCAGCATGACACATCCGTTTTACAGGAAGGTCCCTTTCGCGCATCCATTCTCACACACATATCGGAATTTTTTTTATCAAGATCAAAGGCCGATATCCTCCTGATCTGGCACCCCCAGAGGTATTAATTTGATATGGGAACATGGAGGACTTTGTGACCACGATATATTTAACGTGCCCCAGCCACCATTAGTCAACACGGCGGTCTTAAGCCGAGTACAAGCGCCGACCCAGCGAATATCAGAATTGCGAGCGCAGCCGAGGACAGCCCACAACCCTTCCGATGCAAGCACGATGCTTCACACGACTGAGCTACGTTATGTTTGGTGTTATTATACTGACCGAATGTGCCAGGCCCCACAAATTGGGCCTTCCAATGAAGACAGCCCTGGCCCCGAGTGCGAGTAACTTGAAGACGTCGCTGCCCCACCGCACCCCGCCGTCCGCGTACACCTCCACACCACTCCCCTCCAATGCGCGGGATATCCCGGGTAACACTTCCAACTGCAACGGATATAATGCAAGAGTCGAAATAAAATAGAATGGACAAAATAAAGTCACTATATAATAGTAAGTGTTTTTTCTAATGCCACTCGGTAACCGAGCCCGGAGTAGAGGACTACCCGATTTAAGGGGGAATAGTACCGAGAATCGGCTTCTCAAGCGAAGGCTTCTCTCTGTGTTAATCCTATGGGGAAAAAATAAAAAGTCTGCCACATTTCTCCGGCTCTAATTAATATTTTTACAAGCGGTTTTTTTATATGATACATGCAGCTGATTGGCCGGTCTCTATCTTTTCACTTTTTTGAAATTGGTTAAAATAATTTTTTGATTATTAATAAATCATTTTACAATCTGAACTAGGTCGAAATTTGAAAAACTGAAAAGATAGAGACGTAGAACTTTAAATTTCCTTCTCATTGAAAAAAAAAAGTTCGCAATTATTTGCATTTTTAGGGTAGAAAAGTGGCAGCGAAATTATGAAATTTTCAATATCCAGTCTTATCCAGGAAGTAGCGCCCCCTGGGAGTAGAAATTAAGCTCCTCCCCCTCAAGTTAGCTCCTCCCCTTTTAGTTAAAGATGCTGAAACTCAGATAAGATAAGGTACGTGTAGTTCAATTTCAAGAGTGCGAATTTTAACTTCTGCTCCGTAAGCTAAAGTTTCAATTCATTGTGTGTTTTTGGACGCCGATTTCGAAAATACAAAGGGATTTTTTACTATAGCGTCCAGTTTAAAAGCTTAAAAAAATTAAGTGACATAGATTCATTCTATATATATTGGATTCTAATTCTTAATTAGTAAAAAAAAATCTTTTTTAATTTCTTCCAAATGATTTATTTGAAAGAGTTTGAAATATGCTTTGGGGACTTGAAGTTCAGAAAAAGGCATTACAAAGTGTGAACAATTGCATAAATTTGGACTTATATATTTTTGTTGAAATATTAATTTAAGTTAAAATCCGAAAAACATGTACTTCTTGAAGTTTTTATTGTATAACGTTTTAAATCTGTTTTGGCATTAGGTAGCAGTATATTAGCGTGTTTTATATTAGGTAACTTTTTTCAGTTTTTTCTTTTTGATCTTCCGCGATTTTAATTAATGATTAGGTTCCACTCTCAATGCGAGGTCTTGTTGTGTTCCGTCCGTTGTGTTCTAATATAGTTTAGTTTTAGGTTTGAATGATCGTCGCACTAGAGCTACAAGAGTGCTATTGGCGACGGACGTCGTATTTTAGAACCACAGTCAGGTGACGAGCCAGCACCTGAGTAGGCACCCAACGCAACCGTTAAGGGCGACATCGTACGCAGCGTTAGGACTTTGAATTATATTTAACGTGCACCCCCTTACACGGGGTATTATTCGTCGGACATTTTTTGCTGCACGGGCCGTTTATCGGTCAGCAGCTTCTTTTTGGCGATGCCCGGACCCGAACCGGGGACCTTCCGTATGCTAAGCGTGTGCTCAACCGACTGGGCTTCCCAGCCCCTCTAATATAGCTTAGTAAAGTTAGTTTGAAATATCTTCGCACTAGAGCTATATGATGGCTATTGGCGACGGGCGTCGTAGTTTACAACCGCGGTCAAGTAACGAGTCGACATCAGGGTATGCACCAAATGCAACTGTTCAAGGAGTCATCGTACGCAGTGTTGGGGCTAATAAGAATATTTAGTCCCCAGAATTCCCAATGCAAGGGGTATTATTCGTCGGACATTTTTCTTCACGGACGATTTATAGGTCGGCGGTTGATTTGGCGATGCCCGGACCGAACCTGGGACCTTTCACATTTATGGTAAAAAAATGCCTTTACCGACTGATCTGTTCTGTCTTCTTTATGTGCATCATTTTCTTATTCCTGTAATTTATTAAACCTTTATCGTTGCATACTCGGCTTACCGAATATCCCGTATAAATTCCAACCAGTAGTTTCCGCGTTCGAATCCTGGTTGGTAAGCGCATGGATGATTGACTTGTCAATACAATGTTAGGTTGGTTAGGTAAGGTTTGAATCATCGTCGCACTAGAGCTACACGAGGGCTATTGGAGAACGTTCGTCGTATTTTGGAACCACAGTCAGGTGACGAGCCATCACCTGAATAGGCACCCAACGCAACCGCTAAGGGCGACATCGTACTCAGCGTTCAATACAATGTTAATTGTCAACATGTTGGTCTTAATTTGTGTAAAAAGATTACCATCCTCTCCGGACGCTCTGGTAACATTCTTCCATAGGATATCCATGATCACAACTACAGCATTAAACCTTATTAGTTTCAATTAGATTAAATTTTCCCTAACTCCTAGAAGATAGCTAATTATTCGAGGTAGCATCCTTCAAATCCAGATTACCGAATATTTTCAAAGAAAATTGCAATTTGGTTGTTTTAGATTATATAAGTTTCCAGTTTTCCTTTTTGTCCATCGTGATTTTATTGGTTGTTTCAATTTTACTCTAAAATGCTCGATAAAAATCGCAGATATATAGTAATAGGAATTTATTCTAAAGTGTCTTCCATTTTGAGTTTGAAACAAGCATGAGAGGATTCACTAAAGAAACCACGTTATTGGCGCAAATAGTTTATTTGTTGCTGTACAAATTATACAAGTTTCGGCTCGTCTTCTTCAGAAAAACACTACACAACTATATTAGTGCCTCTTATAATTTTTATTATTTTTTTTCAAAATCTTCATTTTATTTAAGACAGTTTTTCTTTGCAAAATTGGAAATTTTTGAATCGTTACGTCTCGATCCTCATGTTGGCGCATACCCTTCCCTCCCCCTCTGAGCGTGCCGTAATTTATGTACGTCCCCTTATCGAAAAATTTAATATTTTGAAGCATATTCAATATATTTACTTTCAATGATCTTTCAATATTACTTTTATGGTGTGGTTTTTTAATCTATCAATAACAGTTGTTATAATTTTCAAAAAAGGATGCAAATGAATTTTAAAAAATACACTTTTGTCAAACATATAAATTTTTTTTGTTCTGAAAAATAATCGTATGATAATTTATGTAAATATACATCGTAATAAAATGTAAGTTTTTAAAGAAAATTGTGCGGAATATTTTTGAGAAGAAAAAATAAGGCATTAAAGTGTTCTTCGATTCCAAGCACCACAAACAACCATTTCATCGATCAAACTGAGCCGATTCCAAACACCACTATACAATTTCGATAAAGCAAAAAAAAGTGCCATGCAAGTGCATATTTCATTAAGGGGTCATAGGAGTCTTAAAAATGTGCAAAGAGGGTACTACAAAGTATAGTTTGATCTTTCATGTAATTTTTTAACTACTCAATGTATAAGTATATTTTTTATATGTAATTCAATAAGATTTATTTAATATTAAACAAAGCTATTTGAACACATTGTGATTAGGCTTGCGCGGCAAATTGTGAGGTCAAAATTGAAAAAATTACCAGGAAAATGAATTTATATTGTACAAATTTGTGCAAACAAAGACTTATACCTAAATTCTCAGCTCAATTTTAATTAGAAATTATTTAAAAATAAAATTTTAAATCAAAATTTAAAAATTTATTTAATTTTTTTAGAAAAAAGTTCTTAAAATAATTTCTAATTAAAATTGAGCTAAGAATTTAGGTATAAGTCTTTGTTTGCACATATTTGTACAATATAAAGTCATTTTCCTGGTAATTTTTTCAACTTTGACCTCACAATTTGCCGAGCAAGCCTAATCACAATGTGTTCAAATAGCTTTATGCTTAATATCATTTATGTTAGTTTTGGCTAAAGTTTCATAAATTTTAAAATTTGTTTTATATTAAATAAATATTGTAGAATTACATATTAAAAAATTCTACTTATTTATTGAGTAGTTAAAAAATTACACGAAGGATCAGACTATGCTTTGTAGTACCTTCTTTGCACATTTTTAAGACTCCTATGACCCCTTAAAGCATCAAATAAACCAAGATTAGTATAAAATACATTCTTCTCGCAGGTATAGCTGTAAACAAGTTGACCTGCAAAACCCAGAGATCCGATGCCAGGATCGAATGTAATCCTTCTATAAATCATAATATCAATCAAATATCTACCGTATAGAGAGGGTTTGTACACATTAAATCCATTGCGGTGCAAGGTGCAATGTTTCATAGTATTGCACAATATTACGAATTGGTTCCCAGTCAGATACAAGCATCGTCTTTCTGACAGCATTTTAAAATTACGAGGCACGTCGACAAAATTCCACAGATAGATATAACACAATGTTTAAATAATTTCTAATATAAATTCTAAAACCGCGTGCAGTAGAACTTCAATTATCCGAAGCATGAATGATTATCCGAATGTCGGAAAGAAAAATTGCACCCGACCCACCTGGTATTGTTTGTCTTTGTTGGATGTCATCTGATAATATTTTTGTACCAACCAAAAAATTACTAGGCATGACATCCAGCAGAGATTACAACAATAGGTAGGCAGGTATAAATGTTTATGGTGTCACATAATAAACTTTAGTACCAACTGTAACTGCTTCCCCTTTTGGTAGTCACCTGTTATTTATGCAAATTATCTTTTTTTAATGCGTATAGTACAGTGTAGTAACTGTTTGTATATTTATCAATCATTTCTAAAAGAAACCTACAAATTTTAACATAAATTGAAAAAAAAATTACAAAAGCATGTAACTCAACTTGCCAAACGATACTTTATAGCTTGGATTTGATTGGGCTGATTACGACCGAAACTAGAATTTACGTGGTGAGTTTAAAGATCAGGCGTAGCTTTCGTGCGACGTTATTCAATTAACCTGCAAAGTGAGTCATCCCTTCTTCTTATAGGGAAAATGGTTGGTTGGTACATGTATTTCTGGGTTGTGTGCTTGATCAGATACCCACCTATAAGCCTCGTCAAGTAAGACAGACATAGACAGATTTTTTACTGGCACACAGATAGAGAGGAATTGCACCCAGGGCGACGCCGACGGCGGGAATATCTGGAAGGAGGTGTGAGATGCGTTGACAAGGGGAGGAGCTTAAGAAAGGTAGTTTAAAACTGACCAATCGGCTACTTATAGAAGGATTGAAAAATAAGATGAAAACGTCAATCAATGAATTAAGCATTTTGATTTGCTAGTCTCCGAATTCTCTGAACCTCCCTCTATAGCAGTTCCGATATCTTCACCAGATGTCGCCCTCGGCCACAATGAGTTGCCTGCTCGGTACGATCCCGCCTTAAGGCGAAGAGGGCGGCTTCCGTTTTTAGTGAGCGCCACAAGGGAGGAAGTCCGACTGTTGCGCGTCCGCATGACACATCCGTTTTACAGGAAGGTCCCTTTCACGCATCCATTCTCACTCGCATATCGGAATTTTGATCCTGATCAAAGGCCGATAACGACCTGATCTGGCAACCCCAGAGGTACTAATTTTGTATGGGAACGTGGAGGACTTTGTGACCACGACGTATTTAACGTGCCCCAGCCACCATTAATAATAACAACACATAACACACAACACATAATAATAAGTAAAATATACAAGTTCGGATAAACGTAATTGTTTTGACATTTTGGCACAATTTCGGCGATATTTCGGTTTTCAATCAAACGGAACCAAATATGTATCAGTGACCTGAATGATATAGTATATATTCGATTTACCATGCCACATGTCTGGAGTTCAAAACACGGACTATGTTGAAGGTTGACAGTCTTTAATTCCTTCAGTGAGTGGAACAAATGAATAGTCCAGGGAGACAAAACCCCTTCATCGACAGAATATTTGTCCGCATAAGGCATCTTGGCGAGCCGAGCTTTAGCGAGCCATCGCCTAAGCTGGTGTAAAGAATCCGGATTTTCACTTGGTTCTTCTCTCAGTTAACTTGGTTTTTGGACAAGAAAAACTGGGGAGCTCGCGTCAGTCCGACGGACTGATTGGAACTGCGATGCCCCTCCTTAGGCGCGTTTACATTAGCCATCGAATCCATGGAATGCCAAACACTCCATTAGGGAAAAAAGTGGTTGAGCAAGTTTTTTAACCCAAACTCCGCAAAACTGGCCGAATCCATGGAATGAAACATCAAACCCTCCTTGATTGGAGGGTTTGCGAAACCCCCCAATGAAACCCTGCTATTCCGGTTCTGCCTGGGGGAAAATCCCTAAGAGGGAAAAATTGCGGTGTTTGCTCTTCATTCCATGGCTCATTTACACTCGCCTATTTGTCCCGTTTTGTAAGCTGAAATGGTCACAGCGGGCATTAGAACTCTCTTCTGTACGCCGCTGAGTGTTACTCCGCTGAGTTCACGTAGTTAAGTAAGTGCCCGATCAAACATAATGCCTTTTCCATATTTTGAATATTAAAAAACTTTGAGAATATTTGGATCTGGATAAAAAGCACGTTAAGGTAAAATATTGTGTTCCTGAATTAAAATAATTTCAAATTAAATTTTTGCCAATTTTTTTGTTGTTGAAGATGATAATCTATTTTATTCTGTGAAATTTTGTGCAATAAATATTTCTAAGTAATAATCATTGTTTTTTTTCTGGTAATTTATAATCGATCTCCGAATTTGCATTGTTATCACTCCAAGAAAATAAAGTAACCAATGTTTCAGTATCCTATATTTTAAAGAAAATGAAAGTCATTTCTCTGCTGATTTTATCTTTTCCAATCATAAGGCGGTACGACACATTTCAAGCCATCTTTGAATTCAACCATTAAATTTTAGTTTAACCCTTTCGCTAAGAAGGATTTTTGTTTCCTCGTAATACGTGATGGGAATATCATTATCGAATAGTCGGACGGCCGTCATGGCATGGGCCTTTTCAGTAGTGAAAGGGTTTAACCCTTTCATTACTGAAGCGCCCCAAAACGCCCGAACAACTATGGATTCGATAATGATATTCCTATCAAATATTACTAGGAAGCAAAAATCCTTCGTACCGAAAGGGTTCAGACAATAAAAAGCCGGTCTTTAGACTTGGAAGCTGCTCATTTTCACTTAGCTGGTAAGTTTTACCTTATTGCTATCTCAATCTAAAATGGAGTGACTTGTTAAACTTACCGCTGTTGGGACTCCGTCTAGTTGTCTTCCACCATGATTAGACACCCAAACAGCAGCGACACCGTATTTTATAGCTTCTTTTGCATCTTCCGCTAGAAGTTTAAACTATTAAATTTTGCAAAACTTTAGACATTGTATAGGCATGTCTTTTATTATGAATGTGATTTTAATTTAGTTAAAAAATGCAGCTAAAAGTAGTTTGGATGACTTTAAGGTGTTGAATAAAACAATTCCGCTTTTAAAAATATTTCTTTGGGGATTTTTTTTTGTTTTTTTTATCAATTATTTCCATGCATGTATTTTGCCTATTGAAACATCGTCACTTAAGTTCCCACATGTGCTATCTCATTTTCTCAACCTTTCAGGAGAGCCGAAAAACGTGTTTGTTCATTTAACACCGGCTGTTCGGACTTTCTTGTTACATAATATCGGTCTACATAACAAACACGTTTTTTCAACTCTCCTGAAAAGTTGAGAAATTGAGATAGCACATGTGGGAGCTTAAGTGACGATATACTTACCAGACAGGATCCCCTTGAGAACGATGGGCAGGTGAGTGATACTCTTGAGCCACGCCACGTCTTCCCAAGTCATGGTATCTTTCAGAAACGTCACGATGCGTCGGTTGTCTTTACCGCTGTCCACCGCCTTCTGTTTCTTTAAGGCTTTTTCTAGAAGCGGGACACTGAAACAACAAAAGATGTTATGTGATTTAATAATAACGTAAAAGATACTCAGGTCTTAAAGAGCTTAGGAAACTTCGCAGATTATTTTAATTTTGACTAGGTTTTATTTTATTGTGATTTTTAAGCTGTTGATTTTTTTGTGAATTGTATAAATTCTTTTAAAAACAGAATTTTTATATGTAGAAGTTCTGATTTAAGCTTATGTGTGGCAAATGAGAGAGTTTTTGACTACGTTAAGACTTTTGTAAGAATCTAGCTGACCGGTAGAAACAATGGTCTGATATGGATTTCTAAATTTTCAAGGCTGGGTTAGCTATTTCGAAGTTTATACTTATTATTGCTCATGCTCATACAATATATTTTAGTGGGCTGACTCACCTGATGTGCGGTGGTATGTCCAGTCCGTTCCGCCACATTTTCAGCTGCGGCCCTATTACCGGCGTGTCCACAGTCAGCACCAGGGCTTTGTATCCAGATTCCTCTGCCATCCTAACCACTTCCCTAGTGGTATCCCGGCACTTGAACTGGTACAGTTGCATCCACTGGGGACTGTCGAGTTTGCATTTGGCCACGTCTTCCATTGGTGTGGATGACACAGTACTCAAAGTGTACACGGTGCCTGCTTTGGCAGCGGCTGCAAGAAAGATTTTTTAAAGGGTTCTGCAATTTGTCCCCAATCGCCGTCGTGTAGCTCTACTGCGGCGATAATTTAACTTAATCCTAAGTGGGCCTCGCATTTGCTGATTTAGACTGATTACTTGGAAAAGTCCACTCCTAAAAACCAACAGTCATTTTTTGTGCACCATCTAAGATGATCTCATTTCCAATTTCGATGATCAAATTACAAATATTCTGAGTTGTGGATGTTAAATTATACCGACATTTAAATTTTTCAGGAGAAACCAAGAGACAAATAGGTACTGAGGAGGGGAACTTTTACTTGCTACAATAATCATACGACACGCTTTCCTGCGATTTTCAAGTTCTGAATATCGACTGGTAGTCAAACTCTCACGATCATAGGATTCTTCGAGCCTTATTGCTATGAATACATATTTGAGGCATGGAGATCTGGTTTGATTTTTTTAACGTCAGCCTAGAGCCATACAAGCTAAAGAATAGAGAGCTAGATACTTATTTGATACCTTACAACTAACGGAATTTGGGGTTGGATGAATATTAACATTTAATTTCAAATGCATGGAAAATGCTAAAAAGTTACTCAAAAGGCACGTTTACATGAGCCATCGAATCCATGGATTGAAGAGCAAAATCAGCAATATTTCCCTCTTTGGAATTTTCCCCCAGACAGAACCGGAATTGCAGGGTTCATTGGAGGGTTTCGCAAACCCTCCAATGAAGGAGGGTTTGATGTTTCATACCACGGATTCGGCCACAGACTATCATTTGGGTTAGAAATAATAATGGGGATTTTGGCATTCCATGGATTCGATGGCTCATGTAAACGCGCCTAAAAAGAACTTGCCTCTTGCAGCGGCTAATTCTCCCTCAGGATGCGCTAGTCTCTGGTAAGCTGCGGGTGCTATCCCAATGGGCATGGAAATGCGCTCTCCCAGCACCGTTACCGAAAGATCCCTTTCAGCAGAGTTTCTTAGAATTCTTGGGATCAGAGTGTATCTGAAATATGAATCCGTAACTAATTTTGTTTGTAATCGGAGGAGTTAATTATTAATTTTACATTGAAGAATGGGGGCTAAATCTGAGTACCGTCAAATATGGTTCTTAAAGGGTAACTTGGTTACAAGTTTTCTTCTTAATTAATTTCATTCAATTCTTGATTTCATTCAAAATATTCTTATTTACGATTATACAAGTTTTTTCAATTGTAGTATTAGAGTAAGAGTTTACGGCTCATAGAACTAAGCTATTTTCTCACGAATGAAATGTATGGAATTGGGGTCGGTTTTCATATACTTTTAGCCAATTTCATATACTTACAGCCAATTTACTGGCATCAGGGGCAAAAAGTAGGTAAATAAGTTAAATTATGTCACTTTATCAATTCCGATTTTTTACGTATGTTTAAACAATTTTTGTTAAAGTTAATAATCAAACTGACAGACACTATCCGCTGTCCGAAATTTTTGCCAAACGCTTTAAACGGTCCCTGTAAAGTTCAGATTTTGTTCCACGCATCTGGTGACGCGATATGGCTCAACGTATTTTCTAACTAAGCAAACATTTATTCAGATCTAAATGATAATCTTTAAAAGTTTTTATTGCTTATCGACTCAGCTTTATAAGGAACAATTACAGTTCTTCCAAAAAAAAACTTGAAACGATTGCCATTTATCAATTTAATTAAATTTTTGTTCAGTTAGAAAATTCGTAGAGCCATTTCGCGCCACCAGATGCTTTGGACAAAGTCTGAACTTTGCAGGGATAATAATACGGTTGCAATGAAATAGTTTTACCTTTTCAATCCTATAAATTCGCAATTGTGAATGAAAATATCACATTCTATTCAGCAATATAGAACGGGAAATATTTTCTAAAAGTGACTGATTAATTATTTTTTTAATTTTAATTTCTTAGTAAAGCAGTATGTATTTATGATTTATCTATATACATAAATGGCGACTTCTGTTTGTTTGTTTGTCTGTATAGGACGCAAAAACTTAAGAACCACGCAACAGATCGTCACTAAATTTGGCACAAAAATTCATCTCATCTCCAGAACAAACATAAGCTAAGAATTTTTTGAATCAGACCATTCCTTCTATCGTTTTCGAACGTTTTAAGGGGAAAAATACACCACTTTCGCTCAAATCCGATCATTTTTTCTCTTTCGTGATGCCACCAGGCAGAAAAATTTAAATAAAACTTTTTAGAAATCAATTGAAATTGAAAATGTTTAATTTATTTAATATTTGTTCATTGCCTTCAGAAACTAGATTAATAATTTGAACAAAATAATTTATATGTTTTAAAAGTGATGTAATCCTACCAGTCTCCATTCTATTATTTTATTGTGCCTATGATTTTAATTATGAATTTTTTTGAAGCATAGTTAAGATTATACTGAACTATGTTGTTTTTTTGAAAGTCATTGCACTACAGATGCATATTATGGTTTTATGTCTTTTTTTCGCCAAATACTTTGCCAAACTTGCCAAGTTATTACAAAAAACGTACCAAATGAGCAATTTTTTTTTTAATGCTGGTTGTGCGAAGTTCATTGCACGAGAACTGAATGGGTGCGTTGTTAGCCATATCTTTTCCTCGCCAAATTCGCAAAAAAGTGCCAAATGAGCTAAAAAATATTTATTCGGGAAAATACGATGACTTCATCGGTGAATTTTCTAGCGTTTTTTAAATTTTGATTTTTTAATGTAATATAAGTAGTTGGATTCTGTACTTTAATAACGAACGGTATCAGCAACATAAGCTTATTAGAAAGCAAATAAACTTATTAAAACATGCAAATCGTTTGCTGTTTGCTGGAGTAGCTTATTTTTAATTCTTGCTGATTATTTTTTCCATAAATATGTATTCTCTTTAATTTGAGCTTCTTATCAAAGGTATTTTTGAAATTAATAATAATCTTTTCTATATCCAAGATGGGTAATTAAATTGGAAAAATTACTGGGTTATCTTCATATCTTATGTAACTCAAATGAAAGAATAAATAGCTAAATTGACTATTAAATTATTTTTTTATAATTGCGTGAAAAAAAGCCGACTTTTACATTATAATTTCAATATCAGACGCGTGCACAAAGCTACTTTTTGAAACAGTGAAAAAAAGTACTTTTTTTCACCCAAAAGCAGTGAAAAAAAGACTTTGTCGCACTCTTTTTATAAGATGCCAACATTTCAAGTAAAATTTCGATTTGATAATACTCATAAAATCCAAAGATTTATCGATCTGCTGTATTTAAAAATATTATGCGCGTGAATTATTTTTGAATCAATGAATTTTTTTTTCTCGCGATGGGAATATTTCTTAAGTCACGCCCTTCGAACTGCGAGTTCATTGGTTGCTTTCTTTGACAAAATGTTGAAATACGCTTATTGGTTTTTTATAGCGTCACACGCTCCGAACTGCGAGATCATTGGTTGTTTTCCTTGACATCTCTTAGTCTATTTTAGTCTAATTAGCACGTGAATTATTTTTGAACCAATGAGATTTGATTTTTTTCACGCAATTATAAAAAATAGTGTATGAAACACGTGCGAAAAGTAAACTTTTTAAAACACGTGTCTTTATTTCACTCGCTCGTACCTCGCTCGTGAAATAAAATCCACTTGTTTTAAAAAGCATTACTTTTCGCACTAGTTGCATAAATATCTATTTCACCTCTACCCGTGCAACGTCGGGTATAACAGCTAGCATTAAATATGTATTTAGATTGTTAATAGTGTGCAATAAAGAATATAAAACTATTTCATATTCTAAGAATGTTAAATAAATACTGATGAATATTAAATGCACACTTTATAAAAGCGGATTACGAAGATTTAGAGAGTAAATAAATAAACTTTTTACTTGGGTACACTTTAATTAAGAAAGGTGCTTCTACACTAAAATTATTTTAATTAATTATTAAGAGGGTATACTTCTTCGTTTATAATCAAAATACGAAAAGACGTTTGAAATTAAAACTATACTATGGGAAACTTTTTTCGACTGCTAAGTTTAAATTCTTTTAAATATTCAATTAGTAATTTTGTTTTAAAAACAATAATAATATTTTAAGGAAACTTTGGAAATTCTGTTCTTCAAATACCTACACCTACGAGACAAATATTTTTTAAAACAACGACCACTTTGGTATTGTGTATTTTTTAAGGCAACTGTATGTGTACTTGTAACACACTAGTTCTTTTGATCAAAATTATTTTTCTAAAACGAGAATTTGATGATTTTCAGCTTTGATGTTTTTCAGCTTCCCATTTTTGCCCCGTAATAATAGGGTTACTCATTACTCAGGAAAAGGGAATATTGAAACAAAATGGGATTATTTTATCTAGTCTTGTGCGTCAAAAAGTCCTAGTATATCGGAAATTCCCTGTTACAATGCAAAATCAGTCCGAAAGACTCAACTTTTTCTTACTATTGGAAAGTTGATATATATTCCTTTGATGGATTAATTTTTTTCACTCAAATTTCCAATAGTGTGGAAAAGTTCTTATATATTATAAAGAGTGTGTATGCAAAATCCGGTTGATATGAGTTAATATTTTCAGTCGCCTGTGGAGCCGTTTATAATACAGCCGTTTTTTAAATTAGACTTTTTCTTTCGGGTGTTTTTTTCAATATTTTTAATAAAAGTTAAATGCGGTGTAAACTTTTTCCCTTGAGTCTTGCTGACTGTTCTATCAGAGTTTGTATTAAAACTAGACATTACTTTTATCAAGATACATGACTACTTGTATATTAAATAAACCCATTTTCTTTTTTTAAAAATCCTCTATCATTTTTGATTTTAAGTCTATAAACTAACGTTTTTTTTATTAACCATCAAGAGTTTTTCTTTTGTATAATAGGTCATACATTTTTACTTTATTTGCTAGTGTATTTTTTTATACCTTATTTTATATATTTACTTTTTACACTTTTTTTTAAATTTGGAAGTGGAATGAAATGAAAATTGTTTACTATATTAATAAGAACACATACTTAGAAAGAAAACTGAAATTATGCACAAATTTTTTTTTTCACGTACTTAGCATGTTAAGGCTACACAGTACCTTGCCATTAAACCATTAACGCACCATTTGTGATAACCTCTTCGTTACTGAATAAAAACGTTAAATGAGTTTTTAAATTTTTTTTCGCATTACTTAATTTGCACTACATAAATTGTCTTGCTGCACTACGATCTTCAATTGCTTTATATTTCGTTTATTTAGTTAAACTTAAGCAAAAATGAACAAGTAAGTGTCCTATATTTTAACTACCGGGCATAAATGGATTTAAAATCAAAATAATGATTTGCATTTTACATCGACGTGACAAAAAGTTTTATAATTGCAACTTATTCAAAATAAAGTCATGCAACATTTTATGGGTTACCCTTCACTTATAAATCAAGAATAAAAATTTTATATTTAATTGTGTTATTTCTATTCTAATCAGTTTGTTCTATGCTTAAATACATAAAAAGTTTGGAATAAGTAAGTTAAAGCTTTACTATATTTTCCCTGGATTGATAAAAATTTAAAAAGTCGAAAAAAAATGAAATTTTTCTACTTCTTTACACAAAAAATTTACTTATTTTTCTTATTTTCATTTTAATGTATTTGAATATCCATCCACAGTTTTCTGGATAATTGTTCAATGAACAATTTAAAAAAAAAGTCAGTGATCATTATTTGAATAGATTAGTTAGCGTCTCTAAATAAATTTAAAAAAACGTATTTACATAATTTGTCCTTTTAAAATAATGCAGTTTTAAAAATTATAAAATTAGTTGTTAAATTACTAATTTTAATAAAATGATTAAATTTACAATTAGTTAGTAACATTATTAAAAAACAAAATTAGTTAGTAAAATTATTAAATTACAAAATTTAATAAAATTATTGAAACTTAATAAAATTAATAATATATATATATATATTTAAAATGGGTTTGCAATTTTGGCGGTCAAGCCTTTGTAGACTCTTTATATACAACTGAAATAAGAGCCATTGGTAAATAAAATTTAGTAAAATTAATAAAATTTAGTAAAATTAATAAAAAATAGTAAAATTAATAAAAAATAGTAAAATTAATAAAAAATAGTAAAATTAATAAAAAATAGTAAAATTATGAAAAATTAATAAAACTTAGTGACATTTATTAAAATTTAGAGTAAAAGTATAAAATTTACTAAAATTCTAAAATTTACATATTATATATGTTGCTGGAAAACCTGATTGTCAGATAACGTGTTATGCGCCTGTAACTCAGAGGCTTAAGTTGGATTTTTTTTAATGATATTTCGAATACTGTGCCTCCCTCAGTATACTAACCTAGTGAAACTTCTGGGGTTATCCCTAAGAGTGAACTCCCTCTCTGCTCCTTGGCTGTAAAAGGACCACGCCTGGCGATTCAGATGCTTCTTCGCATGCGCTTCAAAATCATTCACACACAGCATCTTCGTCATCTTTCTTGGTTCAACTACAATGCGGAAAATTCCAAACGGAAGTGGGGATTTTTTTTATTGAACAAAACCAGGTGCAGCAGCTATATCGCTCTTCTTGATGGGTAACAAGCAAAAACCCGTTATATAACCGAATGCGATATGTATGAAAACGACTTGATAAATATACTTTTGATGTATTTTTGCTCTCAACAAAGTTTTGAAGACTAAAGTTCAGTATGTATTTTGAAGATAAAAATTAATCGTTTTAAGTAATATAACTACTTTATAAAAAAACTCCAAAAATTTAGAAAGAACTTATTATCATTTATTACCATGAACATTATACGTTATTATACAGGTAATACCATACACATTTTACCCATTTTCTAGTAAAAAATCTATCCAAAGTTAGCAGCTTTGACATTTAGTGTTAAAATTGCTTTCCTTTGATTTTTTTTCATGTTTAAAATATTGACCATGTGTCTCATGTCGATTTTATGGAAAGTACCTACACATTGGAAAAAAAACGGATGAAAAATTGGGAGACATGATATGAGGGGCGATATATCCAAATGCACGATGTAAAGAGGCGCGATATAGCGAGGGGTTACTGTTTAGGAACCAGAAGTAATGTTGATTTAGTTTCATCTAGCGATTGAACTGTGATTACAAGAATATCCTATTGAATAAAATTCTGTCTATGCATCTGGATAAATGTAAAATAAGTTTTATCCACTAAACACAGTTTCATTTAGTTCCACAAGCATGAAAATCTAAAAAGGAAGCGAAAATAAGGTGGTTTGATTTATTGAGACACCAACTCAAGCAAAATTTATACAAGTGACACTCCCCATCCATTTTCAATAAATATCAGACTACAAAAGTATGAAATATTTGCTCCATTTCAAAAAGCAATATTTCAAACACTATTTATGAAACCTGATCATTCAAAAGTAAAAAAAAATATTGTTCGGGTTTATCTAAATAAACGGAGCAAACTTTTATGAAGTTCCAAATTTTTCTGCTCTAAAAAGCTTTTAATAAATTATGTCAATGAATTTAATAAGAAAAAAAAGTACAAGACCATTTCCAAAACTTAAGATTATCGCCACAAGATGGCGCACTGTTTGCTGCATACAAGTTATGGAATGCCGATGCAATCGAAAAGCATAAAAGACGTAATTATAGTCAATACACATATTAAAATAGGGAAAAATTCATTATATTGTAAAAAAATATCAAAAGGGAAAACTAAAAGGTCATATTTATTTACTTTCAAATTTGAACGTCGAAAAAGGATTGTTTGGTTCTGAAGTGATGATGTCACGTTATTTAGAAAAATCGCAAGTGAGTGCACTTTTATGCAATAATTTACCTATAAATCAAATATATTTTGAAGCAAATAAATCTGTTGCATAGTACATCTGTTTCATAGTAGTTTACATTCATACATAATATTGCAGCAGATACACATACATTTATTATAAGCCATATTTATTTTAAAAAGAATGATATGGCATGATGATTTGAATAATAATTTTCGAAAAAAAAAAAAATGAAAAAAAAAAAAAACCTATGAATTACTAACACCACTGTCTACTAGTTTACAATTTTTAAGGGACTCTGAATGGCATATTGGTACCAATTAAAAAAAAGGTCCACTTAAAATAAAAGACAGGTTTTGCGTCATTCCAAAATCGAAAATCTATACATTCAGAAAATGATTATTAAAAAACCTTTCGAACACGTTATTAATTTTAACGAACTAAGCATTATATGCGGTTTTTTCTCGCTGGAGATATTATTTGGATGTAAAAATTGTAATAACATGTCCACTGCTTGTTGAGATTAGTAGAAAACAATTTCAGTCCCAATGGCAATATGGTATCATCACTTAGGAATTTTTTCCTGATTGTCTATAGCCATTTGTTATATCAAAGAGCACATCATTGTATTCTTCAAACTTTATTCAATTATAAATATTTTTTATTTATCCCAATAGATGTCAGCCATAGTATTTTTTAATAAAATATTGATCAGAAAAATGATGTTGCCCAATGGCATCACAGGGACTGAAAGGGTTAAATGATTAAACCCCTTAAATGGATTACATTACGCAGAAAGTAACAAAATAACTATTTACATAGGAAATTCGCCGCATATCTGGATCAAACTACTTTCATGCCGCCATTTTAACGACTCAAAAACAAAATAAGAATTTCCTTATTCCTAGATTTATGTTTTTTTTTATACAAAAGCCTTGATACAAAAATAAGTTTCGCTGGCGCGGTGATAACTTTTTCAAAATTCGTAAGTCAATTAAAAACATGAATTTTTTAAAGAAATTTGATTGTCTACTAAAATGTAACTAAGATAGTTACGGCGAAGTCATTGAGGACTCATAGAAAATATGCCAAACGAAACAGTCTAAGATATTTTCCCATTGAAGTAAGTAGGATATAAGTCTTAGTGATAGCAAATATTGCTGTATGTTTTTAAAAACTAAATTTCAATATTACCCTTTTTTTAAATAAAATTTACATCTTTATATTACAATAAAATACATTATTTTAATATATTTAATTGTGTAAATTTAGTTTTAGAAACCAAATAGCATATAGATTATTTATAAAAGTATTTGTAAACAGAAATATAAAATGAGTTAAATTCTATAAATTGTTCTTTTGTGGCTACCCCCATCTATTTTTAAATAACTTTTTCTCTCTTCCAGTTAATGGAGTCTTCCCATTTATTGGATCAAAATATGTACTGTGACCCATGTTATATTCATTTCAAAAGGTGATATTGTATGATTTTCAATTAAAAACGCATACAAAATTACACGTGTCTCACTTAAAATTCAAGTTGAAGGGGGAAGAAAAACATTTTCAATGTAATTTAAGCTGTCAACATGTTTTCCACAAATTCACAGTGTTTATACACTTCTAAGTGTTAATTAAAATCTTCAAAAGCCTCGTTTTTTTGCTAGCTTTACGCAGAGAAATTCAATGTTGTTTAAATATAGATTTGTTTACTTTACTAAATACCTTTCCTTTAAAATTCCATGTTGTTTAACAGTGTATATTTTCGAATAGAAAATACGTTAACTTAAGTGTCTTTGTTTTACCAAAAAATATTAAATTTGTGTTTAGAGTTTGAAAAGCTTATAAAATTGTGTTAAATATTTAAAGATTTCGAGCAGTATATGGGATTCGAAGATAAATATATTTTTTATTTAATAATTCCCAGGGCATTCATACATACTTCTTGAAGAATTAAACAAAAATGTAGGTTTAGAGTAAAATAGTTTTCAAGAAATTTTTTATATTTTTGAATTTATTTTACTCCCCTGCTTGACTTTTACTGTTTCTTTATTTAAAAAGAAACAGGGATTTTCTTTTACACCCAAAGTTACGACGTGTACCGGAAGCCAAAATTCCGTTTTATTCCACGCTAAACTAATTTTCCGGCCGTAGAAAAACAGAAATAAAAAATAAGACTCTTACGCCAAGAACTTGTCCACGTTTAGTAAATACTTAAAGTAAAACTGATTAAATCGGCCAGAGTTGAACTATTGGATAAAGAAAACATTCCTTTTTGCTGGAAATAGGAAGGAAAGCAGACTTAAATAATGTAAACACTGTTCATATTATCCCAAAAGAAGATAAGGCGATTTCAATGTTACGCGAATTGAACTTAAAGTGTCACGATAAATGTTGTTTCTTGTGTAAATGATGGTTATAAAATAGTACGATTGTTGTTTTGGTATAGTTTAAATCTAATAAAACTTTTTTTTGTAGTTTTGTTCTTTTTTTGTAGCAAATGAATAAAATTACGTGATGGTGTTTTGAAAGTGAAAAGTGGAAGGTTTTGGTAAAATTTAATTTTGAAGCCGAAATTTGAAAACCAAAGATTTATTTCCTCCTTTAAACATTATTTATAAGAATTTAAATATTTACAGGATATTTTTTACTTTGTAGTATACAGAAAAATGAAATAATTGTGAAAAATGCTTTTTAAATTAAAAGTTTCTAAACCCTTTTGAAACTTTATGGAATGATGAGACTTAAATCGTTCAGTATAAAAGATGAATCAAGCAAGACACCATCCTGTTTGAGATGGAGTGCGGAACTAGCTGTTTTAAAATTAAAAAAGAATTAAAGGAGTTCCAGAGCAATGCTAAAAATTTGTTTTTTTTTTACAATTTGGAATAGAGACGACAGTCGATTAGAA
This sequence comes from Hylyphantes graminicola, assembly GCA_023701765.1. Lineage (NCBI taxonomy): Eukaryota > Metazoa > Arthropoda > Arachnida > Araneae > Linyphiidae > Hylyphantes > Hylyphantes graminicola. The sequence goes on along the minus strand of CM043115.1, from coordinate 45,355,369 downwards.
AAAAAATGCTGTAATTCCCTATTTATTTGCCGTCGAGTTAGATTTCAGGTTAGGTTAGATTAGTTTTTGAATTATCATCGCACTAGAGCTACAGGAGAGGCGACGGACGTCGTATTTTAGAACAACAGCCAAGTGACGAGCGGGCACCTGAATAGGCACCCAACGCAACCGTTAAGGGCGCCATCGTACGCAGCGCTAGGACTTTGAAGGATATTTAACTTGCACTCATTTAAACGGGGTATTATTTGTCGGACGTTTTTGACTGCATGGGCCCTTCATAGGTCGGCGGTTATTTTGGCGATGCTCGGACCCGAATCTGGAACCTTTCGCATGCTAGGCGAGTGCCTAACCGACTGGGCTCCCCAGCCCCCGAGTCAGTTTTCAGAAAACAGTGCGACATGTCATGAAACTATTTAAATAGAAAAATTAACAGGACCACCAACTCCTAAATCGATTGACTTGTTCCAAACGACGTATTCAAAATCGGCACTCCGATGGTGCTCTGTTTTCTCGTGATATTGATATGCCAATCTAAGCTTTAGAAAGAATTTAATTTAATTCCACATTTCTATTGCCATTCAAGAACTGAAACACACAAATTAAAGTAAATTAAAGAAATAATAGTTATGGAAACCGTAGATATAAAGTGATAAAGGACTTAATAAGGCCAAATAAGTTACGTGCACCTAAAGTGATTTAAATCAAGGTTGTAAACTTGAGTACTAACATTCGTTAAGATGTAATAAATTATCTCAAAATAAGCAACTTGAAGAATACTGAATCAAGAAATGCTGTTAACTATCACTGTTTTTTACTTGACGCCTGAAACTAATTAGAGACAGCTGTCAACTAACTGATATTAACATAGTTTCTTAATTGAAAAGCACAGGTTAAATAAATAAATTAATTTTGCACACACTGTGACTTAATTACATCGGTTGTCTCTAAAATTAAGACGTAACTATAACAAATGGTAACCTTATTTATTTCAAGTAAGGTAGTTATTGTGAAAACCCACGCAATGCAAGTTTAAATAGATTCAAGAATGGTTAACCAACGTTAAAAAAAAAACAGTGGAATGCATTAAATGGAGCTGAAAGTAAATTAAAAACATTTCTTTTAAATTCTTGATTGCTGCCTTAGAGAAAAAATTCTTTCAATTTTGAAAACAATTCTTAATTAATTGACAATATAAGTCCTTACTTTTATTTGTGAATTTGGTAAAATCTAAATAAGAATCGAATTTTTTTCGGAAGTTTGTTTTTTTATGCAAAAAGAATTGTCAGTTATTGATTTTTAAAGAAAATGAGTAAGATAACAAAAATGTATTTCTTTGGTTGCCTGCTAGAGTTGCTACAAAATTAACATGTGACAAAAAAGTTTAAGATCCTATTTTTAGAGCTAAGATAGAAATAAATATATAATACAGGGTGTCCCGAAAAGATTGTCAGAGTTTCAAATTGTAATAATATCAGCTGTAATCGTTCGACAGTTGTGGTTTAAGGTGACTAATAAAGAATAACTCCAACATTTTAGGATAAGCGCATGCGCTTATACCTCTACATCGTTTTCACAGGCTGTTGCTTCCATTACTACTTACTTGCTGCAGACAGTATGGGAAGAATTGCATTTTTGTTTGGATGTGTGCTGTATCACTAAAGGTGCAAAAATAGAACACTTATACGACAAACTAGGTAAGTTTTCCTTCAATTGCATGTATTATTTGCTATATTTAGTATAAAATGAACTCTTGTAATATATACCGTTAAAACTGACATTCTTTTACGGACACGCTGTATTATTTAACTTGCTGAAATATAATAGTTTAGAAACCATTTATTGGAAACCATTTATCCTATTTATTGGATCAAAATATGTACTGTGACCGATGTTATTCATTTCAAAAGCTGCTACTGTATGATTTTCAATTACAAACACATACTAAGTTACACGTGTCTCACTAAAAATTCCAAGTTGAAGGCGAAGAAAAACATTTTCAATGAAATTTAAGCTGTTAACATGCTTTCGACGATTTCACAATGCTTATACACTTAAGTGTTAATTAAAATCTTCAAAAGCCTCATTCTTTTTTTTGCTAGCCTTACTTAGAGAAATTTAATGTTGTTTAAATGGAGATGCGTTTGCTTTTCTAAATGCCTTTTCTTTCAAAATCAATGTTGTTTAACGGTTTATATTTTCGAAAGAATATACGTTAACTTAAATCTCTTTTTTTTAACTAAAAATATTACTTTTGTGTTCAAAGTTTGAAAAGCTTATAAAATTGTGTTAAATATTTGAAGTTTTCGAGCAATATATGGGATTTAAACATTAAGATTTTTCATTAAATAATTCCCTGTTTCATACTATATTGATACATACTTCTTGAAGAAGAATTAAACAAAAAAGTAGGTTAAGCGAAAAATAGTTATCTAGAAAATTTGATATTTTTAAATTTATTTTACGCCCCTTTTTTACTTTTACTGTTTCTTAAAAAAAAAATACAGGGATTTTCTGTTACATCCAAAGTTACGACACGTACCGGAAGCCAAAATTCTGTTTTATTCCACGCTAAACTAATTTTCCGGCCATAGAAAAACATAAATAAAAAATAAGACTCTTACGCTAAGAACTTGTCCACGTTTAGTAAATACTTAAAGTAAAACTGAATCAAAGAAATCAAAGAATGATTTCTGCCTTTAAGGTTATTTATAAGAATTGAATATTTTTCATGTTTTATCACACTCTAGTACACAAGAAAAATTATATAATTGAAAAATATGACTCTTTATAAGTAAATATTTCCCTATCCTCGCCTAATTTTCGATTTTACTGAATTATTGCGCTCCGCAATGAGTTTCAAGTTTCATCAGTATCAATCGAAAACTATCATGAGATTACTTATTTGTAACTGACATCGAAAGTAGCTATTTTAAAAATTAACTGAAAAAAAATTCAAAGGTGGGAGTTTGTATGCAGTCGATTAGCAAGAAAGAAAATGATGTTACTCCTTTCTGTATCTTTGCCGTTGCGTCAGTTTTCAGAATACAGTGCGACATGATATCATGAAATTATTTAACAAGACGAAGTTAACAGAACCCCACTTACTACATAAATATATTGGCTTGTTCCAGGTGATGTATTGACTTGGTACTCCGGTTGGTGCTCTGTTCTCACGTGATATTGATCCACCAATCGAAACTCGAGAAAGAATTTAGTTTCATTCCGCATTTATGTTGCCACTCATGATCTGAAACCAGTGTTGGGCATTAATCAATTAATTCGTCAATTATCTTGTTAATTAATTAAAAAGTAATTGTAATCAAATTCATTACAATTAAATTAATCGCAATTAAACTTTTAATTGCACTTAAAAAAGTGGTTAAAGTGGTTAGTCCACTAAAAGTGGTTAATTGTTATTTTTAATTAAAATTAACAAAATAATTGAAAACTAATTAATTTTAATTTTACTACTACAGTTAACAATTAAATAATTGTAATTTTCCGTATTAACAATTGAAGAATTGTTAGTTGTTGTATTTACATTTACCAATTAATTGTTGATTTTTAATTGTTCTTTCAATTAAATTCGCCAAACACTGCCCGAAACATTTCTAATAAAGTGGATTAAAGAAATAGTCGTTATACGAAAGAGTATGGATATAAAGAGATAAGGGACTTAATTAGGTTACATATGATAGGTGCACCGAAAATATACGACTCAAGTTTTGAAACTTGAGCGATATAACTTTCGGTAAAATGTTATAAAATATTCGCAAATGAGCAGCTTGAAGAATACAGAATCTAGAAATACTGTTAACTTACCCTGTTTTCTTTACTTGACATTCGAAAATAATTAGAGACATCTGTTAACTGCCTGATATTAATTTCAGTTCTTAATTGAAAAGCACAGGTTAAATAAATAATTCATCTTACACACTGTGACTTAATTACATCGGTTGTTTCTAAAATTAAGACTTAACTGGAACAAATGTTATCCTTATTTATTTTAAAGTAGTACTAATACCCAAGGCAGTTATTGTGAAAACCCACGCAATGCAAGTTTAAATAGATTTTAGAATGGTTAACCAACGTAAAAAACACACCAGTGGAATGCAAGAAATGGAGTTGAAAGTAAATTAAAAACATTTCTTTTAAATTCTTGATTGCTGCCTTAGAGAGAAAAAAATTCTGTACCATTTAGAAAACAATTCTTAAATAATTGACGATATAATTTTACCTTACTTTTATTTGTTAATTTGGTAAAATCGAAATAAGAATTGATTTTTTTTTCGGAGGGTTTGTTTTTTTGTGTAAAAAGAATTGTCAGTTATTGATTTTTAATGAAAATGAGTAAGATAACGAAAATGTATTTCTTTGGTTGGTTGGGTTAATGCTAGAGTTGCTACAAAATTAACATGCGACAAAAAAAAGTTTAAGATCAATTTTTAGAGCTAAAACGGAAATAAATATATAACATTATTTAACTTGCTGAAATAGTAAAGAATAACCAATTGACATTGTAACTTTTTTTTTCAAATGAAACTTTAAAAATTTATTATTTAATAGTTTTCTGTATGCCATGTTCTAGCTTTTTATGTGTTTATTTTATATATGATTTTTAAGTACTGCTTGGGATGTGTTGTTATATAGCTTGTCAAAATACGAATTAAAACAAATCAAAACTAAATGAAGGAAAATTTGCAATGTTTTTTCTGTTTACACTAAATTACAAATTTGTATTCTAAAACAGATCTTCTACAAAAGCCTCAATTTAAAAAGACAAGAATTTTAAAAAATATTTAAAAATAAAACAGTATTTATTACATTTAATATTAATTTCAAATTTAGTAAATGTTTCATGATTACCACTTGTCTCAATAAATATTTAAAAAAGTTTGTTTTTCTATTTTGAAAAAAAAAAAATTAGATTTGCTAGGTCTTTTTAAAGCTTGAATTTAGCTCTTTTAATGTTATACATGTTTAGCAAATGGGTCAGAGACCCTAATTACAATATAAAAGAATATAAAAGTAGTATTGGTACTTTATCTAAAAATTATAATGCCTTATATTTTTGTTTTAATGTTTCCTTTAAAATTGCGTATTTGTAAAACTTAGTTAATGTATTCATCGTCTTTCAAGACCTTCAGTTCGTGAAATTCAAATTGACTGAGTACTTTAACTAAAAATTTTTATATTGTTTCTAAAGCCACTCGGTAACTGAGCCTGGAGTAAAGAACTACCCGATTGTAAGGCGAAGCAGGGCTGCTTCCGTTTTTTTTTTTTAATTGACTGCTACAAGGGAGGAAGGCCGATTTTTGCTCGTCAGCCAGACATCCTTTTTGCAGGAAGGTCCCTTTCACACATCAATTCTTGCTCACATATCGCAATTTTGATCCAGATCAAAGGCCGATAACCACCTGATTTGGTACCCCCAGAGGTTGGGGAATAAGCTCGAATGAATCTCGAGAACCCATGGAGATTTGATATGGGAACATGGAGGAATTAGTGACCACGACATTTTTTAACGTGCTCCAGCTACCATTAGCAAGTCTGCGGGATCGAGCCGAATACAAGCACCGACCCAGCAACCATCCGAATTGCGAGCGCCGCCGAGGACAAAACCCACAACCCATCCGTTGCGAGCAAGACGCTTCGCACGACTGAGCTACCGCTGCTCCAACTAAACAATTGAATTCCTGTAACAAAACAGAAGACATTCTAGTAACCGAAATTCTGTCCTTTATCCTGAGTACTTACTTTTTGATTTGCGGTCCTATCCGGCAAATCGCCATAGCTATTTCTCTTGATGACCCTGACATAAAGGTCATAATAAAATGGAATTGTCACGAACCGACCAACGGTATACCAACTGAAGCCCTAATCGCTGAAATGATGAGGTAAAATAAAACTTATATTGCACTTTGCTACACAATAAAAACTATGAGTGTTTATCACTACACGACTTTCAATTAACAATCAATAAATCAATACATTCAAAGGTAATTAATTATATACTCTTCACTAACTTTTTAAATCAATAATTTCAATAAGTTTTGAGAATAATTTAAAAACCCCAAAAAGGCATATGACATCTATCCTCAGAGCATGCACGAAAACTTCATTATGACGTCCAACAGGCACTGGGAACCCGTGCACCAAATTTAAAGTTTTTTTTAGTTCGAGATGTAGAGTGGTTTTAGACAGATAGAAACACTGAAACTAGGCCCGTATGACTATGACGGATGGACAGAGATTTCCCCACTGTTCTGTTATGTCTACACGCCAATCACGAGATGCACTCCGACCTCAACAGGACTCCCAAGAGGCTCCAACCAGTCCACGTCGACGGACGTCGCATTAGCAACGAGTTCCAACTTTCCCGTCGACGGACGTCGCACAAGCAACGAGCTTCAACCGTCCACGTCGACGGACGTCGCACAAGCAACGAGCTCCAACAGTCCACGTCGACGGACGTCGCACAAGCAACGAGCTCCAACAGTCCACTTCGACGGACGCCGCACAAGCAACGAGCTTCAACCAGTCCACGACGCCGGACGCCGTACAAGCAACAAGCTTAAACCAGTCCAGTCCACGTCGATGGACGCCGCCCAAGCGACACAACAACAGACGACGCTGGCCACTTCTACAGCTGAGCAGCCACCCGAGCATCCATTCCTGGCCACTACGACACCCGAGCATCCATTGCTGGCCACTTCGACAGCTGAGCAGCCACCCGAGCATCCATTCCTGGCCACTACGACACACGAGCATCTATTGCTGGCTACTTCGACAGCTGAGCAGCCACCCAAGCACCCATCGCTGGCCACGACGACAGCTGAGCCCGACCCAAGACCTCTCTCGGCCTAGCCGCTCCAACCGATGTCCACCGATCATCACTAGCTGGTGAGCTCATTCGATTTCACTAGGCGAAATCTGGGGAGGGAGTACTGCGGCGGACGTCACTAGCTCCGCCACAAATAAGCAAACCAAATAATTTAGCTTCCCCACTGCGAGCGACCGACAACTCAACTCGTTTTCTCTTTTCCACTTCGCCGCCAAAAACATTTTAAACAGTCGACACTCGACTCGACGCTCTCCTAACACCGAGAAGCTTGCAGCAACAGCGCTCTACTCTTTCCCCCGCGCCCTGCGCGAAGGGCGATCGAACTCTGACTAAACTTACTTAATATCATACTTACTGTAAAAATAATTAATGTAACTAAGGGAACAAACATGTTCCCCTTTCTGTAAATATTAAATTCTAATCTTCTAATAAATGATTGAGAAATGGATGCAGATTCTATTTCTTCGAGCAACGAGGGAGACTACCCAGCACGAGCCTTAAGCCTCGGTTTCCTCGGAGTCCGTCAACAGATTTAGGCGGTCGGACAAGTGCGGTGAGTGACGTCATACAAACTACTGATATTGATTATGCTAGAGTGGTTTTCTCGGAAGCGTTGCCGGACAACTCAACACGACCGCCAGATTGAGTTGCTGTTGAGTGCGTTGGGGAAATCCTGATGACAACTTTTTTTGCTGTTGTCTGTTGCGTGGTGTGCTTGTCCAAAATTAAAAAATTGAGGAAATGACGGAAGGCGAGAGTTGTTTAAACGCTTGCCGAGGAAGAAATGCTAATTGATTTTGTGAGAAATCACGAAGAACCTAAATTTTCCATTTTTGACATGCAAAGACGAAAACCAAAACTACAACAGAGTTAGTTGAGTGAGTTCGCTAGGTTGGTTGGTTGGTAAATATATATTTTCGGGCTTGTGTGCTTGCTCAGAGAGCCGCTTATAAACCTTCGTCAAGTAAGACAGTCACAACACACACACTCACATGGGAAATAGTCTCCAGGAACCTGTACCCGTGGGAAACTGCGCAATGACCGCCCACAGGACTTTCGGACCCAACAGATTTAACGAGCACATACTCCGCATATACTCGGTGAGTTTTCAGCGACCAAGACTCGATCGTGGGACCTTCCGATCCGTAGATCAAGACACTGACCACAGGGCGCCTCACAGCCCAAGTTCGCTAGGTTTCCAGTTTCGTCTCAACGTAACTTTCCGATGAAGCGGTGGCCAGTAGAGTGACGTCATCCACGTATAATAGCGGTCGCATTTTTCTGGCGACGGACTCCGAGGAAACCAGGGCTTTACCCAGCGCAACGTGGCCGCAGCCCGCAACCTTCCACGTACTGCGCAGATCAAACAATTATCGTAACAAAATAAAATGTGATGGAAAGAGCCATATCGAATAACTGAAATTTTAAAAGTGTAACAAAAAGTACTTTTGTTATTCGTAACCTGTGGCTTGTTTATAGGGAATGATTAAGCATTTAAATAATTATTAAAAAATAGATTATGTAATATGATAACTTTAATAAATATATAAAACATTATCTACTGAAACATCAACTAAAATATCAATAATCCATTTTTATCCATTCATCAAACTTAACAATTCCTCAAATTGTTCTCATAAATTACATAAGTCAGAAAATACATATTTATAAGACCAAAAACAGGACTATAGAAATATCTTTACATTTTGGCTATTGGACGTTCCGCTATTAGATGTGGACCTATATCAGCAATGCATTTGCAACCTAAAATAAATAAATTTACATATTAATTCAATTCATTGATTTTTTTGTATGCGTTTATCAATTGCATTAAGTAAAGGAATTTAACACTAAGATACAAAATTTTATTTTTAGAATTATTTAAAAAAAAGGATATAATTGTCTTCAAAATATCGAAATAGTATGCTTCAATAAACCTCTTAAGATGTTAGAATTGGCTATAATGTGATCGATATTTGGAAGCAGTGAAATAATAGAGTTAGTTCAAATTATGTTTTTAAACAGAATAAAATTAATACCATTTATCATTACGATTATATGAAACCATGTCTATTCATTTTTCTATCATTATCTAGTTAATTTATGATTTCAAAAATGCTTTGTTAATTTGAAATGTACCTGCTAAGTGCATCGTCCTTTCCAGTTCGTTTTTAAGAATATCTAGTACAGCACCAACTCCGTCTTCACCCTAGAATTAAAATAAAATATTTTTTATAGTAATGCAACTATAATGTAATGCAACGATAGCTCAAAATTACAATGTAATACTGATAATCATACTCTCGAATAAGACACTCGTGTAAAATCGGTAATATTGGCATCAAACATGCAACAAAACAGTCAAGCAATCGTATAAAACAGACTGAAGTACCTATCTCATGTCTTACAAATTTTGTGAAAACCTGTTTTGCTCTTCTGCAATCCGAAAGCTTTTTCGAATGGCTACTTCTGATTACCGAGAGAATAATTTATTAATAATACTATTTACAGGACACAATAATGTATCCGAAATTATTTCACTAATGTTTGCAGTTATGTTTGGTGTTATTATACTGACCGAATGTGCCAGGCCCCACAAATTGGGCCTTCCAATGAAGACAGCCCTGGCCCCGAGTGCGAGTAACTTGAAGACGTCGCTGCCCCACCGCACCCCGCCGTCTGCGTACACCTCCACACCACTCCCCTCCAACGCACGGGATATCCCGGGTAACACTTCCAACTGCAACGGATATAATAGGAGAGTCGAAATAAAATAGAATGGACAAAATAAAGTCATTTTATAATAATAAGTGTTGTTGTTTCTAATGCCACTCGGTAACCGAGCCCGGAGTAGAGGAGTACCCGATTTAAGGCGAAGAGGGCGGCTTCCGTTTTTATTGAGCGCCACAAGGGAGGAAGTCCGACTGTTGCCCGTCAGCATGACACATCCTTTTTACAGGCCCTTTCACGCATCCATTCTCACTCACATATCGGAATTTTGATCCAGATCAAAGGCCGATAACCCCCTGATCTGGCACCCCCAGAGGTACTAATTTGGTATGGGAACGTAGAGGACTTTGTGACAACGACGTATTTAACGTGCCCCAGCCACCATTAGTCAGCACATAATGATAAGTAAAATATACAAGTTCGGATAAACGTAATTGTTTTGACATTTTGGCACAATTTCGGCGAGATTTCGGTTTTCAATCAAACGGAACCAAATATGTATCAGTGACCTGAATGATATAGTATATATTCGAGCTACCATGCCACATGTCTGGAGTTTAAAACACGGACTATGTTGAAGGTTGACAGTCTTTCATTCCTTCAGTGAGTGGAACAAATGAATAGTCCAGGGAGACAAAACCCCTTCATCGACAGAATATTTGTCCGCATAAGGCATCTTGGCGAGCCGAGCTTTAGCGAGCCATCGCCTAAACTGGTGTAAAGAATCCGATTTTTCACTTGGTTCTTCTCTCAGTTAACTTGGTTTTTGGACAAGAAAAACTGGGGAGCTCGCGTCAATCCGACCGACTGACTGGAACTGCAATGCCCCTTATTAGGTGCGTTTACATAAGCGATCGAATCCATGGAATGCCAAACCCTTCATTAGGGAAAAAAGTGGTTAAGCAAGTTTTTTTAACCCAAACTCCGCAAAACTGGCCGAATCCATGGAATGAAACATCAAACCCTCCTTGATTAGAGGGTTTGCGAAACACCCCAATGAAACCCTGCTATTCCGGTTCTGCCTGGGGGAAAATCCCCAAGAGGGAAAAAATTGCGGTGTTTGCTCTTCATTCCATGGATTCGATGGCTCATTTAAACTCGCCTATTGTCCCGTTTTGTAAGCTGAAATGGTCACAGCGGGCATCAGAACTCTATTCTGTACGCCGCTGAATGTTACTCCGCTGAGTTCACAGAGTTAAGTGCCCGATCAAACATAATGCCTTTTCCATATTTTGGATATTAAAAAAACTTTGAGAATATTTGGATGTGGATTAAAAACACGTTAAGGTAAAATATTGTGTTCCTGAATTAAAAAAATTCAAATTGAATTTGCCAGTTTTTTTGTTGTTGAAGATGATAATCTATTTTATTCTGGGAAATTTTGTGCAATAAATATTTCCAAGTAATAATCAGTGCTTTTTTTCTGGTAATTTATGATCAATCTCTGAATTTGCATTGTTATCACTCCAAGAAAATAACACTGGTCAACAGTGAAAATGCGAATGAGATGAAAGTACCCAATTCTGAATGATTTCGACGTGCTAAACACGAATATCACCTTAAAAAATGAAAGTTAGCTCTTGTTTTTGAGTTACGGTCGTTTTTTCATTGCATAGGATACAGCGAAATGCAGGAGCGCACCAAACGGAAAATTATATTAAAGTCAATTTTGTTTACAGAAAACCTCCGAATTTGAGGCTTATACAGATTTTATTTTATATTATCAACCTGGGAGTGGGAAGAAATTATAACTTTCAAGGTTTTTGTAACCATATTAGCAGCTAAACAACCCTTCTAAGCAACGTAATTGTTCTCATCTCAAGAGGTGCAGAATAAAAAGCAATAAATTCCTTGTATTTCACACTTGGTTGTTTTAGAAGCTGTAGAATATCAAAAATTAGTATTAGTAATAAATCTATAACTGTAATGCCTTGTAAATGCATCAATAAAGCTAATAACTTCTGTTATATTTGCGGCAAAGTGCAATTTTTTGAACACAAAAAGGGTCATCACTGTGCAAAAGTAAAGAATGCTTATCATTTGTATTTTGGTTTCAAAGATGGGAGACTAGGAATAATTTCGGGACTCCTCACTTATGTAGTTAAACTTGTGTAGCAAATTTGTCACTTTGACTTCATCTGGGACAACAGATAGTGCCGTATGCTATATAAAATTTAATTGAAAAAAAAAACGGAATGTCATTTTCTGATAAAAAGGGAGCCAACAAATCAGATTAATGAATTATTTCTGCATCATCTCATTGGTTAAATGAGGTGTTATTTAGAAAAAGCTAAATGTTAAATAGCCTAACATTCCTTCAACTATGTGTCCGGTCCAACACGATACTACTTACTAAAAAGTCTCCAATATTTTTTATAGTTTTAACGAGGATAATAGCCATGCGTCTGCTAAATATGCTACAGCTTCTAAAAACAACCATGAAGAAATGTGAGGAATTTATTGCTCTTTTTTTTCTGCACCTTTTAAAGTGAGAACAATTATGTTGCCTATTGGGGTATTAAGCTGCGAATGTGTGTAAAAATTCTTGTAAATTATCATCTCTTACCAACCCCATGTTGATAATATTAAATTAAACCTGTATGAGCAAAATTTAGGAGAGTTTCTGTAAACAAAATGGACTTTAATTAATTTTCCGTTTGGTGCGCTCCTGCATTTCGCCGTATCCTATGCAATGAAGAAAACGACCGTAACTCAAAAACAAGAGCTAACTTTTATTTTTTAAGGTGATATTCGAGTTTAGCACGTTGAAATCATTCAGAATTGGGTACTTTCATCTGATTCGCAGAAAATTTTTCAAATTTTGTTGTCCAGTGTAATGTAACCAATATTTCAGTATCCTCTATTTTAAAGAAAATGAAAGTCATTTCTCTGCTGATTTCATCTTTTCCAATCATAAGGACGACACATTTCAAGCCGTCTTTGAATTCAACCGTTAAATTTTAGTTTAACCCTTTCGCTAAGAAGGATTTTGTTTCCTCGTAATTTGAATATCATTATCGAATCCTTAGTTGGACGGCCGTCGTGCGCCTTTTCAGTAGTGAAAGGGTTTAAGACAATAAAAATCTAGTTTTTAGACATGGAAGCTGCTCATTTTCACTTGGCTGGTAAGTTTTACCTTATTGTTATCTCAATCTAAGATGGAGTGACTTGTTAAACTCACCGCTGTTGGGACTCCGTCTAGTTGTCTTCCACCATGATTAGACACCCAAACAGCAGCGACACCGTATTTTATAGCTTCTTTTGCATCTTCCGCTAGAAGTTTAAATTATTACATTATGCAAAACCTTAGACATTGTATAGGTATGTCTTTTATCATGAATGTGATTTTAATTTAGTTAAAAAATGTAGTTAAAAGTAGTTTGGATGACTTTAAGGTGTATACGTGTTGAATAAAACAATTCCGCTTGTAAAACTATTTCTTTGGTAATTTTTTCTTTGGTTTTTTTTTATAAATTATTTCCATGCATGTATTTTCCCTATTGAAACATCGTCACTTAAGTTCCCACATGTGCTATCTCATTTTCTCAATCTTTCTGGAGAGCCGAAAAACGTGTTTGTTCATTTAACACCGGCTGTTCGGACTTTCTTGTTACATAATATCGGTCTACATAACAAACACGTTGACTCTCCTGAAAAGTTGAGAAAATGAGATAGCACATGTCGGAGCTTAAGTGACGATATACTTACCAGACAGGATCCCCTTGAGAACGATGGGCAAGTGAGTGATACTCTTGAGCCACGCCACGTCTTCCCAAGTCATGGTATCTTTCAGAAACGTCACGATGCGTCGGTTGTCTTTATCGTTGTCTACCGCCTTCTGTTTCTTTAAGGCTTTTTCTAGAAGCGGGACACTGAAACAAACAAAAGGTGTTATGGGAGTTAAAATAACGTAAAATTCATAGACGAACTTAGGCCTGGTTTTACATAGCTTAGTAAGCTTCGTAGGCTATTTTAATTTTGACTATTTTTTTTTATTTTATGTGATTTTTAAGCAGTTGAATTTTTTGTGTATTTAAACAGATTTTTTAAGAACATAGTTTTATCGAAGTTCTGATTCAAGCGTTTTGTGGTAAATGAAATTTTTGACTTAGTTTGGATTTTTTTTTATGATTCTGGATGAGAGTAAAAGCAATGGCCTGATATGGATTTCTAAATTTTCAAGGTTAGGTTGGGTTGGCCACTTTGAAGTTTATATATATGTATATATATGTCATACAATTTATTTTAGCAGGCTGACTCACCTGATGTGCGGTGGTATGTCCAGTCCGTTCCGCCACATTCTCAGCTGCGGTCCTATTACCGGCGTGTCCACAGTCAACACCAGGGCTTTGTATCCAGATTCCTCTGCCATCCTAACCACTTCCCTAGTGGTATCCCGGCACTTGAACTGGTACAGTTGCATCCACTGGGGACTGTCGAGTTTGCATTTGGCCACGTCTTCCATTGGTGTGGATGACACAGTACTCAAAGTGTACACTGTGCCTGCTTTGGCAGCGGCTGCAAGAAAGATTTTTTAAAGGGTTCTGCAATTTGTCCCCAATCGCCGTCGTGTAGCTCTACTGCGGCGATAATTTAACTTAATCCTAAGGGGGCCTCGTATTTGGTGATTTAGACCAGTGGTTCCCAACCTGGGGGCGATCGCCCCCAAGTGGGCGATTTGTGTTATCAGGGGGGAAATAAATAGTTTGGGGGCGATAGGGGGGCGATGAGTATTCAAAGGGGGAAATTAAAATATACGGTACCAAAACCAGTAAAACCCTACTTATTTTTTTATCACTGTGACAAGTTTCAAACTGACATTCTTAAAAGATTTGAGGATTTGACCAAGTTAGAAATTCCTAATTCTATTGTTGATCCATTCCCTTTTGAATCTGTGTGTTCTGTGGCGCTGTGGATAACCTTGATAACTTTTTGCAGACAGAGTTTGTAGATCTGAAGTATGACTGTGAGGTAGGGTGGGCCGAAAAAAACTTTTTATTTTATTTCGGAACGCTATAGTGCGGAAAAGTTGCCATTGGTAAAGACAAGAAAAATGCAGTAATTATTATTTTTTTATTACCATATCTTCCGTTCGCGCAATGCCTTCAAAGCTTTCGAAAAATTGTTAAAATCCGTAATTTTTTATAATTTTTTTAAAACACGGCAGATGTGTTTAATTACGTTCCCATATCATGAATTAACTACTAAAAGTATGTAAAATCCATATATTATAGCACTTATTAATAATAAATGCTATAATATATTAGTATAATAAGTTATTATAGATTTGTGTCAGATCTTCCGACCACTCAACGTAGTATAAAATTAGGAAGATTCGTATTTTTCGCTAAATTTCAAAGTTTACTTTTTGTAAATTTTAATCATACAACATGATATAGGAAAGCAATTAAAATCATTTATCGGGTTTAAAAAATTATGAAAAATTACGGTTTTTGACAATTTTTGCCAACTTTGATGGCATTGCGCGAACGGAAGATGTAGTCATAAAAAAATAATAATTAGTGCATTTTTCATGTCTTTACCAATGGCAACTTTTCCGGACTATAGCGATCCGAAATAAAATAAAGTTTTTTTCGGCCCACCCTACTGTGAGGCGAGACTCATTTCAGGCAGAGAGTTAGCCTGCTCAAAACTTATTTACACTGATCCTTAACTGTGGTAAAAATCTTAACTACTTCTCATCTCGCTCCGTCAATATATTTAGTTGAAAAAGGGTTAGTTCTGTTATCCAGCTCCTCACTAAACAAAAAAATCAATTGGACATTTGCCTCAAAGACTTGCACATAAACTTGAAAAAAGATAGAATAAAAAAGTTTTCAACATTCAATTATTTTCTTTAATTTTTATTGTCAACTCTCTTAAATTTTCCAGAATTGAGTTTAAAGATCTTAGTTAATTATTTCACTTTCATTCTCTGAAAAAATCTAAATCAAAATAGCAAAAATAAACATTTTTTTTTACATTTAAGAGTAACCGGATAAAGCTGCTTTGGTTGTTTTTATATAGGCAGTAAGAGTGTTTGAAATTATAAAATTGCTTTATTAGTTACACTTTAACTCAAATTATTATTGGACAAATTATAAAAATTAAAAGGGGGGCGATATGTGTTGGTCAATTTAAAGAAGGGGGCGATGTTACAGAAAAGGTTGGGAACCACTGATTTAGACTTTTGATTACTTGGCAAAGTCTCCCTAACAGAGAGTCATTTTTGTGGCATCATCTAAGATGACCTTATTTCCAATTTCGATGATCAAATCACAAACTGTGGATGAAACTGTGTGGATTTTGAACTGTGGATGTTAAATTATTCCGACATTTAATTTTTCCACGAGAACCCAAGAGACAAATAGGTACTATGGAGGATCTTTTACATGCTACCAATAACCATATGACATTCTTCCCTATAGTTCTGTATATCGAGCGGGAGTCTAACTCTCACGATCACAGGATTTATGAGCTGAGCACGCTCTCTTCACAACAAAGCCGACGCCGTAAGTAAGTAAGCCAACGCCGAAATTATTTTAAGAACTTTTTCCTTAAAAAAAAAAAATAAAAATTTTGATTTAAAATTCTTAAAAAATAATTTCTAATTAAAATTGAGCTGAGAATTTAGGTATAAGTCTTTGTTTGCACATAATTGTACAATATAAAGTCATTTTTTCAATTTTGACCTCAAAATTTGCCGCGCAAGTCTAATCCCAATGTGTTCATATAGCTTTATGTTTAATATCATTTCTTTTAGTTTTGGCTAAAGTTCCATAAATTTTAAAATTTGTTTTATATTAAATAAATCTTATAGAATTACATATAAAAAAATTATACTTATATATTGAGTAGTTAAAAACTTACATGAAAGATCAAACTATGCTTTGTAGTACCTTCTTTGCACATTTTTAAGACTTCTATGCACATTTTTAAGACTTCTATGACCCCTTAAATTGGTGGTTAAATACCAAGTAGAAAGTGTTGTATTAAGGTTTTTTATTGAATATTTTAATAATTTTTTATTAAATATTTTTTTATTTATAATCACATAAAGGATAAAGCCTTTATATCAAATCAATTTTAAAATTTTAATGGTTATTTATCTATCTCTGATTATCTTGGCCTTTTAAGTGTTACAAACTGAAAATTCCCAGGTTTTAGGTGCAGTTTTAAGTGAAGCAATGCAAAAGAATTTTGAATTTGGAAGATAGTTAATTTTGCTTGATATTTTAAACGAATATTTTTTATTGTTAGCATTTCAAATACTTTTTCTACGGAAGGACACAATGTTTTTTTTCTCGAAAATTAAATGTATCTCAGATTTTACAATTTTTAATATTACTTTATAAAAATTCCTGAAACTGATATGAACACAAAACTGATATGAACACATATTTGAGGCATGTAGGTTTGGTTTGATATTTTAATGTCACCCTAGAGCCATACAAGGTAAAGAATAGAGAGCTAGATACTTTTATTTGATAACTTACTACTAACGGAATTCGGAACGGGTTTGATGAATATTAACAATCAATTTCAAATGCATGGAAAATGCTAAAAAGTTACTCAAAAGGCACGTTTACATGAGCCATCGAATCCATGGATTGAAGAGCAAAATCAGCAATTTTTCCCTCTTTGGAATTTTCTCCCAGACAGAACCGGAACTGCAGGGTTCATTGGAGAGTTTCGCAAACCCTCCAATGAAGAAGGGTTTGATGTTTCATACCACGGATTCGGCCACAAACTATCATTTGGGTTAGAAATCCTAATGTGGATTTTGACATTCCATGGATTCGATAGCTCATGTAAACGCGTCTAAAAAGAACTTGCCTCTTGCAGCGGCTAATTCTCCGTCAGGATGAGCTAGTCTTTGGTAAGCTGAGGGTGCTATCCCAATAGGCATGGAAATGCGCTGTCCAAGCACCGTTACCGAAAGATCCCTTTTAGCAGAGTTTCTTAGAATTCTTGGGGTCAGGGTGTATCTGAAATATGAATCCGTAACTAATTTTGTTTGTAATCGGAAAATTGAGTTAATTATTTATTTTACCTTGAAGAATGAGGGCTAAATATGATTACCATCAAATATGGTTCTTAAAGGGTAACTTGGTTACAAGTTTTCTTCTTAATTAATTTCATTCAATTCTTGATTTCATTCAAAATAGTCTTATTTACGATTATACAAGTATTTTCAATTGTAGTATTAGAGTAAGAGTTTAGGGCTTATAGAACTATAAGCTACTAGCAGTTATACCCGACGTTGCACGGTGGAGGTGAAAAAATAATTTAATAGTCAATTTAACTATTTTTTTCTTTCATTTGAGTTACATAGGATATGAAGATTACACAGTAATTTTCCTTTTTGATTTTAATTACCCATCATGGATATATTAATGATTAATATTAATTTCTCAAAAATACCTTTGATAAGAAGTTCAAATTAAAAAGAATTAATATTTAAATAAAAAAAATAATCAGTAAGAATTAAAAATAAGCTACTCCAGCGAACAGCAAATGATTTGCATTTTTTTTAAAATATAGGTCAGTTCAATTCATCTATCATTTAATCTGTTATAGAATAATAAGCTTATGTTGCTGATACCGTGCGTTATTAAAGTACAGAATCCCCCTACTTATATTACATTAAAAAATCAAAATTTTAAAAACGCTATAAAATTCACCGATAAAGTCATCATAATTTCCTGAATAAATTTTTTGTTCCTGAGATAAGATGAAATTTTGTGGTAAATTTCGTGACGATCTGTGGCGTTGTTCTTTAGATTTCGCGTCCTATACAAACAAACAGAAGTCGTCTTTTATGTATATAGATTTTCTCACGGGAATGAAATGTATGGAATTGTGTTCGGTTTTCATATACTTTTAGTGTATGCATACCCGCTAGGGAGTGAAACGACTGCCAATTTACAAGCATCGGGTGCAAAAAGTAGGTAAATTATAAGTTAAATTATGCCATTTCATCCATTCTGATTTTTACGTATGTTTTACAACACATGGTTAAAAGTTAATAATCAATCAACGTCCCTGTAAAGTTTAGATTTTGTCCCATCTGGTGACACGATATTGCGCAACGTATTTTCTAACTAAACAAACATTTATTTAGTTCGAAATGATAATCTTTAAAAATTTTATTGTCTATCGACTCAGCTTTATTTCTGTCACCATAAAAGTAAGGAAGAATTACAGTTCTTCCAAAACAAACTTGAAACGATTGCCATTTATGAATTTAATTAAATTTTTGTTTAGTTAGAACATTTGTAGAACCATTTCGCACCACCAGATGCGTTGGACAAAGTCTGAACTTTGTAGGGGTAATAATACGGTTGCAGTGAAATAGTTTTACCTTTCAATCCTATAAATTCGCAATTGTGAATAAAAATATCACATTTTATTCAGCAATATAGAACGGGAAATATTTTCTACAAGCGACTGATTAATTATGTTTTTAATTTTAATTTCTTAGAAAAGCAGTACGTATTTATGATTCATATTAAATATGTATATAGATTGTTAATAGTGTGTAATAAGGAATATAAAACTATTTCATATTCTAAGAATGTTAAATAAATTCTGATGAATATTAATGCACACTTTATAAAAGTGGATTATGAAGATTTAGGGAGTAAATAAATAAGCCTTTTAATTGGGTACAATTTAATTAAGAAAGATGCTTCTACACTAAAATTATTTTAATTAATTATTAAGAGGGTATACTTCTTCGTTTATAATCAAAATACGAAGAGACGTTTGAAATTAAAACTATACTATAGGAAACGTTTTTTAGACTGTTGTTTTAAATTCTTTGAAATATTCAATTAGTAATTTTGCTTTAAAATCAATAGCATTATCTTAATAAAACTTTGACAATTCTGTTTCCTCAAATATCTATACCTATGTGACAAATATTTTTTTTTTGAAATTTGTACTTTTAGAGGCAACTGCATGTGTACATGAAACAAACTAGTTCTTTTAAACAAAATTATATTTCTAAAACGAGAGTTTGTGGTTTTTCAGTTTCCCATTTTTGCCCCTTAATAATAGGGTTACTCAGGAATAAGGAATATTGAAACAAAATGGGATTATTTTATCTAGTCTTGTGCATCGAAAAGTCCTAGCATATCGGAAACTCCCAGTTACAATACAAAATCAGTCCGAAAGACTCGACTTTTTCTTACTATTGGAAAGTTGATATATATTCTTTTGATGGATGAATTTTTTTCACTCAAATTTCCAATAGTGTGGAAAAGTTCCCATATGCTATAAAGAGTGTGTATGCAAAATCCGGTTGATATGAGTTAATATTTTCAGTCGCCTGTGGAGCCGTTTATAATACAGCCGTTTTTTAAATTCGCCCATTTCTTTCGGGTTTTTTTTTGCAATATTTTTAATAAAAGTTAAATGCGATGTAAACTCTTTCCCTTGAGTCTTGCTGACTGTTCTATCAGAGTTTGTATTAAAACTAGACATTAGTTTTATCAAGATACATGTCTACTTGTATATTAAATAAACCCATTTTTTTTTTAAAAAAATCTCTATCCTTTTTGATTTTAAGTCTATAAACTAACGTTTTTTTTGCATTAACGTCTCATAAAGAGTTTTTCTTTTGTATAATAAGTCATACATTTTTACTTTATTTGCTAGTGTATTTTTTATAACTTATTTTAGATATTCACTTTTTATTTTTCACACTTTTTTTAAATTTGGAAGTGGAATGAAATGAAAATTGTTTACTATATTGATAAGAACACATACTTAGAAAGAAAACTAAAATTATGCGCAAAAAAAACATTTTTTCACGTGCTTAGCATGCTAAGGCTACACAGTACCTTGCAATTAAACCATTAACGCACCATTTGTGATAACTATTTAACATCTTCATTACTGAATAAAAACGTTAAATGAGTTTTTAAATTTTTTTTTTCGTATTACTTAATTTGAAATACATAAATTGTCTTGTGGCACTACGATCTTCAATTGTTTTATATTTCGTTTATTTAGAAGCAAAAATGAACAAGTAAGTGTCCTATATTTTAACTACCTGGCATAAATGGATTTAAAATCAAAATAATGATTTGCATTTTACATCGACGTTACAAAAAGTTTTATAATTGCAACTTATTCAAAATAAAGTCATGAAACATTTTATGGGTTACCCCTTTGCTTATAAATCAAGAATGAAAATTTATATTTAATTGTGTTAGTTTTATTCTAATCAGTTTGTTTTATACTTAAATGCATATAAAGTTTGGAATAAATAAGTTAAAGCTTTAATATATTTTCCCTGCATTGATAAAAAATTAAAAAGTCGAAAAAATTTAAATTTTTCTACTTCTTTTCACAAAAAATTTACTTAATTTTTAATTTTCATTTTTACGTATCTCAATAACCATACACAGTTTTCTGACAATTGTTCAGTGAGCAATTAAAAAAAAGTTAGTGATCATTATTTGAATAGATTGGTAGCGTCTCTAAAAAAATTTAAATTTTACAAAATGGATTTACATAATTTGTCATTTTAAAATAATGCAGTTTAAAAAATTATAAAATTAGTTATTAAATTATAAAATTATAAAATTTAATAAAATTATTAAATTGTAAAATTAGTAAATTTATTAAATTACAAAATTAAATAAAATTATTAAAAATTAAATAAAATTATTAAAAATTAAATAAAATTATTAAAAATTAAATAAAATTATTAAAAATTAATAAAATTAATATTTTTTTTAAAATGGGGCTGGGGCTGCAATTTTGTCGGTCAAGCCTTTGCAGACTCAGTATATACCCCTGAAATAAGAGTCATTGGTAAATAAAATTTAGAAAAATTAATAAAAATTAGTAAAATTAATAAAAATTAGTAAACTTATGAAATTATAAAATATAGTTAAATTAATAAAACTTAGTAACATTTATTAAAATTTAGAGTAAAAGTATAAAATTTACTAAAATTCTAAAATTTACCTATTATATATGTTGCTGGAAAACCTGACTGTCAGATGACGTGTTTATGGGTCATTCCTGAGAAAACGTGCAATTTGAGGAGAAAAAATCTCAAAAAAAAATATTGATGAAAGTTTTTAAAACTTTGGATTTGAGTTACCCTTACGTACTGCATTGGAAAAAAAAACATCAGTCCAGATCATACAATTAATTTTAATTATTCATATAGTAATACATGGACCGAATACACGGACATGACGGTACATGGACATGACGAAATCGTAAATAAGAGCTTTCAGGCGCAAAAGGCTTAGGCTTTAGAGAATGAAACTTGCCCAAACTGACAATAGATACCTTATTTCTTTCTATAAATACAAAAGTTTAGGTAAAAATCATTAGCTTACCTTCTCATATCTTGACCACAGAAATGACGCTATGATCTTGTCAATGACCTATTTTAACTTTTAACTTCGAATTACTTTTTATCTATTGTGGTATTCAAACTATCGACGTGATACAACATTTAAAGTGCATTATTGAATACCAATAAGACTGAAAAAGAGTACTATTATCATTTCTAGATAGTTATGCAAGCTAAAGAATACGTTGTACACTTACTCGACGAAAATCTGTGGGACATTTTATTTTTACGGAATTTATCTATTTATATTCGTTTTAATGATTATATTTTATGTTTTGTATGTTCTAGTAGTGTCAGTTGAACTAAAATTCAACTTTAGTTATGAAAAATTGGTATTTAATTAGTATAAACCAACAAAAGCAGTTCCCGGACATGACGGTGAGACTGCTCACGGACATGACTTGTCATAGTCTGTGGACACAAATTTGTGCACAAAATAATAATTTTTGAATTGTTTCAACGCTAGTAAATAGATAAAATATTCCTTATTTTAATTTATTCAAGTGGAAGCATAACTTTTCTTCATATGAAAGATATCTTGCGGGGACATGTTTTTGTACGTTTTCTCAAGAATGACCCTTATGCGCCTGTAACTCAGAGGCTTAAGTTGAAATTTTTTTAAAAAAATGATATTTCGAATACTGTGACATCCTCAGTATACTAACCTAGTAAAACTTTTGGGGTTATCTTCAAGAGTGAACTCCCTCTCTGCTCCTTGGCTGTAAAAGGACCACGCCTGGCGATTCAGATGTTTCTTCGCATGCGCTTCAAAATCATTGACACACAGCATCTTCGCCATCTTTCTTGGTTCAACTACAATCCCGGAAATTCCAAACGCAGTGAGGATTTTATTATTGAACAAAACCAGGTGCAGCAGCTATATCGCTTTTCTTAATGGGTAACAAGCAAAAATCCGTTATATAACCGAATGCGATATATATAAAAACGACTTAATAAATATACTTTTGATGTATTTTTACCCTCAACAAAGTTTTGAGACTAAAGTTCAGTATGTATTTTGAAGATAAAAATTAGCCATTTTAAATAATATAACTACCTAATAAAAAAACCCAAAAATTTAGAAAGAACTTATTATTATTAATTACCATGAACATTACACATTATTATACAGGTAATACTATGTACATTTCACTCATTTTCTAGTAAAAAATCTATCCAAAGTCAGCAGCTTTGACTTTTCATCTTAAACATGCTTTCCTTTGAATTTTTTTTTTCATGTTTAAAATATTGACCATGTGTCTCATGTCGATTTTATGGAAGGTACCTACATATTGGAAGAAAAAAAAACCGGATGAAAAATTGGGGGACATGATAAAAGGCGCGATATATCCAAATGCACGAAGTAAAGAGGCACTATATAGCGAGGGGTTACTGTTTAGGAAGCGGAAATAATGTTGATTTAGTTTCGCTGCCAAATTTATGCTATGTAAAGTGGCCCTCCGCCAAACACTCAAGATACAAGTGAATAAGTACAAGTGAATTTAATGTCTGATATAAAGTAAAAATATCTGCACATGATAATGTGACATGACTCAGCTCAGGCACTGATACATGTTAAATTTGTTTTTTATGTTTACTCCTTGACGAAATAAAATTGCATTGTCCATTTAGTAATTTAATATTTTCCGGCGGTCTATTTTTAGACTAATTTATGAGATTAAACTCAGTTAATTACGCATCGTATTTAGAACCCTAGTCAAGTGACGAGTTGACAACTAAACGAGCACAAAACGGAACCTCGAGTGACATCGAAGCTCGTTAACGCCTTTAGGACTTTGGACTCCACAGATTTAACGAACATGTCTATCATACTCGGGTATTTTAGTTGCATTTTGGCAGCATAATTCCGTATATAAGAAAACATTGACTGCAACCGTTAACGAACTAGGGCTTAACGGTTGCGACCAGATCCAAGTTGATAGCGTGACCAACACTATACCAACTGGGCTACCGAGCTGCTGCATTCTCATTATTATTTAAATTTAACTTCTCATTTTTTCATTCCACAATCACAGTATTCTGAACATTAGAACGATCTTCCACCAATTAAAGACCATGGTCTAAAATTACAGGACGTAAGTGATTGAGTTAAAAATAATTTTGGAAGGTGGAAATAGACGACAGAAAACTTTCAAACCCACCAAAGATTTTCTGAAATGTTTACATTTTATCTGTCCAAATGTAGTAATTAAGAAAATGTGTAAAATGAATTACTTCAAAAATCAGTGTTTCAGAACCAAAACGAAGTAAAAGCAACACATCTTACAAATAATTTATTCCTCTATAACAATAAAAAAAAAAGTTCGCAAAATACGGAAACATTAATTATAAATTTCTGTAAAAGTAGCTTTTCCTTTATAACACTAAGTTTACCGAAAAAAAACCCCGCAAAGTTAGTAGAAGGTCGGAAAAGTTTTCGAACGTATCAATTGAATAGCTAAATGTAAAAAAGTAAAAACACCTATTCAAATTCATTAGAAGAATTTCGCTCTACGTTTCTTCCTTTCAGCACTGCCTTCCATCACTGTTTACATCTAGTGATTCAACTGTATTTAAAAGAATATCTTATTAAATAAATTCTACCTATGCATATGGATGAATGGAAAATAAGTTTTATCCACTCAACATTTTAATTTAGTTCCACAAACATGAAAATCTAAAAAGGAAGATGATATAAGGTGGTTTGATTTATTGAGACACCAACTCAAGCAAAATTTATACAAGTGACACTCTCCATCCATTTTCAATAAATATCGGTCTACAAAAGTATGAAATATTTGCTCCATTTCAAAAAGCAATATTTCAAACACTATTTATGAAACCTGATCATTCTAAAGTAAAAAAAAAATGTTTTTTTTTTTGAGTTAATCTAAATAAACGGAGAAATTTTTATGAAAGTTCTAGATTTTTCTGCTCTAAAAAGCTTTTATTAAATTCAGTGACATAATTTATTGAGAAAAAGTATAAGACCATTTTCAAAACGTTAAGATTATCGCCACAAGATGGCGCACTGTTTGCTGCACACAAGTAATGCAAGACTGATACAATCGAAGAGCGTAAAAGAAGTACTATTGTCAACACACATATTTATACCAGAAAAAAACTCATTGCAAAAAAATATTCAAAGGGAAAAATGAAAGGTCATAATTATTTATTTTTAAATTTGAACGTCGATAAAGGATTGCTTGGGTCTGAAAATATTGGTAAAACTGACGTCTTTGTAATCGCGTTAAAATTGGTTGCTTGGACGGAACTTATGCATAATTATGAATATGCATACACACAAACAAATCCATAAGATAAATATACGTCCTCCAAAAATACATTATCTGCCCCATGTTCTTATGAAGTTGATGATAACATAATGTATTTAGAATAATCACATAAGTGCTTGCACTTTCATGCAATAAGTTTATCTAAAAATCAAATATATTTAAAGCAAATAAATCTGTTGCATAGTAAATACTGCATGTGGAATATCGAAGCATATACACTACACTTATTATAAACCACATATATTTGCAACAAAAGTGATATGGTATGATGATGTGAATAATATTTTTTCGAAAGCAAAAAAAAAAAAAACATCTTATCTGCGCATCACCACTAGTTTATAATTATTTAGGGACTCTAAATTGTATGTTGGGACCCAAACAAAAAAAAAGGTCCACTTAAAGTAAAAAAAACATATCTTGCGTCATTTTAAAATCGATAATCTATACATTTAGAAAATGATTATTAAAAAAACCTTTCGAACACATTAATTTTAATGAACTAAGTATTACATTCTGTTTATTCTCGCTGGAGATTTTATTTGGACGTAAAAATTGCAATACCATGTCCACTGCTTGTTGGGAGTGGTAATTTAATTAATCAACCCCTTCATTGGATTAAATTATGTAGAAAATAACAAAATAACTATTTATATCGAAAAATTCGACACACATCTGGTTAGGTTAGATTTGAATTATCGCCGGGCATTTTTGGCTGCACGGGCCGTTTATAGGTCGTCAGTTATATTGTTGGCGATGACAGGACCTGAACCAGAGACCTTTCGCATGGTACGCGAGTGCCTAACCAACTGCGCTAATCCATCCAATAATCTCCAATCATCTGGATCCATACAACCGCAATTTTAATGACTCATAAATATAATAAGAAATTTCTCATTCCTAGATTTCTGATTTTTTTTCCCAAAAGTCTTGACACAAGAATAAATTTCGCCGGCGAGGCGATACCATTTTTAAAGCTCGTAAATCGATTAAAAACATGATTTTTTAAAAAAGGAATTTGATAGTCTACTACTAAAATGTAACCAAGATAGTTACGACGTAGTCATATAGAAACCCTAACAAAATGCCAAACGAAACATCTAAGATAATTTCCATTAGAGGTACTTACTTAGTCCTATTCGTGCCATGTGACACACAAGGCCTTAAGGTAGGCGAATACCCAAAATGTCCCAAAATTCTAAAATTTTTACTATTGCTTTAATCTTTTCCAAATTTGACATAGTGATTTCAAATATCATGAATAATACTATTTAGGCTTTTGTTTGTATTTAAATATAATTGATTTATTTTAAACGGTGTTTTTCTACTAAAATAAGAGGTTTCCCTACTAAAAATGATCCATAGAGATCAATACAAAAATCTATTGACATAAGTACAGCTTTATTGATGTGTACTTACTTCTAAGGATGTCTCTATTGTTATCAGTAGAAGCTATTGATATCAGTAACCTACTGATAATATTTCGTATTGATATCAATAGAGCTCTAACGACACCAGTAAAGAAAATATCAGTAAGCTACTGATCTCAAATGACATCAATAGGCCTGCACTGATATATATAGAGATCAGTAGAGATTTATATAGATATCAATAGAGATTGCTATTGGTACCAGTAGGCCATTTCCACATAAAAATTTTCTATTGATCTCTACTGACCATTTTTAGTAGGGTTACGCCAACAAGTCTACCACATTGAATTTTCATCCTATAAACATTAATTATGTATTAAATTCTTCGTTTTGAACAGGTGCATGCAATTACTCTCTAGAATTACATACAAATTACAACAAAAGAAGTTATTAAGAAAAATGTTATAAATTAAACACAAAAAGGATTTTTTCCCATTAACTCACACTTGGACATTTTTTTAAAAAAAACCTTGTATATTTACACCAGATGTTAGAGGTTCATGGCACAGATATATATTGAAATAGCATCTGTAAAATTTTTTTAGGTAAATTAATGTAAAACTTTTTATGCAAGAAGTGTTAGCGTAACCCCCTTTTTTTAGTTGAAAAACACCGTTTAAAATAAATCAATTATATTTAAATAAAAAAAAAATTGCACAAAAAGCATTGTTCATTATATTTGAAATCACTATGCCAAATTTGGAAAAGATTAAAGTAATAGTAAAATTTTTAGAAATTTTTGTATTCGTCTACCTTAAGCTTTTTACGCCAGCTCCTGCTATTTTGTGCAGCAGCTCTTGCTTCTGCTCAACTAGCCCATCAATCCAGCCATGGAAATAAATATAATAGCGATAGTAAACATTGTTTTTAAAAATTTAATTGAACATATAGTTTGAATTACTTTTTTTTTACTAAAATTTACATTTTTGTATTTACAATAAATGACATCATTTAATATATTTAACTGTGTAAATTTAGCTTTGGAAACCAATTAGCATATGGATTATTTATAAAAGTATTTATTAACACAAAATACGAAATGAGTTAAATTCTATAAATTGTTCTTTAATGGCTACCACCATCTACACTGCTCAAAACAATTAGAAGAGCGCATGGTTTAAGCCCTTTCACCTAAATGATTCTATTTAGAATCATCAGCTTTCAGTTTTTTTCCCTGACAAAGTTAAGCTCGCACTTACGTATCGATACATGGAAGAATAATCTATTTTGAATAATTAATATTTTGTTTTAATTAAATGAAAATATGAAAAACGCAATACAATTAAATTAATTCTGAAACAATTCAGCAAATAAATTGACACTAACATTTTTATGCATGCAATTTTTAGATGTTTAAAAATTGATTTTAACTATTTTTAACAGATAAAGTATTGAGAAAAGTATTTTTATAATTTATTTAAAAAAGTTTTAATTCCAATTTCTTTCCCTTAAATTTTAGTTTTAAAAAATTAAGATTTTGGCCTGTTTTTTATCATTATGGATGCATAATGAATCTACTTAATAAATTTTAGATTTTTAGAAGTGAAATGTAACAAAAGTACGCAAAGTGCTCCCCTAATTATTTTGAGCAGTGTATTTTTAAATCTCTTTTTCTATCTTCCGGTTAATGGAGTCTTCCTATTTATTGGATCAAAATATATATATACTATGGGACCGATGTTATTAATTTCAAAAGCTGTTATTGTATGATTTTCAATGAAAAAGGCATACAAAATAACACGTGTCACTAAAAAATCCAAGTTAAGGGGAAGAAAAACATATTCAATGTAATATAAGCTGTTAACATGTTTTCCACGATTTCACAGTGTTTATACACTTAGGTGTTAATTAAAATCTTCCAAAGCCTCGTTCTTTTTTTGCTAGCTTTACGTAGAGAAATTCAATGTTGTTTAAATATAGATTTGTTTACTTTACTAAATGCCTTTCCTTTAAAAATTAACGTTGTTTAACGGTTTATATTTTCGAAAGAAAAATACGTTAACTTAAATGTTTTTGTTTTTACCAAAAAATACTAAATTTGTGTTTAGAGTTTGAAAAGCTTATAAAATTGTGTTAAATATTTAAAGATTTCGAGCAGTATATGGGATTCGAAGATATATATATATATATATATATATATATATATATATATATATATATATATATATATATATATATATATATATATATATATATATATATATATATATATATATATATATATATATATATATATATTAGGGTGGTTCGAAAAAACAAAAGTTTCGAGTATCAACTTCAAACCGGTCGCAAAAGTTGCGTATCGTCATGCTGATTAACGGAAAAATAATTAAAAAATCCTAAAGTTATAAATATAATAGGCCCCGTGGGTTTGAAGTTACGAAAAAAAGGTAAAAAACGACTAACTTCGAAATATCAGCTAAAATTTGCAGATAAATTATTTAACTTCCAAACTGTATTTTTTAGGTTTGAAATACTTCAGTTATTACGAAAAAAATTGCTTCAAGCATATTTGTTTGCAATATTAAGTCTCACAAAAAAATTGAAAATGTACAAATTTGAAGAAATTTTGAGATTTTCGTTGCTCTCAAAACCTAAGCTATTTTGGAGTCAACACCATAAAAAAAACATTTTACTACATTAAAATAAAAGATTTATAAAATATAAAGTCGTTTTGAGCAGGAAATCGGCGTTATATTCCTAGAAAGTCAGGACCGTCGCGTGGTGCGGGGCCAGTTACCCCTTGGCTCCAAATAACAGTGAACAAAATTGAAAATCAGCTATGGATCCAATATGGATGATGACATTTAAATTAATTTATATTTGCCTTTTTAAATTAAAAGAATTCCCATAAATGCTGCTCTTTGCTCACTTTATTTATTAGTTTATGAAATGACCAAGAACTCACCACGGGGAGGTGATTGCAAATCGAGTTCATCCTGCGGGTATGACTATGACTATGACTTCTTTGGTGGGGGGGCAAGTTCGCCGAACACTGCATCCTGCGGGTATATTCAACCAAGCACAATTTTTGTCTTGAAGTTTAATACACAGAAATGCAATTTTATAAATGTGAATAGATATTGATTCTTTAGTGTTTCTTTTCAAGTAAATGCATTGAAAGAGATTTTTATGACATTTCTGCATATGGCTTCTAAAACAAAAGAATAGACCTTATGCAGCCATCTCGAGATTAATGACCACATATTTTAGTAGAGGCTTGTATTACAAGTTTAACACAAATCTCGACTGATTGAGTGTAGTAGAAAACTGAATACTTTGAATCATGAGCTCGTATAACATTTTAATAAGTGATAACACTTCAATGTTACTAACGTTCCTTAGAATTGGTGGTGCATATAATTTACACATGCATCTAAATTTATCAATTAGATATAATCTGTGGCATTAAAGTAATTTTGATAATTTTAAAATGTGAGACACTTTTTTATCCTTTGATATTACTTTCTTTGCTTTTATTATGTTATTGTAGCCCAGCTCTAGAATATCTTTGGAGCTTTGATAATAGCACATTTTCAGAAAGGGCAAAATAAGGTATTATTTTTTTTCGTTTTTAGGATCGATAAATTTGCCCTAGTGCCTAAGTTTTCGTGCAAGTAACTTGAAGTTTCGATTGCTTGCAACACGTGTTTTGGGCCCCAAGTAAAACATTTTCTTTTTGCCATTTGCAATCTATCATTGCAAGGCAAGTACAATTATTTGCATGTTTGCCACATCTACAATTAATTTTATTTTACACTTACATGCTGCAATATCAAAAAGTTTGTTTGAGCTTCATTTACGAATTTCTTCACTTTAGCATGATAACTTGCTTCTTTATTGAAATGTTTGTAAGTTCTTTTCAATTTGCAATATTTATTGTTAAACAGTTTTTTCATGAGTACAATACGAATGTGCGGCACAACTGGAGTGAAAAGCTTTGTGATATTTTTTTTTCACCCTGAGTACAGCAACACTGTCTGCTATTTTTAAATATTCTGCTTTTTCATTTGGATGAGATGAGATTTCTTCTAAGCAATAAAATATCACATCATCATATGCTGGTAACATACTTCGAAAAACCGAAAATTTTACAGCGATTTTTCTGTCTGGTACCAAACTTCTTTTCTGAGATGACATTTCACAACAATTCGTACTGAACTCAATCGAAATCAATCCTTAAAACCGAATTTTCGTTGCTTTCTCATTAAGATATAAGCTATAGCTAATGGAGCATAACTTCTTGCGTTCTCAAGTGGCCAGCCAGATTTATGCGTTACATCTGTTTTCAAGTGCCGACTGACGAACAGGAAAGTTGTATATATAAATGGTTAATAACTCCAATTTTCCCTCTTCTATCTGTACCAGAAAATGGAATCTTTATTTTAAAACTTCACCACTTCATCCTATTTTAATTTTTAATACAGCAAATAAAAATAATTAAATTTTAATTGTCAAAATTAAGTTTACTGTCAATTCTTGTTTTAAAATTGCCATGACTGGTCACAAAGTTTTCATATTTATACAAGGTTGATAACCGGTAATTGAGATTTGTCAAATGAGGCATTGACTCTGTAATAAGTATCTTGGCTGTCATACCAACCTTTGTCCAAATATCGGGCATTGATTACTTTTTTTCCCTATCCTATGTCTGTATCCGTAGCTAACCGTTGCATTAACAAGAATTCTTTTAAAATTGACAAATATATTTAATTTAAATGTTATCATCTATATTCAAAGCTGATTTCCATTTTTGTTCTCTGTTATTTGGAGCTAAGGTAAACGGGCCCCGCACCACGCGACGGGCCTGACTTTCTAGGAATATAAGGCCGATGTCCTGCTCAAATCAACTTTATATTTCATAAATCTTTTATTTTAATGTAGTAAAATGTTTTTTATGGTGTTGACTCCAAAATAGCTTATGTTTTGAGAGAGCAAGGAAAATCTCAAAATTTCTTCAAATTTGCACATTTTCAATTTTTTGTGAGACTTAATATCGCAAACAAATACGTTTGAAGCAATTTTTTTCGTAATAACTGAAGTATTTCAAACCTAAAAAATGCAGTTTGGAAGCTAAATAATTTATCTTCAAATTTTGGCTGATTTTCGAAGTTAGTCTTTTTTTACCTTTTTTTCGAAACTTCAAACCCACAGGGCCTATTATATTTATAACTTTAGAATTTTTTAATTATTTTTCCGTTAATCAGCATGATGATACGCAACTTTTGCGACTGGTTTGAACTTGATATTCGAAAATTTTGTTTTTTCGAACCACCCTAATTATATATATATATATATATATATATATATATATATATATATATATATATATATATATATATATATATATATATATATATATATATATATATATATATATATATATATATATATATATATATATATATATAAATAGATAAAACAAAAAAAAATAATAATAAAATGAACAAGAAATTGATGACAATGCCACACTCATCAGGGGACAAAGTAACAATTGTCATCAAAAAGGACAACGCTATTTTTCTGTTTGGGTAACGACGAAAAGTCTGAAAATATTACCCAATTTGTCCCGAAATAGCGTTAGAAACCATAAAAAGACAAAAAACAAGAAAAATAAAAAACAATTAAATGAAAAATATGAAAAAATGAAAAAATGAAAAAATAACAGACCCTTTAGTAGCAAACACAAACAAATCCATGAACAACCGTTAGTTGGTTGGTAGGTAGACAAAAATATTCAGGTTCGTATGCTTGGAAAACCGTTAGAAAATAAAAAGTTAATGATGGTCACAGTGAAAAAAGCAATGAGAAGTTTTAAGATGGTGACGTCATTGTTGGAAGTAGATATTTATGAATGAATTTTGGGGGGTAGTGGTTGTTTGTCAAAGAAATGAAGAAATCCTTGAAGTGAGAAGATTCATGGTTTTTGTTGTTGCAGATGGATTTTATTCTGTGAACCTGATTGAGAATGATGTTGCGATAAACTTTAATAGATAAATTGGAGGTCCAAGGAATGAATTTAATAACTTTAAAATTGAAGTCATTACGCTTGTCATAGATGGAGGTAGTGATAGTAGAGTTGTTGTAAGTGATTTCTAAGTCAAGGAAATGAATTGAAGAATTAGAGCTATTGGTTTTTTTTAGGATAAGCTCATTAGGGTAGATATCTTGCCAAATATTATTAAAATCCGGGTTATTGAAGACAATTAAATCATCAATAAACCTGAAAGCATTAAAGTTAAGAAGTGTATAATTCTTTTCAAACCAATGTAGAAAAAGGTTGGTAAGTAGACTGCTGAAATTACTGCCTTGTGGTATGCCTATTGTCTGTAAAAAAAGTTGTTCACCATTAAAAATAAAATTATTAAAAATACAAAAGTTAACAAGTTTATTCCAGTATTCAGGGCTGATATTGAGGATATTTCTATAATCATTGTAGTAGGAGGTCAGGACATCTTTTAAATGAAGAAGTGGTATACTAGGAAAGAGGTCTTTAAAATCATAAGTATCAATGGAATTGATGGTATTATTATTTAAAAAATTGATGACGGAGGAATTATTATTGATGATCCATGTAAAGCCTTCATTGGAAATAAAATTATAAAGTTTTTGTAGAAGCTTGAAGAAGATTAAACCAGGTTTGTTAATGTAGGCATTTGAGCCACAGGTAATGAAGCGAAAGGCTAAAGGTGACTTGTGAAATTTGGGAGTAATTGTAATGTATGGAAATTTTATGCAAGAGTTATTAATTTTAAAGTATTTATTGAAGGCAATAATTTTTTTGCAGACACTGGAGTAAATTAATTTGGAAGGTGTATAAGTAGTAGAATTATTGAGTTCATTGTCAAGAAGTGACAAGTAAAATTGCTTGCAGATGAATGCATAATTGTTGGAGGCCTTATCAACAGGAGTGATGATGAAATTGTTTTGAAGTGTATTAATAGCTGATTTTAATTGAATGGGATTGTAATCACAAAATTGAAAGTTTTGAAACTGGTTATCTATGAAATGAGAAAAATGATTATAAAAAAGCCATTTCCAGGAAGTGAAGGATTCCAATGGTACATTGTATTGGTAGGAAGTTTTAAGAATGAAGTTGTCAATATTGTTGAGAAAAGAAAATTTATATTTATGGATTTTGTTGTGGAAGATAGGTCTAAATTTTGTGCCTTTAGAGAGGATGTCTTTTAGTTGAGGGTCTTGGATGAGATTGAGGTCCCCTGTGATAATATGTTCAAAGTTATTGTCGATAAAAGTATTGTATTCGGGATTTTTGCAGATACAGGGGGCATTATTTCTAAAGGAGTTGGTATTAGAGCAAAATTTATTGTAGTTAAAAATGGATCTGCCAAAGGGAGTGGTGTATTTGAAAGCTTTAGTAATATTTAGGTTATTGATGGGGAAGAGATTATGAAGTTTATTGATAATATCATTGAAGTTGAAATGATCATAGAAGGGATGGAGGAAGTCGAAGGTGAAGAAAATTTTTTCTTTGAAAGTAGGTAAATTCAAATTGGAGGTTTTATATTTGATCAAATCATTAAAAAGAATTTTGAAGTGGATATTATTGAAGAGGAGTGTTTCCAGGGAATTTAAGACAGTAAGTAGATTTCTTTTACTAAGTGAAAATATGAAATTTTTGACATATTTCCAGTTGAAGTCAGTGATAAATTTGGATTCTAAAGTATCAATTGTAGTTTGTAGGTTGGTGATAGTGGGTTGTTTAATTTTACGACCACCTCGTTTGCCCCGTGAAGTTTTAGAAGTAGGTGTATGGAATAGTTTAGAGGTATTGCAGTTCATGTGGTTAATTTGAGAATGATTGAAAGTATCGTTGAGTCCATATGGAATAATAGTCTTGTAGGTGAGCATGTAATAGTTTTCTTTGATGAGTCTGTGTTCAAGGGAGACGACAATGTCTAAAATACTTATGATGGCATTGGAAAAAGGATGAACAGAGAAATGGTGAAATTCTGCATTGTAGGAGGAAGAGTTAAGGGAGTACTTTTTAATGTCGTTGCGGTGATTATTGATGCGGAGATTGAGAGGGCCACTAGTTTGGCCAATATAAGATAGCGAACAGATGGAACATTGGAGTTTGTAAATACAATTTGAGGCTTTGCAGGCAAGCGGAAGGTCTTCATTGTTAAAGATGTCAGAGGGTGAAAAATTTGGGCAAGTTTTGCATCTGCTGTCATTGCATTTACGAAATTTAAGATGGGAACTATTGAGATTGTTAGAAATTCCTGAAAAGATTTGGTTGGTGGCTAATGAAAGTGTAATGGGGTCAGTATGAGTGGATGAAGGATGAGTGTTGTGTTGTGTAATGTATTGTTTAGGGTCACGGTATGACGATGAGAGAATCCCCCCTACAGTTTTCTCACACCGAGCATTGCACAATGAATTATCATTGCCCAAATTGCCAGTCGCTAAAAAAATATTGTTTGTAGAAATCATGTGAAATAGAAAAAATAATAACAAGTGAATAAGCGCTAAAGCTGCTATATCAAAAGTTATAAAATAGTACAAATAAAACAAAGAAACATAAAGAACAAAAAGTAAAAAGTACTATGGAAAGAAAACAGTTAATCACTGTTCGGCGCTGAAGCTGCCTCAACGAATGACAAACATCAATAAATAGATAAAACACACAAAAAAAATAATAAAATGAACAAGAAATTGATGACAATGCCACACTCATCAGGGGACAAAGTAACAATTGTCATCAAAAAGGACAACGCTATTTTTCTGTTTGGGTAACGACGAAAAGTCTGAAAATATTACCCAATTTGTCCCGAAATAGCGTTAGAAACCATAAAAAGACAAAAAACAAGAAAAATAAAAAACAATTAAATGAAAAATATGAAAAAATGAAAAAATGAAAAAATAACAGACCCTTTAGTAGCAAACACAAACAAATCCATGAACAACCGTTAGTTGGTTGGTAGGTAGACAAAAATATTCAGGTTCGTATGCTTGGAAAACCGTTAGAAAATAAAAAGTTAATGATGGTCACAGTGAAAAAAGCAATGAGAAGTTTTAAGATGGTGACGTCATTGTTGGAAGTAGATATTTATGAATGAATTTTGGGGGGTAGTGGTTGTTTGTCAAAGAAATGAAGAAATCCTTGAAGTGAGAAGATTCATGGTTTTTGTTGTTGCAGATGGATTTTATTCTGTGAACCTGATTGAGAATGATGTTGCGATAAACTTTAATAGATAAATTGGAGGTCCAAGGAATGAATTTAATAACTTTAAAATTGAAGTCATTACGCTTGTCATAGATGGAGGTAGTGATAGTAGAGTTGTTGTAAGTGATTTCTAAGTCAAGGAAATGAATTGAAGATAAGCTCATTAGGGTAGATATCTTGCCAAATATTATTAAAATCCGGGTTATTGAAGACAATTAAATCATCAATAAACCTGAAAGCATTAAAGTTAAGAAGTGTATAATTCTTTTCAAACCAATGTAGAAAAAGGTTGGTAAGTAGACTGCTGAAATTACTGCCTTGTGGTATGCCTATTGTCTGTAAAAAAAGTTGTTCACCATTAAAAATAAAATTATTAAAAATACAAAAGTTAACAAGTTTATTCCAGTATTCAGGGCTGATATTGAGGATATTTCTATAATCATTGTAGTAGGAGGTCAGGACATCTTTTAAATGAAGAAGTGGTATACTAGGAAAGAGGTCTTTAAAATCATAGGTATCAATGGAATTGATGGTATTATTATTTAAAAAATTGATGACGGAGGAATTATTATTGATGATCCATGTAAAGCCTTCATTGGAAATAAAATTATAAAGTTTTTGTAGAAGCTTGAAGAAGATTAAACCAGGTTTGTTAATGTAGGCATTTGATCAAATATAAAACCTCCAATTTGAATTTACCTACTTTCAAAGAAAAAATTTTCTTCACCTTCGACTTCCTCCATCCCTTCTATGATCATTTCAACTTCAATGATATTATCAATAAACTTCATAATCTCTTCCCCATCAATAACCTAAATATTACTAAAGCTTTCAAATACACCACTCCCTTTGGCAGATCCATTTTTAACTACAAT